>OY292397.1:18634994-18781830 GCA_958496205.1 Idaea biselata
AAGTGGTCCGTCCATATCGTTGGTGGACGTCCAACGCTGCGCTTTCCGATCCTCGGTCTCCATTCGAGAACTTTTCGGCCCCAACGACCATCTGCTCTCCGTGCTATATGTCCTGCCCACTGCCACTTCAAAGAGCTAATGCGTTTGGCTATTTCGGTGACCCTCGTTCTTCTACGTATCTCCTCATTTCTGATTCGATCCCGTAGAGAAATCCCGAGCATAGCTCTCTCCATAGCTCCATAGCTATAATTATTATTATCTTAATATTCTATTTGGAGGTCTCAGATGGTGTGTACCGCCAAAGGAAAGATCTTCCACCGAGCAGGTGGTTTTGCCCGGCCCGACGATATTTCGGCGAGAGTTGTATATGAGCTTATCTCGGAAAGAATTTTGATAGTGCGATTCAGGGTTGTACTACTTACGCCATCTTGGTTGGTTCTGTGGGCGTCCGCCACATTCTATTTTTATTTTAAGTGCTTAAGCCTGCACTGGGCTTTAAGAGAAATATTTTAAAGAAAGAATACCGCTGCAAAAACACAAAGCATGATCGACGGAGAGCGGGATTCGAACCAACAACGCATCTTTACTCAATCCGGGAGTACTGACTTTGCCAATTAAGTCTACTAGCGTCGGTGACTCATACGTCGAATCTTTGCTTCGGTACCTATACGATGTTTTCCTTCACTGTTAGACCAGCACGGCATATTTAATTAATTTTATGTTTTTTAATGTTTTCAGTGATAAAGGAAGATCAACACAACGGTCTAATACCAGACCACGCGTTGGTCTCAGTCAAGCCTCGGAAACGGAGGCCCGGTCTAGTCACTGAGAGGCCAATTAGCGTAAGTCAATATTTGTAAACCCTGTTACACACTTCCATACGTTTTGGCTATTCATTTTACTATTGGGTACTTCTTCATCTCCCTGCCTTAATGATGTGGTGTTATGTCGGTATAGTAGGTAAGTCTTCATTGACCATACTCTACTAGAAATAGATTTTTCTATATTTTTAATGTCGGCCGCCTGCCTGACACCCTAGCCTCCTTGGGACCAAGTAGTTTATCCGCCACCGCGCGGGAAGAACTCCGTTCACTTATCTCCCCTCGATCCCTTTGATGGGTTAGCCCTTTTCTATTCCGGAACAAGACGCCAGTTATACAGTTATGGGTTATTCTTTTATATGACACATAACAGTATAAATAACAGTGTGTTTCGGGTACGGTAAATTAAACCGAGAGGGGGTTGTTCTACTTCCAAGTAAACTTAAAAATAAATTTTAGAAAACTACATCGAATTTCCAAATTACTTGAAAAAAAAATAGCCACAACCGAATTGAGAATCTCTTCCTTTTAATAAGTCGATTAAAAAATCTTAATTTGGAGCTCGAAGGCGATAAATAAATAAAGTCAACAACACACAGCGCCATCTAGCAACGTGGTAAGCGACTAATCTTGTGCTACGGTGACTAGACAACGGATATAATAAATATATTTATTTTTCTTTTGTAAATACATACATATTATACATAGAGGGACACCTATACCAGACAAAAATACTTGCACCCGCAACCTTCTTCATTGCAGTCGTGTTTTCGCACGACGCGCCACGGAGGTCGTCTAATATAATATGTTAATATGTATGTGATGTTTCTACAGCCTAGAACGGAAGAGGACAAGCTAGCGGGCCGGCTCGAAGTGAAGCGGTACAAACAGACCAAGGAGAAACTCCGCCGCCGGAAGGAGAAACTCATGCAGAAAGTACGCCTGCTGGCTGCCAAGAAGACCAAGCTCAAGGGAATAGACCCTGATACTAAGGTACACTCTCATTTTATGACATAATAGCTAGACAGTTGAATTTTTTTGCTGTAGCCGCTACAACAAGAAATACTAAAAAAAAAATTGAGAGGGGCTCCACAACAAACGTGATTTAGGTACATGAAAACGTAACGATACCGCGTTGTATTTTTGCCACTAACGCCATCTAGTGATGCGAGTGAAAAACTGGCAACTTTCGCGTTGCGTTCACGAATTGGTTGGTCCAGCCTTCATTTTAGGGTGCTGTTCCCAATTGTAATAGTGGTACGAAACCCTTCGTACGCGAGTCTCTCACTTGGCCACTTTTTTTACTATTTATTTTTTAAATTTAAATTCTGACTAAAACCTCTCTCCCAACAGATGATAGACCTAATCGACTCCGAGACAGACTCCGACGAGTCGGAATCCCCCGAGGTGATCGAGGAGCCGTCCCCCGTGCCCCTGCCGCCCGCCGCGGCCTCGCCCCCCGCGGCCCCCGCGCCCCCGGGGGACCCCGCGGAGGTGGCGCGGAAGATCAAGGAGCAGTTCCGGTCGAGCATGGCGCGCGTCATGGTGCAGCATCTCAACCCGTTCCGCCATCGCGATGCGTCGGTCGGCAGGATCACTTGTACTGCGGACTTTAAGCATCTCGCAAGAAAGGTAGGTTTTGATGCAGCTTTGGGCAGTGGTGAAACCGCCTAAGTTCCGATCCCGCGTGATTTTCCAAAAATCCCGTTTTTTGGAAAATTACGCGGGATCGGGACATACTCTCTTCAAATCTCATGTTGCGAAGAACAATAGTAGGCGCAGTCTTTTCTTCTCGCTCGAGCGATGTTCCCGGTTGCATCCCTCTCGGGGTCCGCTAGACACTAAATAGATATTTTTTATCGCGCAGAAGTCATAATTGACCACACCTTCTGCAAATAGTTTAGGCAATATTTTTACGCCCAGCCGCCTGCCTGACACCAACCCTCCAGGGACCAAGCAATTTATCCGCCACTGCACGGGCAGAACTTAAGGTTTGCTAGTATCCCTCAGTTTCATTAGTCGCCTTTTACGACACCCAAGAGAATAAATAGAGGTAACCCTATTCTATACTGGGCTACACGGCACTCATCATCATTAATCTGATCATCACAAAGAACACATTCTCCAAATTTCATATTGCAAGTAAAAGACATTAGTACGCGTAGTGTGGAAAAAAATGAATTTATCATATATACAGAAAGAACCAAACACAAACCTGTAAATCGTTCAAACATTAACACCACGACGAGACTCGAACCTGCGAACTTCAGACACAACACCAGCCCATACTAATCTTACCATTACCTCCACAGTTAACC
Source organism: Idaea biselata (assembly GCA_958496205.1). Taxonomy (NCBI): domain Eukaryota; kingdom Metazoa; phylum Arthropoda; class Insecta; order Lepidoptera; family Geometridae; genus Idaea; species Idaea biselata. Next base: position 18,638,134 of record OY292397.1, read on the forward strand.
CACTTCGTAATGCTGAAAGAGTTGAAACACTGTCGTTCGGTAGAGGAGCTCGTTGTGACAGACTCCGTGCGGTCCAAGGCCAAGATGTTTGTCAAGAAATACATGGCCAAGTTCGGGCCGGTCTATCTGAGGCCGGAGGAGGAGCGCGACTAACGGCCGGCCGCGGCTGCGGGCCGCACACCAGTGAACCGCTGAGACACTAGTGAACAATGGACACTAGTGAACAATTGAGGCGCTAGTGAACAACTGAGGCGCTAGTGAATAACAAACACCAGTGAACAACTGAGGCACTAGTGAATAACAAACACTAGTGAAGAACTGAGGCGCTAGTGAACAACTGAGACACTAGTGAACAACTGAAGCGCTAGTGAGTGACAAACACCAGTAAACAATTGAGACACTAATGAACGACTAATACTCGTATTTATGGTCAATTTTAAGTAATTACTTGTCTGTCTTCTTTTAGCTGACATTAAAAATCACTATGATAAGAGTGATACAGGGCATTACTTAGCCAAAGTAATCACTAAGATACGGGTGTAAGACACTAGTGAACAATTTCTCACTACTGCACAGTTTTTGTCTAAGCAACATCGCGCTAGTAATCAGTTTCTGTCTGAACAACTTTACACTAATGAACATTTTGTGACTAAACAACGTTACACGAGTGAACATCTTTCGGGTAGTGAACATTTTCACACTAGTGAATAACTAAAATACAAGTAAGCAAATAAAATGTACTGAATGTATAGTAAAATAGTGTTATCTTAAATGGTGACTATTTTAATTTGACTATGAAAGAATTAGGTACACTTGAGATAAGTGGTGTCGATTTAACAGTTAAGACGCGATTCCATTGCAGCGCACAGCTATGCTACGCACTTTGACTTAGTTCCGCCATTAATGAAAGTATGCGATGGAATCGCGCCTTTCTCATTGTAAAGATCTCACCAAATTTAATGCGGTTGAGTGGAATATTGTTTATAGATATAAAAAAATATAGAGCAGACACCGTGATAATCTTTGAACCGGCTGTGTTTATGGATCACGAAAATTCTTTTTTCTTCTTTGTCGTCTTATTTTAGGGTTTGACGATAAGTGACTGTGTTGCCAGTCTTATGTCCGGTCTCTAAATTATTTTTTTTGACCGTTACGCTTTCTTAGGACATATTTGCAGGATGTTCTGATAGATAGGACTGTTAAATTCTATATACATATTATCAACTAGTATTTTTTATCACCTTAACTTACCTAGATTATTCGAAAGTACATTGGATCTTTAAGAAAGTTTACCTACTCGTTTCTCCATACAAACTTTACAAACATAGTCGACTATTTCCTCCCTGGATAAAGACATTAGAGCAAATATGTTTATGCCATAAATCCTATATCTGCCATGACCATGCCCCTGAATATGAAATAAATCAAAACGTAGCGTAGCTCTAATGTCTTCATCCAGGGAAGAAACAGTCGACTACGTTTGTATGGCGAAAGAGTAGGTAGACTTTCCTCTTAAACTATTATGGACGTTAACTGAACCTCACATTTCGAAATAGTGTATGTTTAATTGTTAGGTTATAATGCGAGAATGTCCCAGATGTTTATAAATAAAAATCACCCTTGTGCTTGTGTAAATAAGGTCCGTATTTGCTAAGATTAAAATACTATTAAGGCACTATGTCTTTGGTTGTTCAAGCTTGGTTGTTTAAAAACTGGCTAATTGCGAGTCGGACTCAAAGGGTTCCGTACCATTGCCATAAAAAAATCACGTTGTATGAAAGCCTCATTTGAATATTTATTATATTCTGTTAAGTATTTGTTGTTATAGCGGCATCAGAAATTACTGTCTATCACGGTTCATGAGATACGGCCTGGTGATAGACAGACACTGAAATCTTAGTAATATGGTTCCTTATTTATCCTTTGAGAACGGAATCCTAAAAAGGGAACAGTTATCCGACAGCGATACATTTCCCCGAAAATATTAAAGCAATTGTATAGTTACAAAATGAAGTGTAAAAAAGTTTTTAATCTTAATTAGTAATACCAATTCTCGCTTCCTATACGTTGAGTCGTATTGCCTTCTGCTTATAAAATAGTCTTCTTAGTTCCTACTCTTTACTAATAATGAAATGAAATAATGATATGTTTCATCGGTTTTCGCTGCTGATATGAAATTTAACTCATTTATCGGTTCCAATCTCGTTGCATTTATTATGTTTGGCATTTTTTCAAAGCCCTTCAGTGCTTCAGAAGGCACGTTAGGCAGTGATAATAGAATAGCAGTTGTGAGTTGTCGTATTTGTTATTCTAAACTAAAGCATATTTTAAATTAACTAGGAAAATAATTATAACAAATTATACATGAGTGTACCGGTGACCACGAGGCATGGTAAAGTCCTCGAATTGTCGGGCGTTGAAAAAATGCTACATATGACCGAAAAATGAGTTTATTAACCGATGTTTAAGGCATGAATATAGTATCGAACTTTCAAAGTTGACAGACGAACATCGTATAACTGTTCATCCTTTGTACATAGATTATTAGTAAAGTGGTACAAAAATTCAATATTGTAAATACTACTTTATATTATATAGCTGCGCCCCATGGTTTCGCCCGTGTAAGTCCCGATCCCGTAGGAATATCGGGATCAAAAATAGCATATGTTACTTTTCGATAAACTTTCTATTGGTGAATGAATCTTTGAAATCAGTACAGCTGTTTTGGAGCCTATTCGTTACAAAGAAATAAATCTTTCCTCTTAAAATATTAGTATAGATTTACTTGAAAAAAAATATGACTATTAAATTTAAGCCAAATTCGATTTTTAATTTATAATCATTTGTCAATAGTCTATCCATCTCCAGTAATCTTGTTTGGCGTTCGATCAACACTATCGATAGACACAATAATATAGGCTATTTTATTTTATTACAAAATTACAAGGTTCGGTACCTGGCTAGGCTAATACATTATTCAAAAATCTAATATGCCATTTTAGTTTTTGGCAAAATCGGGAACGCAACTCCTTTCAGCATTTTTAGCTATCTCTTATAATATAGATAGAGTTATGAGTTAAAGTTAGAACTTTAACTCATCACTCTATCTCTGATTTCGATTTTTCTTCTGTTTTCGCGACATTGGATAGATCCAACATCGCGAAAACAGAAGAAAAATCGAAATCTCTTATAGCCTTATTTACGTACTCTACGTAATTAAGGCTATAACATTCGGAGTAGTGAGAACATGCTTTGTCTTTTTCCGTGACAAGAACTTTTTACCTACAAAAAGTGGTAAGAATACTCCAACCTTACTCCACGTTTTTATTAATAAGGCTATCATAGTATCCTCCTATCCTATCCTGATACCCTCCTGGAGGCCGGTTTTTAGGATCGGTTTGACACAGTGTGGCATCCGCTAAGTCGAGCAAAAAAGCGGCACGGCATAAAAGTATTAGTACATCCGTTGTCTAGTACAAGCGTACTTGCTTGATTTGTTCTCAGTTCTAGAGGGCTCTATGTGTTATTCCCTCCAATATTTATTTCTTTATTCATCTTTAAAACGTTGGATAAACGATGGACATTTTAGATAAAATTCAAATCGAATTTGGCCGACACATAGAGATGAAATGAATAGTGTTACACGCGCATGTGATTTATTTATTGTAAAGATATAACTATGTAATGATCTCTAGGGATATTGAAGGTTTTATTATGTGTGAGCTCGAATATGTTGTAGGCATGGATGTTATAACTATTTTGCACCGATAACTAAGTAATGTAAACGTATGTTTCCAAGTATTAAACCGACACTTATGAAATTAATAACACAAAAATACATGAAATATTATCAAGGAAAAATCTGTCATCAAAAATCAAACCCCCTCTGAGCTCACACCTACTAGCATAGGGGAACAATCAAATTTGCATCAAAACAGCATCCTTGCAAGTATTTTTAAATTTTATTTATGTAAAAAGACGAATATAGTAAAGTTATTAGCTTTAATAATAAACGTGGAGTAAGGTCGGAGTAGTGAGAACATGCTTTGTCTTTTTCCGTGACAAGAACTTTCAAAGTTGACAGACAGAAACAAAAAGTGGTAAACTATTACTCCGAGTTCCGACCTTACTCCTCATTTATTAATAAGGCTCTATATTATTTAAATAAAGGATATTTTGATTTAATTGAGTATTCAACAAAGAAGTAGGTACATATTGGAAAAAGTATGTAGATAAATACGTCGAAAAATCATGATACATGTTATAAAAATGTGGAATAGACTATGGCTGCATTTCCATAAGAGTTAATTAAGAACCAATATAATCGCTCCATTTACCTTAGGCCTCGCTCAGCTAAACCGTTTCCACCGGAGCTGCGCTAAGCGAGGCTAGGTAAATGAAGCTATTGATTCTTACAAACTCATCCCTCACTACGCATCCTAGGTACATCGTAACGCAATAGCATACTGAAGACGTATTATATTTTAATCTGTTGATACCTTTAACGAGCATGGAAATATTTAGTATTTTATTATTATTTGATTAGATGGGATTTGATGAGGTGCTTCCCAAAGGAAGCGTGTAAAAAAGACTTTCTTTGCAATTTATTATCAATGGCTTATTAAAGCAGCCTCTTTTAAAAAAGTTATTCGAATGTGTGGACACAACTTCATGGACGTTTTCACAACCAATGCGTTAGAATTTTAAAATTATTTTTGGTACAGAACTTCAAAAGTACCCTTTGTTTCTTACAAAGCGCATTTTTGAAGCTCTGGGACCTTATTGTACCTTTCACCCTTTTTCTTTGTCCTACAAGGGTACTTTTGGACTTCAGAATAGAACAGAACTGCAAAAGTATCCTTTGTTTCCTATAAAGGGTACGTATGAAGTTCTAAGACCTTTTTTTGTACCTTTCACCCTTTTTCTTTGTCATTGTCCTACTAGGGTACTTTTGAAATGCAAAACAGAACAGAACTGTACTTTGTCGGAAACTAAAGGAACTTTTGAAGTTCAGATACCTTTTTGTACCTAACCTTACCAACCACCTTTTAATTGGTAAAAACGTCCATAAGTAGGTAGTGTTATATTGTAAATACGTGTAAATATTAGACGATATATAAGTAATGATTATGTTCAAGTTACTAGAGTGTTTAGTTTTATTTTTAAGCGATGAGTTTGGAGATAAATACCTACTATGGTTGATGTATTGAGCGTATGGAGTAATGCTGCGAACAAATAAAACATATGTCTTTTATAATTATTATAGTTTTATTGTATTTAAAACATATTTTATAGGTATCTTATCTACTTACCTTACAACCGTGTTCACAAACGACCTCTATGCGATACCTTAGCTAAAGTGATCGTTTATCTCTTTGTCATTATATTTTCTCTGACGTTCAATTTCGCTTACGAGAGCGAGACTTTCGGCTGAATACTGAAAGGCTACTCAAAATTTGAGGGCTACTTAATTTGAATTTACAAGTTTATATAAGAAGAAAGCCTCTTCATACAAACGTAGTCGACTGTTTAATCCCTGGAGTAAGACATTATACCAAATATGTTTATGCCATAAAACCTATATCCGTGCCATGACCATGTCCCTACGTTTTTTTTTCCTTTTCTAATCAGAATAGAATTAAAATTGAAAAAAAGTACAGTATGACAAAAATCAAAACGTGTTCATGGCTGATATAGGTTTTATAGCATAAACATATTTTCTTTAGTGTCTTTATCCAGGGAGGAAACAGTCGACTACGTTTGTAAAGTATGGAGTGTGTGTTCGCGCAGCGGAATGTTGTTGAATTTAAAGATTTGAATTATGCAGATATTTAGTGTATGACGTCGTATAATTGTGTGTGGTAGAAAAAAAATTGTGCACGCAGCCATTGTGGAGAAATTCACCAAAAACTGTTTCCGCTGGGCGAACGTTTTCCTGGCGGAACTTTTTTTAATCCATTAACTTTAGAAGGAAAGAGATGTGTCCAAAAATGAGTGTGTATTTGTGTGTAATTGTGTATGTATGAATAAAATTAGTGCATGCATAAACTTCGGAGAAATTCAAGTTTCCGCTACGCGAACGTTTGGCCATTTCCTAGTTTTCATATAAAGCGCTTACATAGAGAGCTGTAGATTTTTACATACGTTGTTTTGAATTTGTTTAGAAAACAGATTTTAAAAAAATCGTAGGGCTTAAAAGATAAAAATATAAACGTAAAATACGCTTATTAGGTCTTAGTTCTTAAAGTATGCACTTTGGGGTCTAGATTTCCACGTTTATACAAACCTTGTAAGAGTCCGCAACATGTTGCCAAGTATCAATGATGCTCCGTTAGTAATTAAAGAGTTATAGGACAAATTACCATGAATAGATCACTGTTTACAAAGCAGTCAAATATCACGTCGTTCTAAAGGAATTGCATGGTAAAATGTATGCCAATAATTAGTGTATTCATTCAACTATTCACATGAAAAATTTCATGTCATGAAATTCAGTACCTAATTAAAGAAAAACAATTATAATACTGACGAAGCATCGAAAACCTATATAACCCGACCAAGTTCGGATGGCTACAAAAAAGCGGCCGTGCCATATATCTAAGAAACGTTCTTAACTTTCCAATATAGTATTTATTAATATGGTACAGTTGCGTACACAAGCGTTAGGAAAAAATAAAACAATTGCATTTCTTGAATGAAAAATATTTTTTGAATAATAACGGCACTATCTACAATAAAAATAAATGTTCAATTAACAAGTACTTCTACTAAAGTTGCAAAGGGGAACGCTCGTGCATGCTTAGTCCATTGGTTAAATAGTGTAATAAGCTACAGTATGATAAATATTTACCTAAGCAGTAGTTCTTACATATGGTAATTATTTAATTTCCCTAAGGGGTCCATAGTTAGAATCCTGAACCGTGAAATCTTCAATAGAAATTAGCTGTAGGTATGATTTTTATTTGTCATAAATAATATTATATCTCAAGTCTCAAGCGCATACTTAAATAATGTACCTACGTAAATAGTACCTACTTTCTGTCCTAGTCAAATACATTTAAAAAGTAGGTGTATAAATGACCGATAAATTATATCGAAACAACAATTGTGTTATTATTACCTATACCAATTCAATACCGGTATTATACTGTAAATTTTGGGATGTACCTAAATATATTGCACGGCCGCTTTTTTGTAGCCATCCGAACTTGGTCGGGTTATATAGGTTTTCGATGTTTCGTCAGTATTATAATTGTTTTACTTTAATTACTGAATTTCATGAAATGAAATTTTGCATGTGAATAGTTGAATGAATACACTAATTATTGGCATACATTTTACCATGCAATTCCTTTAGAACGACGTGATATTTGACTGCTTTGTAAACAGTGATCTATTCATGGTAATTTGTCCTATAACTCTTTAATTACTAACGGAGCATCATTGATACTTGGCAACATGTTGCGGACTCTTACAAGGTTTGTATAAACGTGGAAATCTAGACCCCAAAGTGCATACTTTAAGAACTAAGACCTAATAAGCGTATATGTTTATATTTTTATCTTTTAAGCCCTACGATTTTTTTAAAATCTGTTTTCTAAACAAATTCAAAACAACGTATGTAAAAATCTACAGCTCTCTATGTAAACGCTTTATATGAAAACTAGGAAATGGCCAAACGTTCGCGTAGCGGAAACTTGAATTTCTCCGAAGTTTATGCATGCACTAATTTTATTCATACATACACAATTACACACAAATACACACTCATTTTTGGACACATCTCTTTCCTTCTAAAGTTAATGGATTAAAAAAAGTTCAGCCAGGACAACGTTCGCCCAGCGGAAACAGTTTTTGGTGAATTTCTCCACAATGGCTGCGTGCACAATTTTTTTTCTACCACACACAATTATACGACGTCATACACTAAATATCTGCATAATTCAAATCTTTAAATTCAACAACATTCCGCTGCGCGAACACACACACCGTTAGCTTAACCACATAGGGCATAGGGCCGTTTGTGAATACGTCGGGTAGTTTAAAAATAAGTTCTAATTGGTAAAAATAGTAAAGTAACACTTCCGGTCTCTGTTCTCTAAGTAACTTCGTTACAAACTGATGTCCTAGGGACATTTGCCACTGCTACAGCCTCTGTTCAACTCCCGCACGAACCTCGTCTGATACGGCTTGCAACTGGCGACGTCTTCCAATATGTCCTCGCATTCGCTGTTCGAATACGTATCGGGACATGCCTGAAATGTAATCACAAATGTTGAGATGCGTTTTAAATCTTTTTATCTATAGAAGGCTTTGTCCTGACTGATCATCGCACAGCCTAAACCGATGATAGTGGTAAGGTAAACATTGGAGAGCAGAGTCGTGTGTCGAAATGATTATGGAAATCATTTCTTTAAATAAAGAGTCACAGTCGTCAAATTCCAGCTGGATCCCACGGCCCGTTATATCACACGCCTGCTGTCGAGGCCTGTACGACTGATTTTCGTCTCACGCGACGACAGACTTCATCGGACGTCCATCTGGTCAGGCTCGATAAAACACGGGCTGTGGGACCGCAGTTTTATACATCTACAACACCGTATAGGTAGGTACCTCTATTACCAATAAACTGTCGAATAGGTACTCACAATTCGATAAGCAAAGAAGGCGCAGTTCATAAATTTCATATTTGGACAATCCTTCACTTTCGACGGGAAGCATGTGTAGTTACTCCGGAGACAGAACTCCCCAGCTCTAGCAGTCATGCCTGATTGCGCAGGATTCGCTGCATCTATCGTTCTTATCGCTTCCTCAGCCTTTTTATAGTCAACTTTCCCGTCCGTCAGGACGCCGTACCGTGAGACGACGCACGTCGCTTGCTCACACGTCTGGAATATAAAAACATCGTACGTGCCTCAGTCGCAAGAGGAGGAAAAGATGTAGTTCATAATTTCATCACGACAGAACGGCACCTGTGGCGTTCAAGTCCTGTCGGGTGCAAATTTTTGGGACGCATTTCTTCAAATAATCATTTACAAACATTTTTGACATAGGTAGGTAGGTTAGCAAGTAGGTAGGTCACTATAGTCATAGAAAATAAATAATTAGGGGTACTAGAAGAAGTAGAGAAATCTGGAAGTACTTATTAGTTTGTTATTAGTATTGATTGCGGAATAAATCTTGAATTATAAGTCTATATTAGGTACGATCTACAACGATACTACTGAATTACTTACATCAAGTACCTTCACCAATATGCTATATAGCTAGGTTACTTGATGTAGTTCATTAAACAATTTGTAACTTACTTCAATAGTCGCCGATTCTCCTCTGCAATCGTTTATTACATCAATCAGACGATCGGTTAGCGAACAACACGAGGTTGTCAAATACTAAAAATATAAAAATATTAAGTAGGTGTAAGTAAGTGTAATAAAGTAAAAAGTCAGCAAAGATGATCCGATACAGGTGCAAATACTACGCAGTAAATGGAATCGGGTATAAAAACACTAAGACGCCAAGCTAGCCATATCCCTAGGCAAGCCCTTGACTGGACCCTACAGTTACATGATAGATAACGGATGCATAAACAATCGGCGAGATCAAGCACGTGCTGCTTCCGATAGAGAATATCGTGACTGCCCTATGCTATGCCCCCGCAGGGGGACTTTGGAATTGGAAGAGAAACTAACTAATTTTACGGTATTTGTGAAAACAAATATTAAAACCTTTTTAACTTTTGGCGATTGGAACTCATTTTATTTTATTAATGAAAAATAAATATCACCCGATTAAGACCCGGGAAAATATGAAAGAAATGTGCCTACTACTAAGTAGGTAAACTCTTCTTTAAATAACTCCTAATAGGAACTATTCACTTACCTCTGGGTGTACAATTCTCTCACAAGCATCGTAAACACACTGCGGGATACTTTTTCCAACGTTCTGCCAGAAATTAATAAAAAATCTATTAAGAATCATTTACATCATTATTATCATTTCTATGTATAATATGTATGTATTTACAAAAGGAAAATAAATCTATGTATTATATCCGTTGTCTAGTCACCGTAACACAAGCTTAGTCGCTTACCACGGGGCTAGATGGCGCTGTGTGTTGTTCACAGAATTTATTTATTATTTATTATTTTTATTATTTACTTATAAACTAAAATCAAATAAACATTAATAGTTATTTGTTATGCAAGGCTGCAAAGTTGGTTTTTGCAGCGAGTACTTGTATTGAAACCTGAGCTAGCGAAGCATTCTAGGATTGAACCACGAGCGCAAGCGAGTGGTTCAAATATGGAATGCTGAATGTCGCAAAGGTTTCAAAGGTACGAGATGCAAAAAAACTTTGCTGCCGAGTGAAACACACAATTTTCACCTCACTACAGCGAGGAAAACGCTAGGTGCATTTTTCCGGTAGAAAACTCAATTCGGCATTATACAGGGTGTTTCGACGAGGGGGTATTAAGCCAAAAGTGGGTTGTTCTAGAGGTCTAGGCGAACTACTTTAATTCTACGACTTTTGGAAATTCTAACTTTTTTTCGAAAATTTTAAAGTTGTATCACTAAAAGAAACAGCTGTTTTTATAAAAATAATGCAATTAATGTTTAGATTGTAGTGCTCCGCAAATATGAAACTCAAAATTTTAGATAACTACTTCGAATTTCCAAAGCTTGTAGAACAAAAGTTGTTCGCCTAGACCTCTAGAACAACTAACAACCCCCTTTCGGATTAATACCTCCTCCTCGGAGCATCCTGTATACCGCTTATTGTACCGTAAATAATAAAAAAAGAGCAAACAATCTTTAGATTGAATAATTCATGAAAAAACCTGCTTGATACCTTAATGTTATTATACAATAAATACTACATTGGCAATGTGCAACAATACTTCGTGGTTCGATGCCATGAACAAAAAAAAAAGAAATGAGGTTCCGGTTAGCGCATTTTCAAAGGACTTGCTCTGTAAAAAAGTATCGAGAAGACAGATTCGAATTTTAAAATCTCTTTTCATCCCATCTATTCGAAAAGTGTCGCTTTGGTCCTCTATAAGTGCGACCAAAGTAGCTCTTTTCTGTTAAGATAAACAGCCGGGAGCAAAGTAAAACAGCCGGGAGCAAAATAAAACAGCCGGGAGCAAAGTAAATTTGAATTTGGAACATATGTATCATTCATAGAAATCAAACGTAAATTATATGAATTACTGGCTTACCACGGGGCTAGATGGCGCTGTGTGTTGTTCACAGAATTTATTTATTTTATTAGTTTCATTAGTGTCATTAGTTTCAGTTTCATTAGTGTCATTAGTTTCATTTGCTTCATTAGTTTCATTAGTTACATTTGTTTCATTAGTTTCATCAGGTTCATTAGTTTCATTAATTTCATTAGTTTCATTAGGTTCATTAGGTTCATTAGTTTCATTAGTTTCATGAGTTTCATTAGTTTCATTGGTTTCGTTTGTTTCGTTTGTTTCATTAGTTTCATGAGTTTCATTTGTTTCATTAGTTCATTAGTTTCATTAGTTCATAAGTTTCGTTAGTTTCGTTAGTTTCGCTAGTTTTGTTAGTTTCGTTAGTTTCGTTAGTCTCATTAGTTTCATGAGTTTCATGAGTTTCATTAGTTCATTCGTTTCATTAGTTCATTCGTTTCATTCGTTTCTTTAGTTTCATTAGATTCATTAGTTTCATTTGTTTCATGAGTTTCATGAGTTTCATTAGTTTCATTAGTTTCATGAGTTTCATGAGTTTCATTAGTTTCATTAGTTTCATTAGTTTCATTAGTTTCATTAGTTTCATTAGTTTCATTAGTTTCATTAGGATCATTAGTTTCATTAGTTTTATGAGTTTCATTAGTTCATTAGTTTCATTAGTTTCATTAGTTTCATTAGTTTCATGAGTTTAATTAGTTTCATTAGTTCATTAGTTTCGTTAGTTTCGTTAGTTCCGTTAGTTCTGTTAGTTTCGTTGGTTTCGTTAGTTTCATTTGTTTTATTTATTTTGCTTATTTTTTTAGTATTTATATGAAATTTTCACAGATGATGTATTTCTGTAGCCGCTATAACAACCAACAAATATTTATAGAGGGCTTCTGTATAATAAACGTGATATTAAAATTTTATACCCAACATTTTTGTTTAAGTAAATAGGTATATTCACGAATTACGTAACACCATATCTTATTTATTTTCTCATAGAAGGGGATGAAAAGTAGAGTATATGACTCGAGAGCAAATTATTTTTGCCTCGGGCGATGTATACTTTGAATCCCTCGCTGCGCTCAGAATTCTACGTTAGAATCCCTCGCTACGCTCGGGATTCTATTCTAGAATTCCTCGCTTTGCTCGTGATTCAAAGTAACGCCCTCGCCGTAAAAATACTATTTTGCTCCCTTGTTATACAATCTACTATTCCACGCTAGGGCGCAAAATGCTATTTTGCACGCAGAAATCAGCGTGCAAAACGATCCTTTCCGAGGTTGTGAGGTGAAAATACATTTATCATTAAGTATTTATTTACATTTTAGTGTAATTTATGTATATTTTAAATAATTCTGTTTAGGTACTCACCACGTTAGAAAATAAAAACAGAACAGTAAAAATATTTACTCTGGCGTGCATTTTGGATCACTGCAAATTAAGTTATGCCACGAAATTAGATACCTACAGAATAAATTATTTTCTTCAAGTAGGTAAGTATATTTAAAAGATTTGTTCGGTATTTTAGAGTTCCGTAGCAGTAGAGAAAAAACTGTTTTTTTATGTTCACATAATATGTCAAGTTATTCCGTCTTTTTGTCCGTCTGCGTCGAACAAGATAGCCGAGCAATTGTTTAATAGGTATGAATTGGTGACTGTTATTTATTAGGCTATAAAAACATACTCTAAGTAGATAGGTAAACTAGCTGCGCTCCGCTGTTTCACCCTATCTATACGGTATTCCGTAGTAATAGTAATATCAGGTAAAAAGCCAGAAATAATCACCGGTACTTATAAACGACGACTACTTAAGTTTATGTAAGGTTTGTCACTGTCTGTTAACTTTAAAACTTCATGTCACAGTAAAAGACAAACGATACATACCTTTAGTTTATGCAGCTGTTTTTAAGTAAGGGGGTATATGATGTAATTCTTGTAATTATTACATTTCCTAAATTGAGAATGTAGACAGCTAAACTCCAGTTTCTTGCATTAACGAACATGAACCAGGAACAAACTTTCGCGTTTTTCTTATTAATAAGAACGATGATACTACTTCAAATAATGTGTCAAGACAGATAATATTATTAAGCAAATAAAGAAAGTAATTAAAAGGTTATCATTATCAGTGTCAGGGTCAAAACATTACAAAAATCGTGTACGTACCATTAGTGTAGCTGCCTATTGTTTTTTGGTATTTGGAATTATTTGATAGGTACTCCAGTTTATATTCTGACAAATTTTCCCCATACCTACTTATTGAAAACGTTTAATAACAGGTTCATATGTAGGTAATACACGACAAAAAGACAAACGTCTTTACAGAACGAGGTACGAAGGACTTCATTTAAAGAAGTTTTAAAGTTGACGGGCAAAAAAACTCACCCTCGGAATGCTCACACTTAATTAAGTTAAGTGTGAGCATTCCGAGGGTGAGTTTGAGAGACTAATCTGTTAGAGGCCTTAGAGGTTTCCACTGCGAGCGGAGCGGTGTCATTAATGTGTGACTTTAATATACAACCGTTGTTTTCATAGTCATACAACTCTTTCGCGCTATGGAAACAATCGTTGGATGTTAAACTGACACATTTTTAACTCCGCTCCTATCGCAGTGACAAGCCGGCATTATGGACGACTTAAATTCGATCAAAACGGTAAAAACTCAAAAGAACTACGGTATACGGAACCTGCGCATCCTATTTTGCTTTTTGTATATCTAGGTATTTTAGAAATAAATAATGATGTACACATGTTATTTAAACTGTACACCTGTAAGCATATTATGTATGCTAATTGGGTCATACATTATGCATAAACACATAGATACGTAACTTACTTAGGTACATAAAAAAGAAAGAAAAAAAAACTATTTATTTCTATAAATTTATTAGACACTAGAAGCGGTTCGCGGTTTCACCCTGATCCCGCGGCAATATCTGGATTCCTATCTATCTCTATACCAAAATTCATCAAAATCGATTCAGCGGTTTAGGCATGAAAACATAACAGACAAACAGACAGAGTCACTTTCGCATTTATATTCAAGTTTATTGAGTTTGCTGTTGTCTCCAAAACTCTTCTCTATTCTCCAGAAACCTGATAGCCTCTTCTGCTTGCTTCATCACGATATCATTCTTCTTGTCCGCGATCGCCAAGTCCGGGTTCTTGAGAAGATTCTCCAAGTAAATCTTATCAGACATGAGTTGACCTAACGCTGGTCTGCTTGACTTCGACACAGAGCGTTTGGTTTTCTTAGCTGGCTTACTTGGCTTCTTTACTGATCCGATTGTGTTCTCTATGGCTTCCTGAAGAAATAACGACATATCGACATTTCTATTGAGCACAGACAAACAAACGAAATAACCTCTGTGCCAAAGGACTGGTGTCTATTAGAGATTAGAAGGAGAAAGGTCGCCTGATAGTGATCCATTTCAAACTCGTCTCTGACGGACGAGCTTCACCAGTTCCAAAGTCAAACTGTTCGGGAACATACTCGCATGCCTTTAAATCAACTGTCTAGCTATTACGATTCATGAGATACAGCCTGGTGACAGACAGACGGACAGACAGATGGACAGACAGCGAAGTCTCCATACAAACGTAGTTTACATTTTCCTCCCTGGATAAAGACATTAGAGCAAATATGTTTATGCCATAAAACCTATATCTGTCATGACAATGCATTTACCTTTTTTTTTATTTTATTTTGTAATTAAAATAATAATAAAAAATAATAAAATGAAAAAAATAAAAAGGTAGAGGCATAGTCATGCATGCCAGATATAAGTTTTATGGCATAAACATATTTGCTCTAATGTCTTTATCCAGGGAGGAAAATGTAAACTACGTTTGTATGCTATGGAGAAAGAGAATGGAGACTATCCTCTTAAAAGACTTGATACAACATTTATTGTTTACCTGTGCTTTTTGTACTCCAAGCCTGAAGTCATTCAAGTCAGGTCTAGCTCGCAATCCTCGATGAAAGTGCACCAAGCTCATCTCAAACTCCCCACAGTAGTACAAGGCCTCTGCCTTGCGCAGTAAAGCCTTCGCATCTTTAGGGTCTAGCTTTAAAGACGCTTCGGCATCAACGAGAGCCAACCGTGGCTCCCCTAGTAGCAGATAACATTTGCTGCGAGCTACGTATGCAGCCTTCTCTTCTGGAGCTAGCTCGATAGCCTGGAGACAAAATAGTACAATTTACAATCGTTTTCTCACTGATTTGCGTATGATCAGTTGGTTTTGTGGGTACCTTGCTAACAAAAAGCACTGCATTACGATACCGTTCCCTCATCATCTCTGCCCTAGCTAAAGCCAGTAAAGTCCCAGCGTCTGCTTCGACTGGAAGTTGGAGAGCGCTGCTCCTTTCAGCTTTATCTTTCATAGACAAAGACTGCTTGATGTCCCTTGAGCCCATGACGACTGCAGCTGCTCGGTCCTTGTCCGTGTAAACTTCCTCCTCACGCTTCCTTCTTTCCCGCTTTTGTTTTATGAGTCTCCTTCTCCTAGGTTTAGGAGACTCTTTCCGTTCCTTGGATGCATATTTGTCTTCGATGAGGTCGAGTTCATGGGCCTTGTCTCCTGGAGCTCGCTTGCTAATAGAGGCCTTTTGAACAGGTTCCTCTTCTTCTTCATCTCCAATACCGACGCGTACGAAGCTCTGGAGGAACTCTGCATCTTTTGTAGGACCAAGGATGGATCGGGCTTGGGCTTTAGCGTTGTCGAACGCGTCCATAGCTAGAGTTTGTCCGTTACGTAACTCGTATGTGGAGCGTGTGTGGTAGTGTCAGTATCGACGCCTCGGCTGTGGTCGTCATGGAGACTGAATGTGTTTTCGCACCCTCTTTATGTTCACACTAGTGTTTGCAGCGAGATGGAGGGAACACGTTGCGATTTTCTAGAATGCTTTATGGAAGCTTTCAAGAGTCGTCTTCTATCGATAATTTTAACTAAATATACCTTACAACAACAGCACATTATGGCCCCTGCCTATTTTTGTTTCAAGGGACCATTGATCCTATCCTACTAATATTATAAATCCTATCCTACTAATATTATAAATCCTATCCTATCCTACTAATATTATAAATGTGAAAGTTTGTATGGATGTTTGTTACTCTTTCACGCAAAAACTTCTGAACCGATTGCGATGAAACTTGGAATATAGATAGCTGGACACCTAGAATAACACATAGGCTACTTTTTATCCCGTAATTCCCGCGGGATCGGGAATTACGTGGGTGAAACCGCGGGGCGCAGCTAGTATGAAATAATAAGAATTGGGCTTCTAATTTTATTTGTTAAACAGCAGCGTAAGTAACTTTTAATCCTCAACTATTATGGCGCTGTAATGTCCGGAACATGATAAGTGGAGTAGGGTTGCTCAGCACCTATACCACCCCCAACCATACTAAGCTATGCCAAGAGGAAAGAAAGGGTCAATATGTCTGGAGCTAACTAAGACGTGGGGTTTCCCTCGATTACGTACGATTAACATGACTATAGGTACTAACCACCTCTTTAATACAATTTAGTGTATAGGGTGCCGGTATATATTCAGATTTTTATGCGAGGGTTTCAAATTTTCTAATCCTTCTTGATTTTCTCGTGACCCTGTGAAAGTAAATGGTTGGGCGGATTTGACTCGCTTGGAAGGAAACGTTTTTCCAGCAGTACGGAATAAGCTAATAATAATTACAAAAATATAAGTACATTAGCTGCGTCCCGCGGTTTCGCCCGCGTAAGTTAGGGTGAATATTCTAATGGTGAAGGAATTTTTTAAATCAGTCCAGAAGTTTTGAGTTTATTTATCACTAGCAGATTCCCGCGGTTTCAACCGCGTAAGTCCCGATCCCGTGGGAATATCGAGATCAAATGTAGCCTATGTTACTCAGGGTGAATGTAGCTTTCTAATGGATGTATGAATGTAGAATTTTTGAAATCGATCCCGTAGTTTCGGAGATTACCCCCAATATACATACATACATACATTCATGTTACCAACGTTACCTCTTTATAATATTAGTATAGAAGTAAAAATAGGTATCTATTTACCTTATTCAAAGCAGCAATCGCCTTGTCATAGTATCCGGTCTTCAAGTGTCCGGTGGACTCGTCTCTGTATTTCTTTGCTTCCAACGGATTGCTGATTGGCAGTTCCGGTTCCTTGTTGCGGCCCATCCTGAAATTATTATAATGAGGTGTTTAGGTTTATTTGTGAACAACTCAATCAATATCTATACCCAAAATGCTTGGCCATGATCAGCTGACTGTTAGACCAACGCACAGCCTAAGCCGATGATAGTAGAGCAGAAATTTGAAGATTGTATTTTTCAAGATTGTGATTTAGGCATCCGAAAGGAAGGGTTTTTGAATATCCGTCTGTACTTATGCGGGTAAAACCGTAGAACTCAACTAGTTAAATTTAAGAAGGCGCTTCGGTGTTTTATGTATTACTAGCAGCGCCCCGCGGTTTCACCCGCATAAGTCTCGATCCCGTGGGAATATCGGGATCAAAAGTAGCCTATAGCCTTTCTCAATAAATGGACTATCCAACCCCGAAAGAATTTTTCAAATCGGACCAGTGGTTCCTGAGATTAGCGCGTTCAAACAAACAAACAAACTCTTCCGCTTTATAATAGTAAAATAAAGATAATAGATATAGGAAATACTTATATAATGTACTAGCAGTGCCAGTGACTTCGTCCGCCTATTTTTTTTGAAGATACCTATAATTTAGCCTATAGCCTTCCTCAATAAATGGAGTATCCAACACTGAAAGAATTGTTTAAATGGACCAGCGGTTCCTGAGATTAGCGCGTTCAAACAAACTCTTCCGCTTTATAATAATAGAAGATTAGGGCTCCATTTTCAGATGAGAGAAATACAGGTAAGTAGGTACGGAATTCAGACTCGAGGATGATCTAGGGAGTTCCTAAACCTATACACTTTAATTCAATTCCCCATATCCCATTTCCCCATATAAATGGGATATGGGGAATTTGTTTACATGTACATGTAAACAAAACCCTAACAAAAATAAGTAGGTTATCCTACTATTCAAACATTTCCCTGCCAATCGAGAATGGATTAGGCAAACATTTACCAAGAACATTTATGATGAATCGTCTGACGGCCGGTAACCCGGGTTTGTACAGTCATAAATCCGAATGATTAGGCAAGTACATGTTCGGTGCTTGCATAGAGAAGCAGAAATTTAGAAACACCAGCGTAACTGTAGCTGTGGGTAACTGCTATAAATAGCCATAAACACTATTAAACACACGAAGTAATTCAAAAGGCCTCTATCAGTTTTGTGTGAATTGTCCTTGGGTTAAGCCAGGCCGGTAAAGCAGTATCACAAAAGATCGTCAGTAACCACAATGCTTTTTTACCGACTTCTTAATAGATTGCGACGTCATCTGAATGGTTCGTTGTGGTATGTTGTGGCAAATCCTCGCATTAGAGAACGCGGTTCCGAATTTCTATTTTGTTAGGTTTTTATCAGTTTTAGGTTTAGTTGGTAATAATGTTATGTATGTCTTATCTTGGCGATCTTTGACACTCGTCGATCTTGTATGTCGTCGTGCAAGTTTGCAACGGCAGGAGCAGTCATAACTTCGATAAGCAGTGTCGCAAAAAGCATTTTCTCTCGAGCTGGTCCGTGCTTCGGAAGGTTAAGAAGTGGGTCCCGTTTGTTATCTCTGATCGTTAGGTCAAGTTGGTAAAGTTAGAGGCCTTAAGGGGGCGACTTGGAGACTTGAGGTAAGTCACACCTCTAAACTTTAACGAAAAGAAGGAGACTGTTGTAAGATGAAGGTAACACGCTAATTTCCCTAGACGAGCGTGCCACATCTTAGAACTAAGATGATGTCACGGAATTACTACCCGTAACGTCTACGTAACATGATCGTGGATCTAGTTTGTCTTCCTATGAAAGCCCCCGTATATCTACAAACAACGTAACCATAGGTACCTATACCTATTCATTTCGTACCCCGATCAGATAGTCGTGTTACGACTATACCCCGTTTCCGTGATGGCTGACTATTTATCGTCGTTATCGGTGATCTGAAATGACATCATTGATTGTATGATGCATATGTTTAAGTCGTTGACGTGGAAATTGAAAACTGTGCTTTGGTCTAACGGTGCCTGATCAATAGAGCTACGTGGCTACAAATAACAGAGACAAAATTATGGAAAGCTCTCTTTTTAAATAAGGTTAATTCAAGCTAAGATATTCTGTATCTGAAAGTTCCGAGAAGGAAAGAAAAAGTTATACAATGTTTTTTTTAATGTTTGGAAGCGACATATTATTGCGTATGTTGTATATTGTTTCTATGAGTTTTCGTATCCGTACTTATATTTGTAATTGGCAAATTTAAATATCTATATATAAATATCTCAGACTCAATATTTTGGCCTCAATGAGATATTTACCTTATTAAAATTAAGTAGCGATTAAAAAGCTACAGGTCCTGCTGTAGCAATTCTACAGTACCTACATTCTACCACAGCCAGTTTTTATACTTAGGACTCTACTGATCTTCAGATTCCAGTGCTTACTATTCAAGGCTATATGCTAAATGTCCGCTAATCTATATAAGAATCTTACTATACTAGAAAAGTAAAATTTGGGAGTGTGCATATTTGTTGTTCATTCACGAAAAAACCGCTACACCGATTGGGATGAAACTCGGTATGCAGCGGATAGCTGAAGGCTTGCAATAACATATAGGCTTACATTTAACCCAGATAATTCAGCAGGATCGGGACTTACGCGGGTTAAACCGCGGGCTTTAAAAATCCGTCAATTCTTTATTTACCAAAGCTTGAAGCGTTGCACAGTGCGCTAACAATTATCGTTAAAAATTACGAATGCAAGACTGTGTATGATACGAGCTTTTGCATCTATCTAATTACGCCTTGTCATGCTTGAATTATACGTTCTCATAGGTAGGTAGGTAGGTATGTATACCTACTGAAGTTCATCACGCAACTTCAGTTTACGATTATAAATAAATTGATTTGTTTACAAAAAGGCTAGTTAGGCAGTAAGACGCCACGGGAGCCTACTCCAAATTGGCGAATGTCACATGCCTTCGGACCGTGGTGAGTCCGAAGACATCACGATGATTTCCTTTAACAAAGGAGCGATGTTAATAGGGGACTATATTTTTTCTTAAAAAACAAGGTATTGGCGATTGGTGAGCAGTCGGCCGGGATTCGAACCCACGATATACGCACGAAAGTCGGGGGGCATCTTTCAGCCAATTTCTATGGTTCGCAAAGTTACTTGAAGTATAGATAGACACACATAATTTGTCGTTCAATATTGAACAATAATTAAAAAATAATAAGGCAGATGGAACATTAAAAAATACAGTATACCAATCAGACATTTACACAAAAAAGTTGTCATTTATTTCATTATTCGACTGTTTTGTTTACAACAATAAAAACAAATATTTAAAGCAATTAACTTTACATGAAGTAAAACAATACACACCTGTTTAATCAATGAACTTAAAGAACACAAAACTAGATTATTCCATACATAATTGAATTAACTTTTTACTCTATTTGTTAAATATAAGAAATTAAAGAACTATTCGCTATCGAGGCTGATTTGATACTGAGCAACTAGTTGGATTGACTTACCCTTAATGAAGGGGTGTTACACCTTCGGAATAGTTAGGACGAACGAAGCAGGTATACTATCGATATTATTATGCTATTTAAATTTAGATCAATTTATGAAATAATAAAATACTTACCTACTTCTTATTTTGTTTTTAATTGCTTTAGGCAGATTTACTAGAAATATTTTGGAGGAAAAATACCTCTTATCAACTCACTTGCGGCTAGATTTGAACCACAGTTCGAACTCGGGTCTTTGGGTCTGTACCCCAAAGCTGAAGGCGCGTTGGGCGCCATAAAGACAATTTCATAAAATAAATACACACATCAACATCGTCTAGGGATATTTTATATAAAGTTCTTAAACTTAAAAAATACTGGCCGATTTAAAAATATTTTAATGGAACCTTATTGTGTAGGCCTTATTGTATGATTCCAAATTTGAATTTTAAAAAATTAATTAAAAACAAGATTAGCGCGGCAATTATTCTAGCGAGTTCGAAGGTTTAAATTTACTTAACGCAGTTTTAAGCATTTTGTTTAAACAAATTGAAGTTTTAATATTTTTTTTTGGATTAATTACAATTTAATACAACTGTATGCATCATACAGCGGCGTCATTTAACAAGAAACGAAATGTTAAGGGCAGTAGGAATGCTCCAAGCTGGGGCTACTCAACGGAGTATTGCCGAGGAGATTGGAACAAGACAAAACGTGATATCAAGATTGTGGTCACGTTATCGTGCTACTGGTGAAGTGGCTGAAAGGCATCCAGGCGGAAAGCGGATAACTACCCAATGACAAGACCGATTTTTGCAAGTGGCCGCGAGAAGACAACCAAATGTTACGGCCATGCAGTTGGTTCAAACGCTCCAGTCAGACCACCAGGTGCTTGTCAGTGACCAAACTGTGAGGAGAAGACTGCACGAGGCTAACCTTCATTCTCGCAGGCCGCTTCGTACTCTAGCAGTACGCAGAGGAAATCGTGGACGAAGATTACAGTGGGCTAGAGAACATTTGCCTTGGGAAGATATCGAGTGGTCGGTAGTGTTGTTTACCGATGAGTCCCGATTCGGATTTCATCCTGATTCACGTAGAGTACGCGTATGGCGAGCTTCTGGTCGTGACAACCGTCTGCAACACCCTCAGGAGGTCCATCCATACCATGGCGGAACAATTATGGTTTGGGCGGGAATTCGTATTGGTGGAAGAACAGACCTCGTTTGGATCAGAAACACTATGACTGCCGAAAAATACCGTAATCAGGTGCTAGCATCAATAATCTATCCCCATCGACTGCAAATGGGCCAAGTTTTCACGCTCATGCACGACAACGCATGTCCGCACACTGCGCGAGTGGTGACCAGCTGGCTAGAGGAGCACGACGTGTCGGTCTTAGACTGGCCCGCGCAGTCACCAGACCTAAACCCCATAGAGCACGCGTGGGATATGCTTCAAAGAAGGGCTTTGAGGAATTTGCCTCCAAATGTTGCGACTGAAGAGCAACTTTTTTTGCATCTTAGCAGGACCTGGGACAATATTCCGCAGCAAGATATTGACAACCTGATTCAAAGCATGAAAAACCGTTGCAGGGCCGTGATTAACGTCATGGGACGATAAAAAAACCTAATAATTTCGTTTTACTTTATTTTTTTCCTTAGAATAGACATTTTATCTTAAATTTAACATTATTTCACTTTTTGCGTTTTTTTAAATAAAAAAATATTTAAGCATAAAACAATATTTTGTTGTATTCTAAATCATAGTCTGATAAGTAGGCTTTACAAAAATATATACATGTTGTTTGTAAGTAAACACAATTTTTGAGTAAATTGAGAAATTCTGAATATCCCTAGACGGTGTTGATGTGTGTATTTAATTGAAACCAAACTGAAGACGGATATTATTATTAATTAAAATTAGGGAGGTAGGTAAGGTACCTACCTAAATTTGGTTTTCCGTCTTCAAGATATTTGAGTTATTGTAAAATTGAAGTTTGTTTGTATCCACAAACAAACTTCAATTTTACAATAACTCAAATATCTTCTAGGCTAGGTAAGCGTGCTATATCTTACATCGCACATCATTAACCATGGTGTAAATAGATTCTAGTCAAACATTTAGGTACATAACCGATGGAGTCTTAGAAGATACTCTAGGTACTACACCTACCTATTATCTTTCTTCTTTGTTTTGTTTTCTTCTTCTGAAGAGTTTGTTTGACCGCTCTGGTCCTATTTGAAAAATTATTTCAGAGTTGGATAGTCCATTTATTATAGGCTATTATAGAGGAAATCCCGGGCACTGCTAGTCATAGATATAGGTCCTTTCATTACATTATTTAGGTAAGTATTTAATTTTGAAAATTTAGTTGTTCTTAATACGAAGTTTTGAATTACATAAAATCACTTTACTTAACCGTGAGAATTTAAATAAATATCATTCATATTTTTAAATTATAATAACTGATATACCAAATATTTCACATCACTACTGAACTATTTCGCTACTGTAATAATAACCGACCAATGCAGTGGAATTTAGCCGTAATAAAAAACAACGAGTTTAAAAAGCACAAAGCAAATAAAAGAAAAAGAAAAATTACGAAGTTTTTCTAATAAGACTTACATTTTTGTTGTTTACATTAACCCGTCTGCCGCTCGCTTATTTCAATAAAGAAATGATACAACAGTCACGCAACATCAATGGAGTCGGCTAAATGTTATGGAAAAAGTTAGGTACTTACCTATAAGACTTACCTACCTATATTAATTTTGTTTGATTATCTTTTTGGTCGATGTTCTGGAAATTGCTGCGGCTTCGTAGCGGGATGCGGCGCGTCGCCCGCCGCGCCGCCCGCTACGAAATTGTAGCGTAGACAACTATGTTAGGTATAATATAAACTAGGTAAGTACTAGGGCCCTTGTTAGTTTTTAGGGTTCCGTACCTAAAGGTAAAAACGGGACCCTATTACTGAGACTTCGCTGTCTGTCTGTCTGTCTGTCTGTCTGTCCGTCTGTCCGTCCGTCCGTCGTCTGTCCGTCTGTCCGTCCGTCCGTCCGTCCGTCCGTCCGTCCGTCCGTCTGTCCGTCTGTCACCAGGCTGTATCTCATGAACCGTAATAGCTAGAAGGTTGAAATTTTCACAGAAGATGTATTTCGGTTGCCGCTACAACAACAAATACTAAAAACGAAATAAAACAATTATTTAAAAGGGGCTCCCATACAACAAACGTGTTTCAAACATAACAAGGAGTCAGGACAGGAAGAGGGACAGGAGGACAAATCGAGTTGGTCATGGAATTCAAAATGGCTGCCCTATCTGTCAAATATACCAGTCTGCCTTCACTTACCAAAGAGTTTCTTTTATGTTTCAGATTTTCTTTGTGCCAAGGTTTTTTTTTTTTTGAGTGATTCGGTCGTTTGATGGGAGTAAGAATCGAAGATAAATATTTCATATTTTCCTATAAAATTTAAAAATTGGTTGTTGTAAACCATTTTAGGGTTCCGTATCCAATTGTGATAGTGGTACGGAACCCTTTATGCGCGAGTGTCGCACTTGCCCCGTTTTTTATTACTTATACTTATTTTAAAAAGTAAAGTATTGCAAAGAAATGGTATAAGTTGAGATTTGCAATAAGTTCTGAATATAGGTATTAGATCGATCTGAATATTTAGATATTATATTTTTTTGATATAGTATATGTACCTAAGTAATTACCTACATTTTTACCATCAATTACCATTTATACCTACTTGAAGATTTTTCTATGGTTTTCACGACGCTGATATGAAAATAAACTCACTCTGGTCTATCCAGGAAAGCAACGCGATTAAAATCGAAAAATGTAGAATGTATTCTTGTAGAAAAGTAGTTTTTCTCGACGTTAAGCTTAGCTTTGCATAGTCGTGTCAGTTTTTCATACATGTGCGTTCCCCGCAAACTATACTAGCTATACTCACGAGCTAAGCTAAACTAACTTAGTTTGGTTTGGACTGTCGGTTTAAAGATTTACCAACAAAGTTAAAGCATTGTTTCATCTAACTCAATTATATAAACTCTACACAAAATCAACCACTTAATCAAATAACAAGGAAACAAACAAACATTGTAATTTTCATCACGAAACTTTGTCAATATAATTTTAACTTTTTAGTGGAGAATTCCAATCAAAGCCTTATTTATATCGAAAATAAAGCTCAATATTGCTTGTTGTTAAAAAAAACTGTCGCAGTTTTATGCACGCAACCACCTCTACTATAATTAATGCATTAGAACGAAATAGGGGGAGACGTCGGAAATTGGTTCAGTGGATCGAATTTGTATGCAAATTACGTAGTTTACTTTCGAAGTTATGGCGGAGTATTGAAACTTATTGGTTCGTTTGGTTGTAACTGCAGAGTTAACTAAGTATTGATTTTATGAGTAACTAGGTACCAAGACATACTTACTTAGGTATCATTCTACATCTAGCAGGCAACTAAAGTAGATTTAAGTATTAAAGTACCTTCTTATTGAGACATTTGTCCGCATGCGTCGGTATACGTCTTTTCTTTTCATAAAGTTTTAGACTAATAAACATAACGAGATAGCGTAAGCGAATGAAAATTGAAAACTAAAAGTTCCTTTTTAACAAAAAATTGGCATTCTGGTTTAAAAACGGAAGTGGCACGTCTTTTGTTTTTTTTTCTCTCTTTTTTTTTTTTGCAAATAGCGACAGTATTATGTTATGACGCGGAGCGCAACCTCAAAACGTTCTTAGAGATACTGGCACTTTTTTCAAGAAAACATGGAAAAGTAATAAAAAAAGACATTTGCAACTTCCGTTTTGAAACAGGAAAGAAACAATTTAGTTTTTATTCTGAGGAAAGCTTTTGGTAACTAGCGGACACTAATGAGGTTGCATAAAAAATTTAATATTCTGACAAAAAAAAATATGTCGTTTACTTACTGGACCAACGAACGCTTTCGTTAGTGGCTAAGTAAAAATAATGCCATGAAAAATTAACCTTTTAAATTCACACGATTTGTTAGCATAGTTACATTTTCCCGCCTCCACGTTTCAACCACGTTGCAATTTTCTAAGACCATTGTAATGATAACCAACGCCACGATCGTTGTTTGGTCTAATATTGTGCTGGCAATAAATAATGATAATAGGACACACAATGCCTTTATTGGTCCATTGCTATACGCTAACGGATGATGGTTATACTTTTAGAATATTATGTTAGTAACTAGTGTAGCACATGCTCCGAACCCCGTCGTCACCCCTCCCGACCCTCCGGCTTTCGCGCCGCGGTCACCATCGGTGCCGCGCTCTCGCGCGCAAGCTTGTCTTTCCCCGCGCCCTCAGCGCGCACGCCGCATCCCGGCTCGCTTGCTTGAGAGCGTCAGTCGCTAGCCCGCGGTCACCGTTCGCAGTCGCAACACGGACGCGCTTCCTCGCTGCGCACTCGCGTGCGACCCACGTTAACCGTGTTTTGTTTAGCATAAGTTTGATTAGTAATTAGTTCAGTAAACGTCTTGATTTATGATGATAACGGAGTGTTTCATTTGGGTATCTACCTGCACCTCCGAATCGAGACCCCTAACCCGTGGGCCAGTGCGGCTATAAATGGCTACCCAACGTTACGCCGGTTTTCTTTTCTGTGTTGTGATCTTCAACGATTTCGTCTCGACAAGTGTTCTTTCGAACTGATAATCATCAAAGTGACTCAGTTTAACATTGTCCAATCGTTATCAAGCACCAAACCGTAAATCTCAACAAACAAGTGTGTGTTTTTTCAAAGAGTTAGTTCGATGACCGCTCTTTCAACTTTCAACAGTCAACTTAAATAGTTTTAGTGTACCTATACCCACCTACATAACTTTATTTTATTGTGTTTACGTACGATCTAAACTGTTCTACAAGTTAAAACAATCTTTCGATTTTTTAGAATCAAAAGTTCATATTATAGGGTGAGTCACCCAAAAAGTGCCCATACTTGGACTGACTTTCCGAACTATTATTTTTTTTTGTGTGTGATTTCTTACGAACTTATTAATGTACAATGGTGCTTACGCGATCTCGAGCGAGTAGTGTTAGTGCAGTTGACAATATGTCACGGCAAATGGCCGCGAACTCGTCGCATGAGGGAACATCCTCGTTGCCCTTGGGGCATGCCGAGGACACCTCGCCCACGCCTCCCGTACTACCGCACCATGTACACACCCCGTCGTCTTTGGAGTACGACGCGGGCCACGAGCCGCCCGCACCTGCTTACGACCACACGCCGCTTGCGCCTGCTAACGCAGTGGGCCACGCCGCGTGCCACGTGCCTGCCGCGCCGAGCGCGCCTGTCATCATGACCACCGATCAGCTAAGTCTGTTATTAAGTGCTTTACGTCAACCAGTTTCATATACATCGCCGCCCCCGACGCCACCTGTGCTGGCCAATTTTGCTAGGTGTACGTCACGTTATGACGGCACCGGCGATGTACATTCTTTCATCGATGCTATAGAAATATATAAGGCTTGCGTCGGAATCGACGAGTCTATGGCCTTGAAGGGCCTACCTATGCTACTTACCGGCTATGCCGCAACCTGGTTTCAAGGAGTGAAGCATTCTATATTTACTTGGGAGGAGGGAGTTACTCTGTTACGCCAGACATTTGGACCCCGTCTTCCACCACATCGAATTTACAGGGAGATTTTTAGTAGAGAGCAAAGCAGTTCCGAAAGCACGGACGCTTTTGTCTGCCGCATACGAGCGCTAATAGCTCAGCTACCACCTGGAACCTTACCCGAGAATCCGGTTCAACTCGACATGGTCTATGGGTTACTTAACCGCCGTATACGAGAAAAAGTTCCTCGTAACACATTTGATTCTTTTTGGCAACTGCTTCAACGTACAAGGGTCGTTGAAGACTTACTCATGGAGGGCCGCGCCACCACGGCTCCTCTGGCTCATAGGCCTGCTCAGCCTGCGCCTATAGCCCCGCCGTCGCGCCCGCCTGCTGCTGTTCCCCCGGTGCTTTCCGTTGCACCACCGGCAGCCACCGTTCCGAACGCATTATCGTCATCATCGAGGCCCCGCTGCATTTATTGCAAACAGTATGGACACGTACGCGATGATTGCATGCGTCTTAAAACCAAGATAAAAACAGAGGAAACAGTTACATGTTTTGGATGCGGTGCGCCCGGTTTTATTAGGGCCAACTGTCCACAATGCAAGAAGGCAGTTACACCTGGACCGTCTACTACCGCCTCGTCGGCGTCCAGTGCCTTTCAATCGGTTTCATCTATCCATACGTTCTCGATAGATCCGCGAGTGAGACCAGTGTTAGAAATCGATATTTATGGTCAAAGTGGTAAAGTTATCATCGACACCGGTGCAAAGCATTCTATTGCTAGTGTTAGTTTATACAATCATCTGAAAGCGAACAATCATAAATTTAGTTTTAGTTTAATTGATCTTATGTTTGCTGATGGTTCTGTCAAAAATCTAAATGTTGAGATTACTCATGTAAATGTTAGTTTTAAGGGTCTTATTATTTCAACTTTATTCATTGTACTGCCCGAGGCCACTGAGTCTCTATTAGGGATGAATTTCATCCAGGATGCTGGATTGGTACTGAATTTTGGCACAAACGCTATGATCTTAAACGGTATTACGTATCCATTGCTTTTCGAAAATCAAAAGGGATCCTCACGTTTACCGTCGCCGTCACTGTCAACCGCGTGTTCCGTTTCGACTCTCCGAGAGGGTGAGGCCACTCTTCTTTCGTTGCCGGAGAGAGACCAGCTGACGACGCTCTTAGCTGCCAACAACGATATTTTTCGTACAGGGGGAGATGCAACTCCTTTCGCCGAGCATCATATCGATACAGGTACTCATACACCTATCGCTATGCCGCCTTATAGGCTCACTCCGGCGAAGAGGACTATTTTGGAACAGGAGCTAGACAAGCTCCTAAAGGATGGTGTCGTAGAGGAATGCGAGTCCGCCTGGGCTGCGCCCGTTGTCCTCATTCCTAAGAAGGACGGTACCCATCGCTTTTGTGTCGACTATCGTAGGCTCAATGCCGTTACTAAGTCTGATGTGTATCCCCTACCTTTAATCGATGATTTGCTACATTCTGCTAAGCAAGGTTCTTTTCTTAGTACTATAGATCTCCGGTCTTCTTATCATTTAGTGAGCGTCGCTCCTGAAGACCGGGACAAAACAGCGTTTATTACGCCCTTTGGTACGTTCAGATTCGTCAGAATGCCTTTTGGACTCAAGAACGCTCCATCAACGTTCCAAAGGTTGATGGATCGGTTTCGTTCTTGCCCTTCGTTAGCTAAAGTAACGTTACTTTGTTATCTCGATGATATTTGCGTCATATCTGACTCTTATGAAGGACATCTCAAGGACCTTCAGTCAGTCTTCGACCGTCTTAGGGAATTCCGACTCCAGGTCAATCGTGACAAGTCACATTTTGTTCGCCCAGAAGTGAAATACTTGGGACACGTGCTTACGCCTTCCGGCATTAAAGCCGATAGCGCAAAAATCGCGGCTATTTCTAATTTAAAGGCTCCGTCTAATTTGAAGCACTTAAAATCTTTTCTAGCAACATGCTCCTGGTATAGGAAGTTCATACCCGGATTTTCTCATGTTGCCGAGCCACTCACTAAGCTTACCCGGAAACGACAGGCTTGGCATTGGGGTGAGCAGCAGGCCGAAGCGTTCTCTAAATTGAAGGAGCTTCTCACCTCTGCTCCAGTGCTCACCCAAGCTAACTATCAGTTGCCCTTTATCCTTCGCACGGACGCGAGCAATTATGCTCTAGGAGCCGTGCTCGTTCAAGGTGAAGACAAGGAGGAACGTCCACTGGAGTATGCCAGTCGGCTGCTTACGTCAGCAGAACGTAATTACTCCACAACTGAGAGGGAAGCTCTTGCCGTAGTTTGGGCCGTAGAGCGTTTTCGAGGCTACATTGAGGGACATCTAGTGATCGTCCGAAGTGATCACCAGCCGCTCAAGTGGCTCCTCACTCTGAAATCGCCAAGTGGCAGATTGGTCCGATGGGCCTTAAAGTTACAAAGTTTCGACATCAAGTTTGAGTACACGCCCGGTAAGGCCAACGTCGTCGCCGACGCACTTAGTCGACCGTTCTGCGACGTTGTAAACGTCACCGAGTGTGGGATTTGTTCCGTAGGTATCGACGTGCCCAGACGCAGTCCAGAGGACTTGCGAGCTGCCCAGGTTAGTGACCCAGAGGTTAACAAAATAATTGTCGCCTTAGAGGGTTCAGATGACACTAGCCGTTGGACAGACCGAGGGTACTACATTAGTCAAGGTGTTTTATACCGGTGCGATTCTGATGATGAAGTAGAGGAACCTCAACTTGTGGTACCCGACTCTCTTCGAGAGGAGTTTGTGCGCGAGTACCATGACACCCCTACTGCCGGACACCTGGGACTTGAAAGGACTTTAATAAAACTCAGGCAGCGCTACTTTTTCCCTAACATGCGAAAGTATGTTGAACAGTACCTGAAGTCCTGCGATGCTTGTCAGAAGTACAAGCCAACAAATTTGAAACCAGCTGGGTTGTTACGAACCCCAGCTCTGCATCAGCGCTTTGAGGTTTTAGCCATGGATCTGTTTGGTCCATTGCCCGAAGGAGGCCAGGGGGAGAAATGGATTTTCCTTATTGAAGATACTGCTACCAGATGGGTCGAGATCTTCCCTCTCACGGACGCTACAGCCGAAACCTGCGCTAAGGTGCTCATCGAGGAAATATTCACGCGGTATGGTTTCCCGCGACGTGTCATTTCAGATAATGGCACTCAGTTTGTCTCAGCCGTAATGCAGAAGGCTATGTATGTTTTCGGGGTCGATCAGAGCCTTATCCCGGTTTACCACCCGGAGGCGAACCCCGCTGAAAGAAAAAATAGGGATATGAAGCAGATGCTTTCGATTCTCGTAGGCTCCGAGCACCGCCGTTGGCCTGAAAAGTTGCCCGCAGTGCGTTTTGCACTCAACACCGCCTGCAATCAGACAACTGGTAGGACTCCCGCGTTTTTAACGTTCGCCAGAGAACTTAGGTCTCCTTTAGATAACGAGACCGACGTGAGAGAAGT
Organism: Idaea biselata; assembly: GCA_958496205.1. Lineage (NCBI taxonomy): Eukaryota > Metazoa > Arthropoda > Insecta > Lepidoptera > Geometridae > Idaea > Idaea biselata. The sequence goes on from OY292397.1 coordinate 18,669,088, forward strand.
AGTCTCTACGTCCAATTTTGTACCGCAGATTACGCCTTACCTTGCCTCATTTTCGCGTACCTTACAGGAGGTTAAGTGGAGGACCGAATCCCAACAAGACGTTCGGAAGCTCACAGCTGATAAATCTAGACGGCCTTCGCCGATTTATCAGGTGGGAGACCTTGTCCTGGTGCAGAGCCACGCGCAAAGTCGCGCCGCGAGTGGTTTTACGAATAAATTCGCACCTAAACGTGAGGGCCCCTTTAAGATTTCACGCGTTTTCGGTCCTACTTCTTTTCAGGTATCAGACGAGCGCAATGTGCCAAAAGGAAAGTACCATAGTACTCAGCTGACACCTTATAGTGGTAAATCTAGTGTTCAGCGTGTGCGTAGACGAGGTGCCAAGTCCCGCCCGAGTCGTTCGCGTAACTTGGAGGGGGAGTCTGTAGCACATGCTCCGAACCCCGTCGTCACCCCTCCCGACCCTCCGGCTTTCGCGCCGCGGTCACCATCGGTGCCGCGCTCTCGCGCGCAAGCTTGTCTTTCCCCGCGCCCTCAGCGCGCACGCCGCATCCCGGCTCGCTTGCTTGAGAGCGTCAGTCGCTAGCCCGCGGTCACCGTTCGCAGTCGCAACACGGACGCGCTTCCTCGCTGCGCACTCGCGTGCGACCCACGTTAACCGTGTTTTGTTTAGCATAAGTTTGATTAGTAATTAGTTCAGTAAACGTCTTGATTTATGATGATAACGGAGTGTTTCATTTGGGTATCTACCTGCACCTCCGAATCGAGACCCCTAACCCGTGGGCCAGTGCGGCTATACTAGATATCAAATACAAAATATACCTAGGTCCTATTAAACTTACGTATATTTTCACTTTAGCAGAACCATACCTTTTCTACTACACTCTCTTCCGGGGTTAAGGAGGTAGTTTTAAGAGATCCTTTCACAGTCACATGAACTGTGCACCTGGCCCGCACGGAGCTACGTTGATTTAAACATACCTTGGTTGCACGCTTTAAAGGACTGGTGCGCTAGATCGGATCAAATAGAAAAATCTCAAAACCCACCTTTTTAAACTCGTAAGACTCATGAAAAAGATCTATTGCCAGACAAATGGACGTTTGGGATGGGTTAAATTGGGGTATGATATGAAAAATAATTATTTTTAAAATTATTTATTTTACCATCAATAAAATGAGTATACTTGCAATACGGTATGATGTACCTACACATTCATAACAAAATAATTTAACACAAATACCTATACATTTATTTAATTACATTTTTATAAAAATAGAACTTAAGAAAATAAATCCAAGTCGATATATTTTTAAAATACTTTTTTACACAAATAGTAACATTTTTTACCCAGATGTTACCTGGTAACAATAGGCTTAAGAAAGTACAATTATTAGAAATAATCTAATAAATTACACAGAAAAAGTATACATTGTGATTCAATATTGCTACATTATGTTTTGAGCTAACATTATGTATCTATACCATTGTCTAGGACCTATATTAATGATTTACCATAGACAAATGATACTTTGTAGGTATTACTTACCTAGATTCTAGATAATAAATATGACCTACCTACCTAATATATCTACGACATCTAGCTTCCGAACCACGGACTTAAGAGGAAAGCATACCTACTCTTTCTCCATACAAACGTAGTCGACTGTTTTACTCCCTGGATAAAGACATTAAATCAATTTATGCCATAAAACCTATATCCTATAAACTACTTTTGTTTTTTTTTTTCGTTTTCTAATTAGAATAAGTAGTAATAAAATTTAGGGGCATAGGGGCATGGTTATGATATAGATTTTATGGCATAAACATATTCTTGTGTCTTTATCCAGGGAGAAAACGTTGACTACGTTTGTAAAGTTTGTATGGAGAAAAGAGTAGGTATCCTTTCCCCTTAACAAACAGAAGGGGATGACTTATGTACTAGTACTCATGGCGAAGTGGTCTAACGCTGGCTTCGATTACCAGTAGTCGCGGCTTTTTTTTTACAAACGATTCTAAGCTTCGTTTTTAGGGTTCCGTACCCAAAGGGTAAAAACGGGACCCTATTACTGAGACTTCGCTGTCTGTCACCAGGCTGTATCTCATGAACCGTAATAGCTAGTGATCAAAATACATAGCGGTATCGTTACGTTTTTTTGTCCCTGAAACACGTTTGTTGTATGGGAGCTCCTCTTAAGTACCTATTTGTTTTTAGTATTTGTTGTTGTAGCGGCTACTGAAATACATCATTTGTAAAAATTTCAACCGTCTAGCTATTACGGTTCATGTGATACAGCCTGGTGACAGACAGACAGCGAAGTCTCAGTAATAGGGGCCCGTTTTTACGCTTTGGCTACGGAACCCTAAAAACGCAAGTTTCTCGCAATATCAGTCCATAATTCTCTCTGTGCGGTGAGAGTTCTACTCGGTGGTAGGAGAGAGCAGTATAGTTGGCAGGTCGGGGGAGCGGGCGCGGCCGGCCCGCGCGCCGCACACCCCGCTCGTGTGGTGCCGCGCCAACGGTGCAGACCGCTCCGACGGATGAGACGAATGCTGGAATAATACCTACCATTATTTAGAACAGTGGTTCCCGAAGTGGGGGGCCGGCCGGCCCCCCAGGAGGGGCGCAGTGACGCAGTTTTACAGGGGGGCGCGGGCCACATAGAGAAAGAATGCATTCCAGACTGCTCTAACCGACCAATGAAATTATCTGAAATTGACGCCTGTCAAGAACATAAAAATGTTTCCTTAGTAGGCGAATGTTAAGAACCTTATCCGCCCTGCAGCCACCTCACGGGCTCTATCAGAGGTATTTGATACTACTTACCAAATACCGTTTGTGAATGACTTTGTAAAACTTTAATGAGCAGTAAAATAGTTGTTTTATTATTTAATGGGTACTTTTCTAATTCTGATCTGATAATACTGGGGGATCGGGGGACGCGGTTTTTTTGTGATCGAAAGGGGGCGCGTCTCAAATAAGTTAGGGAACCCCTGATTTAGAGTATAGTCACGTAACATCGGATACGGAGGAAGACCGTATGACTCAAATATCTCCCAAAATAAGAGATATTCCAACTGCCGAATGCTACAGATTGCTGCGGGGTGAATTGCTCTTGTGAACACCGTTGCTAACACTCAAAAATATCAACTCAAATTACCAGAAGACTTACGAAAGAGTTTTTGATGCTGTTTTTAATAGATATAGTGGTTTAAGAGGAAGGTTTATATTATGTACAATATATGTACCGTGCGATGCCGAGGCTGGCCGCTAGTTACTAATAAAAATACTGAATTCTTTTGTGGGACAATGGGCGGCTATATTGCCTAAGGGCGATCTCATCCCGGCAACCAATAACTGGATAAGATTTTAATGACAAAACGTACCTGGTCCTCTGAAACGACGGAAAGTCTTCGTTTGGACATGCAGCTGGCTGGACGTCTTCTACCTTCCATCTTCAAGCCTCGAGCTGATCTCCGTCTCCTCAACCCAGACCTGCTGGAAAATACCAGAATAGTCAGCGCACTTGAAGTGGAAACGAAGTACTTAGGCGACGAAGAAATTTATTGTTTTCTGGGTTTTGTCTAAAATAACCAAGTTAAACCTTTCTGTAAGGAATCCTACTTCCTACTTCCGATCCTACTTATACTCGTATTATAAACGCGTTAGTTTGTATGTATGTTTGTGTTTGTTATCTTTCACGCAGAAACTACTGAACCGATTGCGATGAAGCTTGGAATATAGATAGCTGGAGACCCAGAATACCCCCCCGGCCTCCTCCTCTCCAGCCGCCGCTGGGCCTGTCTCTCCGCGTTCTCCCGTATGATGTGGTCGGCCCGCAGCCGCAGGATGTGCGCCGCCTCCTTGTGGTGTCATCCTATACTAGTGTAGTGTACCTCCCCTCCTCCCCCCCGGCTCCCCCCGCCCTCCTCCTCTCCAGCCGCCGCTGGGCCTGTCTCTCCGCGTTCTCCCGTATGATGTGGTCGGCCCGCAGCCGCAGGATGTGCGCCGCCTCCTTGTGGTGTCATCCTATACTAGTGTAGTGTACCTCCCCTCCTCCCCCCCGGCTCCCCCCGCCCTCCTCCTCTCCAGCCGCCGCTGGGCCTGTCTCTCCGCGTTCTCCCGTATGATGTGGTCGGCCCGCAGCCGCAGGATGTGCGCCGCCTCCTTGTGGTGTCATCCTATACTAGTGTAGTGTACCTCCCCTCCTCCCCCCCGGCTCCCCCCGCCCTCCTCCTCTCCAGCCGCCGCTGGGCCTGTCTCTCCGCGTTCTCCCGTATGATGTGGTCGGCCCGCAGCCGCAGGATGTGCGCCGCCTCCTTGTGGTGTCATCCTATACTAGTGTAGTGTACCTCCCCTCCTCCCCCCCGGCTCCCCCCGCCCTCCTCCTCTCCAGCCGCCGCTGGGCCTGTCTCTCCGCGTTCTCCCGTATGATGTGGTCGGCCCGCAGCCGCAGGATGTGCGCCGCCTCCTTGTGGTGTCATCCTATACTAGTGTAGTGTACCTCCCCTCCTCCCCCCCGGCTCCCCCCGCCCTCCTCCTCTCCAGCCGCCGCTGGGCCTGTCTCTCCGCGTTCTCCCGTATGATGTGGTCGGCCCGCAGCCGCAGGATGTGCGCCGCCTCCTTGTGGTGTCCGAGTGCGGCGTTCAGGTCGGAGCGGGACAGCGCGAACAGGTTGGCGTAGCCGAGAGATCTGGAAGGAAACCCAGGAGGGTTACTGCGGTTCTTTCGACACGACAACGATACGATAATTCCAGCCGATACGATGATTCTACTGTCACACTGTGATAGGGTCGACAGTAGAATCGGCTGGAATTATCGTATCGTTGTCGTGTCGAAAGAACGCAGTTACCCTCCGGTTATCTAATCATCATCATCCGAGCGTTGTTCCCGGTTGCATCTCTCTCGAGAGCCCGGGGTCCGCTTTCCTACTTTTACGTCTCCACTTCGCACGATCTTCGGCATCCCGTGTAGTGAGGCCATTAGCACGCATATCCGATCTTACAACGTCAAGCCAGCACTTCTTGGGTCTTCCCAATCTGCCGCGGCCGGGCGGAGGCGCCATAGCAAGACATTTGTTTCCCACGTAACTAGCCGGTTGCCGTAGAACGTGGCCGTACCACCGTAAGCGGCATTCTTGCAGTTTGTCTGCAATGTCTCGGACATGAAGGCTGCCCCTGATGCGGGAGTTTCTGACGCGGTCTTTTCGCGTCACTCCACACATCCAGCGCAGCATCTTCATCTCCGTGACACGCAGCTCCTGCTTATGTCGCTCAAGCAATGGCCACGCCTCACTACCATACAAAAGGACAGGTCTTATGATCGTTTTATAGACCTGTCCCTTCAGTTTAACCGGCATTTTCGGGTCACAGATGACACCAGTTACCTCTCGCCACTTGGCCCAAGCTGCCGAAATGCGGGACTTGACGTCACGGTTATCTAATACCTATGCATATATTATGTTATAGCGTCCCCAGCTATGACCAGCAAGGGTATAAAGAGAGGGGTCCGCTGTACCGTCAGGCCACCCCCAGGGGCAACCGTCAGAGATCAGTTATAAATCGATCGTGTCCCCAAATGCTAGAATCGGTTCGTAGATCTGGAACCAGTTGGATAACTCACTGGACATCGCCTGATGAGCTTTTCTATCTAAATTCCTTATCAATTTGAATTCTACGATCACTCTTACTTGGCCAATTTTTTAAATCTTTATTGTACGTAACCCTAGGTCCTCACCTGACGGTAGCAGTCCTTCGACTGAGCCCCGCTATCCCCAGTAGACTGATCTCCCCGAACACGCAGCCCTCTCTCAATGTCGCTAACACTTCGTTCTCATCCGGTGACATTACCTGCAACAAAGTTTCATTACTAAAATCGTGGTTTAAGAACTACCCTCATAATTACACGGTATATTTGGACAACGGTAATAAAATTTAGGTCAAAAGGGGGTGGTTTTAAAGATCGTAGAGTCGAAAGAGGGTTTTTTTAGAGGTCGTGGAAATTTTAACAATTTATTATTCTTTTTCAGAATTTTGAGCCTATGTGGCAGGAAGGTGACCAGCTCAACAGCTGCTGCAGCACCAGGTCTCGCAGGAGAGAGGTACTCACAAGACAAGACCCTGGCTTGATGATGTACCTGTGATGTCCCCGGGGTCCCCTCCGCACGACCAGTTCGCCTGGCAGAAAGGTGACCGGCTTCAGCTGCAGCACCAGGTCTCGCAGGAGAGAGGTACTCACAAGACAAGACCCTGACTTGATAATGTACATGTGATGTCCCCGGTCTCCCCTCCGCACGACCAGCTCGCCTGGCAGAAAGGTGACCGGCTTCAGCTGCAGCACCAGGTCTCGCAGGAGAGAGGTCGAACAGTCACGGAATAATTGGACCTAGGGACAATGAGTTTCATATAGCTCTTGTCAATATTCTTGTCAGTAAACATTGTTCTTGGGAACTCGAGGTAGGCTGAAGCCTTAGGGGACTGTAGCGGTATGTCTTTTTAACCATGACCATACCTGCTGCAAATAGATTCGGCATTGTTTTTACGCCTGGCCGTCTAAAAGTTACGAAACCCTAAACATTTATGGAGACCAAACTATTCGGCATTGTTTTTTATGACCGGCCGCCTTAAAGTTACGGAACCCTAAAAATTTATGGAGACCAAACTTATAGCACTATTATTGATATAATACAGCAAGAATCAAATTTAAAAAAAAATTGCTGTTATTAGAGTTTTTAATAAAAGCTACTTGAGCCAAAAAAAGGTCCCGAAAACCTAAAAAGTTACCTTGCTTAGTGTAGACATATGAACAGCCAACGCCACGTCTCGTTTCATGTTGAACGGTAAGCAATCCAGAATAGTTTGCTCGTCTGAAATGCACAAATAATGATAATATTTTAGTCAGGAGTTCCCCAGGGTACTATTCTAGGCCCTGTAGTCTTCTATCTCTATACACAAGACTTCACTTCGCTCTAATCGACTGATATACGTAGGCACAAGTTATCAGGCTGAAATTGGCCTCAGATTGGGAAAAGCTTATTAGCCTAGCCGCACATGCCGATCTTGAATGGTCATGCGAATAAAGCATCGTTTGGCGCGAACATTACTTGGATGGGTGACCGATAATGTGTGTGTGGCAAAAAATTTTTTTTTCGAGGGCCTTGTTGCTTCGGACGGCACGTTAAGCAGTTGATCTTCGTTGTTGACCCTGATAGCAGTCGTTAGGTCAAGTTAGAGGCGGCATAAAAACTCTAACACTAGGTGAAACACACCACTATACGAAAGGAAGAAGAAGAATCTCAGTTTGTTTGTAGTTACTAACCAAAACATCGTTGTTTAGTCCAAGTATAGTTAAACCAGCACGTCACTCGTCTTTGCAAATAATTGGGCATATTCAATCGCCGAAGGTAACGAATGCAATTGTCAACTCGCTTGCGGTATTCAGTCTGAAATCATTAAGGACCTGTTGAAAATATTAAATCGCGAAAAATATATTTTTTATCTTGTGTACCTAATATTCTACTAAAAACATTTGTTTTTGTTCAAATCTCAGATACTATGTTACTGCATATCTTCAGCTCCTATTTCAAGTGACATCGTAATCAGTTTACCAGTTTTTACTTAAAAAGTAACAATCATACCTCACAAAGTTTCCTGAGGTCACCATTAGTAGGATGTTACCCTACTCTTACCCTAGCCCTACCCTACCTTTACCCTAGCCCTACCCTACCCTTACCCTCGCCCTGGTGGCCGTCGCTATGATATCCCGGATCTGCCCAATGAGCAGCGCGAACACAAACACGCCCATCAGCCACGCGACCGTCATGAACAGGTATTCTATAGTGTTCTCTGGCTTCGGGTTCTTTCCTACAAGTTTAATTATAATTTACAAGAGGAAATTTATCATCAAAGTCTTTCAGTGACGGGGTTCGAACCCGTGCCCTTACAGGGAACCCACGTGACAAGGTGAATTAATGATTATGCATCTATTTGGTTTTTTTTTGACTAAGGCTTGATTTTTAACGTCATTTACCAGAACAAACAAGGCAGATGCATAATCATTAATTCACAGTGTCACGTGGGTTACCATGGGGCACGGGTGCCCACCGGAGAATATCCGACCGCACTTAGCCGGTTTTATTTTAGTACTAGGAGCGCCAAGAGGTTTCACCCCCGTAAATCCTGATTCCGCGGGAACATCAGGATATGTGTTAGTCCAGATCTCTAGCTATCTTCGGACCAAGTTTCATCGCAATCAGTTCAGTATTTTTTGCGTGTTTGATACACAAAAGTTAACAAACAAAGACAACTACTTAACTTTCGCATGTATGATATTTTACCACGCGATTAAAACCGAAAAATGAGTTTAATTTCAATCTAACACCTTGAAAACAGAAGAAAAATCTAGGATTATTCTAATTGACTACGTAGGTAGGTACATACCTATAGAAGTGGCAGTCTTGGTAGCGAAGTAGAAACAACGTATGTACGCGTTTCCATTGTTATCGTAGACGAACCCGTTGGAACCGAGGCCGATGTGTGTGGACATGCAGTAGTACGCACACGCGTTCAGGTGGATCAGGAAGAAAATGTAGAATAGCGTCTTGCCGATACGGACCTGGAATGGAGAATAGAATAGAAAGTATTAATGATGAGACAAGAAAAGATAAAGAACCTGCCAAGTGCGAGTCGGACTCGCGCAGAAAGGGTACCGTACTCTTATTACTTAAAAATCGTGACAACTGACATACATCATCTGTGAAAATTTCAACGGACTAGTTAGCACGGTTCATGAGTTACAGCCTGGTGACAGACAGATGGACAGCGGAGTCTTAGTAAAAGGGTCCCGTTTTTACCCTTTGGTTCGGAACCCTAAATAGCAATTAATTGTTCAAAATATTTGTTTAAGATCCATAAGGAAAAACGACATTTTTGAACTTTCTTTTAAAAGTATGGTACAATCAGCACTCGATGAGAATGGGATGGAACCTTGTGGAAGTAAATAAAAAATGACAAATGTTTAAGCAAACAGGTTTGCCGTCTCAGTTCCAAAAGTTCGCTTCCCATTCTGATCGCGCGCGGATTATATAATGTAAGAAACGTACAACATATGGCGATGCCAGAACCCGGTCCATAGCCTGGTGGAACTCCCAGAAGGTCTGCAGCTTCAGGAGCCGCGGAGCTCGCAGGATCACGGCGTCAGTTCCGAGGAATACGTACAGCAAGTCCAGAGGTAACAGGGATATTACGTCGAACTAGGAGAAAACAAAAATATATAGGTACGTTTTTCTTGGGTTTTCGTGACGCTGATATCAAATGAAACTCATTTTTCACAGGAGACCTTATAGCTCTACCCGTGAACAGAAGATCTTAAAAGATCTCGATACCTTGGGCGTTGGAAAATGCTTAATAGGGAAAAACATAAAGGTGAAGAAAACATCGTAAGGAAGCCGACATGTTCTAAATCTCACCACGGTCCGAAAGCATGGGACATTCGCTAATCCGGAGTAGGCAACCTTGGCGTCTTATTGCGTAACGCTTCCAAGAGTAGGCCCTTGCCTTACAGCGAGACGAATTAGCGTGCTAACAAATAATAAAAGGAACCGAAAATAAGTTTAATTTCACAAATATATTTCAACGCTACTTATTTTGAATCAGCAAACAACATTACAAATCCGTGACTTTGTAATCTGTCAGCCAGGTAGCTAAGTTCTTTATATACCTACTGTTATAGAAGGAAATGCATCAGGAGTCGTCTCTACCAAGCTTCTTCTTAATTTCCTATAGTGCATAGTGTGCCTCACCAAGTGTTTTCAGTTTTCAGGTCGCCCTAAGCCCTCTTACTTGACCTCATGACTGCTTTCAGAGATACAACCTGCCAAGCCAAACAGACCCGGCTGGTAGTGTCTCTTAGGCACGAGGCAGCTCTCCTTTATAGAGGTCCGAACACACTAGCGTTTGGGGACACGATCTGCCTATAACCGCCCGATGGCCTGATGGTACAGCGAACCCCTCCTGCATTTCTAAATGTTGGCTATAGTTGGGGACGCTATAATATCTATCTATCTTTTATTATTATTTTTACTATTATAGAGCGGAAGAGTTTGTTTTTTTGTTTGTTTGAACGCGCTAATCTCAGGAACCGCTGAGTCGATTTGAAAATTCTTTCAGTGTTGGATAGTCCATTTATTGAGGAAGGCTATAGGCTACTTTTAATCCCGATATTCCCACGGGATCGGGACTTACGCGGGTGATACCGCGGGACGCAGCTAGTAACATAAGTTCATTAGCTTCAGGGGTTGCTAACCCAAACTCACCTTATACTGTGTTTTCCTCCTATAATTCTTCCTCGTCTCCTTCGGATCATCAACCCAGAACCCCTCATGCAAGAACATTAGCTTTGGCTTCACTGCCAGCACATCCAACAAGTATACCACGTCACAGATATAGTCTATGGTCATCCATATGGCCAGGTTGTCTGGTGTCTGGTAAGGGAAGGTGGCTCGGAGGGGAATGCACCAGGAGTTGTAGCTGTAGCAGAATGTTACTAGGAGCAGCCATATTATGTAGGTTCGACCTGGAAAATGGCTCCAGTTGGTGAATTTGACCATCAGACTTGTACATGACCAGTGGAAGAGTTCACAGCTCCCGATGATGGAAATGACTATGCTTGTCACTATCATATTGAGTAGCGCTGAGCGAGACAGAAATAGGCTTCCGATCTTCGGTGTCGGACCGATCACCGAATACCCTCTTAGTACATGAGAAATAGCAATAGTAATTGGGACGTCTTGCGTTTGTGTTTCCCTTTTATTTCCTTTTCTAAAGGGTATGAATAATTTATCAATCAAGACCATATTTTGGCTAGGCCAGGTCTAAGCCAATAAGCTCTGAGCATAGACATTTCTATAAAATAATGTACAAAACATTAAAAAGCGCTTTGTTTCTGTCTGTAATATAGAAACAAAGCGTTTTAGTAGATTAACTGGTCCGGCTAATTAACTGTCAAAGTTTATTGACTTGCCGCCGTAAATCTAATAAACCATTATTGGCTATAATTAACGACAAATAACGTTGTTCAGACAATTGACTTCCTATGGAGACACCTAATAACAATCAACGTCTTTAATATCTCAAACTACATATTCTATGCAATGAGCGGCATTATAGCCCATGGGCGATCTCTTTCAGGCAACCAATACAGAGAAACGTCATTGTTGACTTACCATCACCAGTACCAACCAACCTATATTATTAATAAATAATTGAATTGTATTGATACTAGAAAGAAATATTTTACAAGGAGAAATAAGATGAATGCATCAAAATCATATTTAGTCAGTAATCAAAAACTGATAGAAAGCTTACCGAGTGGCGCAGCGCAGTAGTTAGCACAAGCGAGGGGCACAGGGTCGAATCCTGTCACGGGAGAATTTTTGATGATTCAGTTCTCCTTGTAAGATAATTCTGGTAAAATGCCTTGAGAAATAAACTATTGAATATGAATTCAATAGTTTATTTCGGCAATTTCTTACCCTGAGGATCGATCGGTAATAGATAATTGCAGGAGACGAACGTCTTCGCAAATCCCTTCCCTTTATTACATCGTATCGGCGAAGAAGGGACCGGACTCTGTGGTGTTTCTGCAACGGGAATCTGTGGTTTTTCTTCCTCGATTTCTTTAGATCTGGGAAAGATTAAGAGAAGCTACTGCAAGTCTGAATAGAGTCATTTATATAAACTTTTTAGCACCTAAGATGATGGATGACACTCATCCTCTCTACACTCCTTATGATATGACTTCATAACTGTTTGACCAAATGTCTTTTCGAAAGGTTTTTCCAAGGGCCGAAGCAGCAGCAGAAGAAACTACTCGGGAAGCCAAAAAAGTGGCCATTTGCCGTTATATGTATTTAGGTAGGTAGATATTCCAAACTAGATATTGTTGTTATTAAATACAACTTTCCCTAAAGGATACCTATCTGCAAAGAAAAGCATCAAGTGTGTTAGAATCAAATTAATGCGAGAATTTTAATATAATATTTTTATTGCTTTTTGTTGGGAGAATCTGCATAGATAGGTCAGTACAATATTCCAATTGGGTCACGACATTGCGTAGAAAGAGACACTGTATTTATTATTATTATTATTTTCCACAAAACACTTACTTATCTTCAAATGAATCAGTCTTCGGTTTCCAAAGTTCTTCGGAATCGATTTCTTCAATGGCATCAACATTTACATCGTCTAAAGATTTGACTTTAGCGAACTGAACTTTCAAAAGTTCGAAAGCTCTGCAAATAAACAAACGACATTAGACGTAGAGCTTTAAAATCAAGTAATATTTATTTCTTCAAAAGATTAACCCCTTAGTTATAAACAGCTGCATTTTAAGCTATGTATCATTTGTATTTTACTGTGACATGAAGTGACAAACGTTACATAAACTTAGTCATCGTTTATAAGGGGGTAAGTTTATCGTCTGACGATTTCAAAAGCAAATTAGATTGATCATTTAATTTAGCTGGCAAGTTTTTTTTAAATGAACATAGCTGGCATAGTTTGTGTTGGATGCCCATGTAAAAAAACTATGCGAAGCTAAGCTAAACTAACTTAGTTTAGTTTGCGGCAGTCTAGACTTACGTTTCATTTTGATCCTGAGCTTTCTTCAATTGTAAGTGTTTTTTCAACCTGTAAATTGATTATTTATTATCAGACATTTATAGATTTTTTTATTTTATTACGTAATTCAATAATGAAACATATAAAACAGCAGGCATAATATAAATTAACACCATAATAATATAGGTAATCATTGTAGCGCATAGGTACGACGTTAAGTTTGATCTTCAACATGACGAATTTCGATAACTTCTTAAATATTTAGCTATAGGTACATACGGTCTGCGTATAGGTGATGAGTCAGGGGTACACCAGGATCCATAAGGAGCTTTGTCCGGGTCCTTTGCTGCTCTCGTATCGATGGAAGATGGGTGGACAGTATGCTGGAAAGTAAAGTAACGTTTTCCGATTTTAGGGTCAATTCTTTCTGGTTTTTGTAGGAGTGGGATATATGCCGTGACTACACGGCTTATTCGTTGTCTTTAAGGACGAGGCGACTCTTACCATTTCCATAATAGTATCGATATTAAGGTAGAAAACTAAATTTTTCCAAATTTATTTTGGTATTAAGATTGTATGGAAATGGTAAGAGTCGCCTCGTTCTTAAGTAGTTATACCTATGTTAATGCACTTTGAAACGGACTTAGCAACTCACTGGAATCCTACAAACAAGAAACTAATTCGACGACTTCTGTGGCTCGTCGACGCGTCTTGCGAATGCAATGCAATGAAGAAGGTTGCGGGTTCGATTCCCGCCGGGTGCAAGCATTCATGCTTAAAAATAAATATTCGTTTTTGGTCTGGGTGTCTCCTTATGTTTAATATAAAAAAATTTTAAGTTTAACATACGATAAAGCATGATTTATGCTAGACCGGGCTGTGTCCGGGCCGGGGCGGGGACGGGCTACTTTTGTATGAAGACAGCACGGACGCGGCACGGACAACATGCAAAACATAAGCTGTGATTGATATTTGAATAGTAGCTTACCACGGGGCTAGATGGTGCTGTATGTTGTTCACAGAATTTATTATTTAATAATTCTAGGTTGCCCCTGAGTGCGAAAACAAGATTAGTTAGATTAGTTATAGGAAAGGTAAGGTTGTTAGTCTGGACTCTGGACAAACTATTTTGTACTTGTGTACCATAAGCTACTCCCTTATTTGATAGATAGATAACATATCATAACGCGAAAATATTAAAACATTTGTACGTAAACATACCTCGATCTAGGTTAAATAGTTTTCCTTTATAACTGGACCGGGCTCGTAAATTCTGACCGTTATTATTAAATTAATAACCTACGTCATTTTAATAGTCATGGTAAAGAAATTTAACGTGCATTATACGATAGTCGTATAAGCTCTCATAACTCATAAACGATGTCTGCTCAGTGCTGGTCTATTGGCGAATTGAATTTCTAGAATGAATGCTCAACGTTTCAAAATCAACCTAGTAGTTTTGTGAAAACATGTCTACTGTACCGCCCTCTTCTCTTAAAAAAATGCTTCGAAATGAGACCAAAAAAACGCAAAATCGGCTTAGCCGTTTCTCAGAAAAACGGTGACATAAGGCATAGAAAGGCACATACACCAGAAACGCATGGTTATTATTTATAAAGGTACCGTAAAACTTTAAAAATGTTGCGTGAAAATTGGAGACGGGTCGGGCTCGATCATTCAAAGTAGGTAGGTATCTTCTATAGCCTTACTTGATACAGAGTTGGCGCAAAAGTTGACTGTTTTCCTCTACCTACGTTTACTAGCTAGTCACTGGTTCTATGAACGTAAAGTAAGATTTAACGCACAAACTAGATAAGGGAGTTAATTACCAATAGTCGTTTTCTTTAGGACCACATGGTTATAAGGCCACCCATTGTGCCACTTTAGTTATTATTTGTAAATTTTGTATTATGTGTTTTTGGTGCAATAAAGTGTTAATCTATCTATCCATGGTGTTAAAAAGGAGATTATAATAAATTCGAATCGAGTGAATACGGTCAAAATAGTCATAGTTCATTGGCGATGCAAGGTCGGGCTCCTAGCCATTAGCCTCGTGACAACTGTGATTTGAATACCAAACCGTCAATAAGTGCTTTCAACCATCGTAAACAATGCGATATTACGTACAACTAGCAGAAGGACGCGGTTTCACTCGCCTTACTCTTATGTTACACCGGGGTAACATACATGTTCTGTATTTAGAATTAGACCTATCTGCTAATTGCAAGCGAACAAATCTAGTGTTTTGTTACATTGTTATTAGTAGATAGATTGTTGGGCCAAGTAGAACTTGGTAAACTGGGATAAAGTAATAAGGCTTGGCGCAAACGGGCCACCGACCACAGCTACTGGTAGCCAGCGACAGTGCCTTACCACACTTTTTCACTGCTATAGCGAGATTATTAGGCGCGTCTATATACAAAATAAATGAAAAACCCGGCCAAGTGCGAAACTCGCACACGAAGGGTTCCGTACCACTATCACAATTGGGTACCGAACCCTAAAATCGTTTACCAATTTTAAAATTTGATAGGAAAATGTGACATATTTAGCTTCGATTCTTACTTCCATCATACGAACTCACTACTAAAAAAAAATGAAAAAAAAAACTTTGGCACAAAGACAAACTGAAACTTATAATTAAGAAACTCTTTGGTAAGTGAAGGCAGACTGGTATATTTGACAGATAGGGCAGCCATTTTGAATTTCATGACCTACTCGATTCGATGTTTTTGAAACACGTTTGTTGTATGGGAGCCCCTCTTAAATATTTGTTTTAATTTGTTTTTAGTATTTGTTGTTGTAGCGGCAACCGAAATACATCTTCTGTGAAAATTTCAACCGTCTAGCTTTTACGGTTCATGAGATACAGCCTGGTGACAGACGGACGGACGGACGGACAGACAGACAGACAGACAGACAGACAGACAGACAGACAGCGAAGTCTCAGTAATAGGGTCCCGTTTTTACCCTTTGGGTACGGAACCCTAAAAATCACTGTCGCTGGCAACCAGTGGTTGTGGTCGGTGCCCGTTTGCGCGAAGCCTAAGAAGGGCAGTTGAAGAACAATTTTTCTCATCGTATGAAATTTCTTAATTTTATAAATACCTACTGCCATCGGACCCTAACAATAATCATCAATAGACTTAAACGCAAGAATACCTATAAGAGTGCTTCATTTGAATACCAATCTAGTGAAGCCGTAACAATGATCCACAATAAATTAAATCGTACAATCAGTGGTAAAATTCGTTGCCGATTCGGCCCGGCTACCGAGTAAAGTCATTTTAAAATGGTTTTTACCAAAGTATCTTCTGTACCTACTTTTTTACGCCGTGTAAAGCACTTTTAAATATAGCTGTATAGGCAAGGCTGGTATAGTTCTGGGTGTGCCTAATTAGTTGAGTATTTTATATCATCCATCATTTTTAACAGGTGGGACAATCAGTTAGGTAATTATACCCATTACTTCTTATTACCTAATCGAGTCAAGAACTCCTACATTACGGGGCAGCCTTCATGTCCGAGACATTGCAGAGATATTGCATGCGGAAATGGAGTGGGGAATAAAATGTCGTGCTGGGAATGTCGGGAATAAAATATATGGCTCTGCGTCTGAGCGCGACTGGGAAGACCCAAGAAGTGCTGGCTTGACTTTATAAAGGGTGATATAGATGCAATGACCTCAATTCACAAAATGCCTAAGATCGTGCAAAGTGGAGCCGCATGAATGGATTACGGTCTCCCGAGAGCGATGCAACCAAGAATATCGCTCGGATGATGATGACTTTATATTACTTTTATAACTAAGTATTGGCCTTTACATCTAGCCAGATGATAAAATACATTGAAAAGCAAAAGTAATAATGATGTTTACCTAAACAAGGAAACATTGGTTCACCAGCAAACATGACCCGACAAATTGTAACCCCTAATCCAACACTCGACGCCCCACCCATATGTCACTGGTGGTACATGATTGTGTGTGGGTCAACTGGTACACAGCAGTACAGAACTAATCACTAAGTACACACGCCGGTTATTAACTAATTAATCGTATTTTGGCATGGCATCGTATTTGGAAGAGAAAATTGCCGTAGGTCATCAGCAGTCCGGCACACGCAAACTGGTGTTTAAAAGATCAGCAGCACAGCGTGGGTAGACAAGTAATGTATCTTAATCAAATAGGTAGTAACAATTATACCTTAATTTCGAAAGTATTTAGGAATTTTCCCTTTGCCTTTGTTGGGATATGATTTTAGGTGAACATAGGGTTTAGGGGTTTCGGTTTAACCTTTAGTTTTTGATTTTAGCCCACTTCAAGTTATCTTATCAATCTATTTTGTGAAAATTTGATGATTGGAAGTTGCTAGACCTAAAAGAAACCATAAATTCCATCAAATAAATAGCATTAGGTACTCTAAATTATGGTTTACAGACTGTTGGTAGTACACCCCTGTATAGAAGGTGAAAAAATATAAATCATAACATTAGATTTTTAAAAGCAATATTTTTTCTTAACTATGTAGCCAGCTAAATTAAAATAAGCAACTCACCACTTCAACTTTAACCTCCATATCAGAAAAGAAATCCACAAAATCACATCATACGGAAAATTGAAAATCAGCAAGCTCGAAAATCCTACAATTTCGGACACGTGTGGTCACTCCGACAGCGAACAATCAACTGGCATTTAGACAATAAACTAAAGTAACAAGCTAACAGGGTAACAAGGCCTTGTTGTGTCAGTGGTACAAAAACAATGGGACACTTTAGGCGCAGCTGTTTACCGATTGAAAAATAAATTTAGGCGCCCAGGGTGAGGGTGGAAGGAAATATTACGATGGTCCCACCTTTAAGTACTTGTCTATCTAACCTATAGAACGAAAATCGTTTTAATCTATAGCACTTTAATTTCCTAATGGATTAGGTCTGTATCCAGTAGCTTTTTAGGGTTCCTTACCCAAAGGGCGAAGGGACCATTACGGAGACTTCGATGTCTTTCTGCGTGTCCATCTGTCACCAGTGGGCGGTACTGGCTATTACGGTTCTCATGAACCGTGATAGCCAAACAGTTTTCACAGAAAACAAAAAAATTTCACATATGATGTATTTCTGTAGCCGTAACAACAAATCCTAAAAACAAAATAAAACAAATATTTAAGGGGCCCATACAATATTTTGCGATTCATTTTTACTACTTGCGTCAACGATAATGACGTCAATCGTAAAAATGCTAACGTTACATAACGTAGTCGAGGTTTTTTATATAGATAATGGAACGGAACCCTTCGTGCGCGAGTCCCACTCGCACTTGGCCGGTTTTTTCATTGTATCTATGTAACTAACCTACTTGTAACTAACGCACTCTTGTAAAGTGTCGTATGTCTTTTTAGTTGGACGTTGACCACCTAGCTCACCAGAATGGTGTGTGACGAAGTGGTTTAAGATGAAGCACGCTCATCTGGGAGCTAGAAATACTGAAATTGAGCATGTTTCATCTTTTCATTCTTAGTCCTCTTCATACTCTAAGTATTCTTTTAAGGGTTCCGTACACAAAGGTTAAAAACGGGACCCTATTACTGAGATTTCGCTGTCTGTCTGTCCGTCCGTCCGTCTGTCACCAGGCTGTATCTCATGAACCGTATTTCAACTGCGTGCGCCAGTTTTTAAACCTCAGAGGAAAAAAAGAGGTATCATAAAGGGGTTTGATTAAAATTGGCGTATTTTTCAAGTTCAGCGGCCACGAATCAAACAAGGTTATTTTGAAAGAACTAAATGCCTAATAAACAATTTTTACTATGGCATCAAGCACAGGCAGCAACTATACTTACTAACTACTTATGTAGGTCCCTACTGGGTATAGAACCGGGAAATCCCGGTACTGAAAATCCCGGGATTTCCCGGTTTTTTTGCTGTTTACAAGAACCGGGTAATCCCGGGAATAAAAATCTGAGAACCGGGATTTTCGATACTTTCGGGAAAAATATTTTCGTGTGAAGGAAAGCAAAAATAATGTATTTTTTTACTATTTTTACACTTAATTCTTATTTTCTAACTTGTTTTTATATTTAAACCATATTTTAGTACTAATTGATTTACTTCATTTAAATGATTAGTCTAATTTTAACTAGATTTTATGCCAGATACTACTGTACCATTATTACAATTGGGTACGGAACTCTAAAATAAACACTGGACCAATCGAAATTCGTGAACGCAATGTTAATAATTTCTACTACTGCGCGAGTAATTACTAATGTTGTTGTTGATATCGCGTCATCGGAAAAACATCATGTATAAAAACTTTAACTGTCTAGCTATCACGGTTCATGAGATACAGCCTGGTGACCGACAGACGGACAGTGGAGTCTTAGTAAAAGAGTCCCGTGTTTACCCTTGGGATACGGAAACCTATAAAAGGTTATTTATTTTTATAAAAAAAAAATGAAGCTAAATTATAGCATCGTACAGATGTTACAAAGCAAATCTTAAAGCATCTTAGAGAGGTTTACACAAAATCCCAAAAGTACCGAAATCCCAGGAAATCCAGGTTCTTTCTTAGGCTGGTACCGAAAATCCCGGTTCTCAAAAAAGTTCCCGGTTCTCGATACCCTAGTCCCTACTTTCACGACTAACTCAACATCTTAAACTTTTTAAACTAAAAAGATTTTCTCTATCATTATTAATAGAAACACGGGTCTAGATCGCGTTGTAGATAATCATTGTTATTAACTTATTAATTACCTCGACGTTTCGGCAAACGGGTCACACCGGCTGTGATCGCGAGAAGACCGAGAGTATTCTCTATAGGCCCGTGTTTCTACTAAAAATGATAACTCAACATCGATTTCAATTGAAGCCTTACTTACATTAACTTCTAATAGGTACCTATAAAATTTGGGCGACATAGTTCATCTGCAGTATTTGAAATGAGATACACAGAATTTGAAATACAATAGTCGGAACCCTAATAAACAGTGGAGCTCTCGCTTAGCCGCGGCAGATCGGTAGAGTTTGATTATTATAAATATTAATTGTTTTATTTGTGAATCTTCAACTTTCAATGGAAAAGTTTCGCATTAACGCAAAGCTGATAAGTTTGCGTAAACTCCTACTATGGGTGCAGCCTAGTTCTTGTTTTCTTGTTTTTGACGAAAGTTATGTCAAACTCTACTTTCTTCTTCTTCTTCTTTTCGTATTGTGGTGTGGATCACCTAATGTTAAGGGCGGCTCCCAAACATGATTTTTCACGGTAAAACGCAAAGTAAGTTAGCAGAAACAGAGGGTACCATAGTCAATTAGTCATATTCCTTTAGTTAGAGGCTAAAGGGCTAAAACAGTGCTATAGTCCGACGAGTAGGTACCTACATACATAGGCACTTATTCTATAAATAAAACGTCTCAAAAACGCCTCAGCATTGAGATTTTTTTCACAAAAAGGGTTTACTTTTTTTTGGAAAATTTGCAAAAGTTTCGAGTTTCGATAGACCTGTAAAGTAAGGTTGTAATTTCTTGCTGAACCGTTTTTAAGGATAATACAACAATGTTTAAACGATTTAGCTATATTATACTTATTTGCAGATGCACTGTTATTCAATCAAACTAATCATTTATTGATTCTAATTAATTGAGTTTATAAACTAAATTTTAGGAACAAACTTACCCCATTTAAAAACTTCCAAATCATGTTGCGAAATAAACCAAAGCGCGTCAATTGTTTACATTAGGAATCACAAACTATTGATTGAACGACTGTGCAATGATAACGTGAATTATAGCCATTGGCTGTCAAATACTGTCACTAAACACAAATAAAACAAGTAGGTAGGTATACGTTTATCACTGTCGGATAGATAAATTAGATAATTCTTTTGTGAAATTAATATGTCACATAATATTGCAGTCAATACTGTTTTATTTAATGTGGATTATTATTAATTACCTACATAGCTATTTATTGCATTTAAAGATAGAAAAAATCTACACAGGAATAGGAAGCACCCGACAATCGTGTTTTTTTTTTCACGTAAAATCGGCGCACGCATCTTATCATTTAGTCGTCGTCTTTCTTTTTTTAATTTTAGCGCCCATTGTCATGCGCGGGAAATGTACTGTTATTGATTGGTTGATTGCTTCGCGTCGGTAAAACAGTCTGCCTTTGAATTTTCTGTCTTATTATTTACCAGAACATGTAAAACTTCAGTAAATTATTTGTTTTATAATTATATTTTCATTTTAATTAAGGTATATAATTTGTAAAATGATTTAAAGACAATTTCAAACCAAATAATTTTAAAAGTATCTTAGAAACTATTGATTGATTACTGCTTCTTCTTGTGTTCGATTCTATTGGTTGGTTTGTTTGCAGTTATGATGTTGGCTAAACTTGGCTAATGGTTTGTTATTGTTTTTTTTAGTTGGTCAAAGAAACAAAGCAACTTGTTTTGTAAAGTTATTGATTGATTGTTTGTTTTGATTTCGGATTTGATTTGTCGTAGAAAAGCTAGAAAAAGTGCATTAAACTCATTTATTATATAATATTCCTACAACTCTTCTACCTACACCGCGCTGACTGGGACTAATCGATAAAAATGAATTCAGGTTCGTTTAACATTTCGTTTATTCTCGGAGACCAACAGAAGTTCAAAAACTTTTTTGTACCTACTTCTTCTCCTCTAAGTACATTCTCAAATTCAGATTCTGAAATAGAGTCGGCACAAAGTTTTAACATTCTTATTAATTTAAAATTAAATTTAAGGTTTGAAGCGAAGCCTCGTTTCAGCAGAACAGCTGTCTACACTATTGGACTTCATGAAGGAGCACCCTGAATTAGCCCAGGGCCTAAACCGAGGGCGACGAGGCAAACTGATGACAGTCAAAGTTTGGGGGACTTGTGCTAAGAAATTGAATGCCATTGAGGGGGGGGCCAGTAAGAATGGAAAAGGCTGGTCTAAGGTAATCTAGCTTTTTTATTTATAATTGACTAGCGTAGGTATTCATAAACAACCATAATGCTTGGACTCAGCAGTTGTCACATTTTCGCTTACATTATCTATCATTCACATGAGGAAGAGAGAGTATTAAGCCACGCATAGGGTCATTTGTGAATACAGGGGTCAGTCCCGTTAGTCCCAATGTGGTCCAAAATGTAGCATTTATCCTTATCTAAGACAAAAAAAAACATAAGTACTTGAAAAGGCTTACTTCAGTATAATAATCTTGATGACAAATTGTATTGAATTGACATTGTATAAATTGTATTGACATAATTATGCTAAATTGTCTGAATTATAACTACTACTTTATGTACTGAAATGCGATGCAAGATGCGATACTGCAATGCGAAATGCGATTTTATGCGAAATATATATTCTAATTATGAAAACAGCCAACAATTCGATCTAATTTCTATTGTTTTCATCATTACAAAACATTTTCAGTACTGGTGTGATTGGAAGTACCGTGTAAGAAGACATGCCCTGGAACTGAAGGCAGCGAGAGAAGCCAACCAGATGGGCTCCGATGTGCCAGCCCCACTCTCCTCCATGGAACTGACTATCATAGATATCATCGGAGAGGGTGGTCTTGAAGGAATTGTGATTAAGACTGATCCTTTGGCTGACGTGAGAAGATATTATCTATTTTCATATATTCTATTAGATTTTGTAGGTACTATCTGTGTGTCAGTTTTATATGTGTCGGTCATATCATTTCAGGATAATGAACAAGATGGTGAAGCGTCTGTGAACTATGGTAAGTACTTTAAGTACCTACCTAAATTTGTTATATTTAGTTTTAATAGTTCTTTTGTTTTTTAATGCTCACTCAATACATTTTACTAGAAATGGAATAATAAAATTATTTCTAGCATTTTTTTTTATGCCTTGAGCAATAAAGACGGCGGCTGAAATATTTTCTTTAATACCCTATATCTATACATATAATAAAATCGTAACTCAGCGGTGTCTGTTTTTGGAAGATATAAAAAAAATATAAATTGTATGGGTATCTATTAACGCAGCAGAACCTATTTTTCTGGTTGTCTGTTTGTCTGTTTGTCTGTTTGTTTGTTTGTGTGTGCCTTTGTGCCCGCTAATCTCAGAAACGGCTTATCCGATTTGAACCAAATTTGGTATGCAGATAGCTTTAGACCCCGATTAACATATAGGCTATTTTTTATCCGGATATTTAATCCGGTTATCCGGATAAAGTGTTTTTTCTGCTTTTACTTAATTAGTTTGAATGTTGTATTGAAGAAGAATGTTGTGTGGAATCAACACATGATTAACCGGATATCCGGTCGAAAATAAAAAAAACCGGATAACCATTTTTTTTTCAGGAAATTCCTAAAATACCGTATACCTATGTCTCTCCATATATCCGGATCCTTCGGACATACGGAAATTCTTTATAATGGTTGTTTTTAACCGACTTTAAAAAAAAGAGGATCTGCTCAATTCTACCCGCATATTGTTTGTATGTGAATATGTTCAAACCGTACTCCGTAACCGTACGTATATAAATAAAGATTTATCCGATTTAGATCATTCTTTTTTATTTGGAAAGTGAGAGTCACGAGTTGGTCCAATAAATAATTGTAAAATAATAAAAGAACCTTCGGAATGATGAGCAGAATAGCATCCCACAATGCTGTAAGTTACTAATTTTTGGACTCCCATCAACAGAATCGGCTTATAAAGAACTATGTACAAATTGATGGACCACCTGACCCCCTTTCATAAATTCCTCAGTGGTTAAAGTTACGGTTACAATTTTGATAATTTTTAGTGGCAGTCGAAAATTCAATAATACCTAAAGATTAAAAAAATATAGCTGTAATCGGGCAGTTTTACTGGGTAGATGCAGATTGCATGTAGTTTACGTGGCACGATTGCAGCTGTGGATTCCGAGTCGAGGGTTCCGCGTTCGAATCACAGACCTGCGCGGCGCATTCCCTTTTTAAAAAACGGTGGCATAGCGAGCCGAGTAATGGCTTCCGATTCGACGGCTGCGCGTTCGAGTCCCGAGTCCCGGACACGACGTTACGTTTTACCCTCCAGATAGTCGTCCACCTTGCCGTTGTGAGGGGACTCAGTAGCTGAAAGCTAAGAGGTGGGAAACCGGGCTTGCCTGGTTTCTCATCTGTAATCCCGCGTCAGCGGGCTCGGGGGTCCTTTCCGCAAAAAGGGGCCGCATGGAAGACAACCACTATAAAAAACCATCTCAGCCTCTGGTGGTGAACTCGGTGTGGGGGGGGGGGGGGGGGCTTTATCACCGACTTTGGGGACCTCGAGACGGTGGCGTGACCGTGCTGAGGGAGTTAAGGACGGAGAGGGATTGTCTATCGGGCAGAGGCCGCCGTTGTCGGGTAAGCCTATGGTAGGGAGCCCAATGACAGTGGCCTGACAGTGCATAAGGTGCATTACCCACGTAAAAAAAAGATATCATGTAGTCAAGCTACCCGACTTCAGCTTACATAACAGAAAGTCGGTTGCGCTGTATGTAGGAGACCTTATTTTTATTGTTTTGTCCTTAATTCGAAGTCGGGTTTTGATTTTTTTTTAATTTTCGATAAAGGCTACTTCTTATAATAAGTAAAGCGAATAAGCATGCAACACGTTACCTACCGCTGCGCTGTGCAAAATCTACACTTAAATAGACTCTGCTATGATTCTCTTCTGCTCAGCAACAGACTTCCCTGGTCGTCCGTTCAAGTGTAGACTTTTGCACAGCGATGGGTAGGTAGTCCGAAAAACGCTGACGAAGTCGCGGGCACAGCTAGTAATAAATATAGATATACCTACCATTTTTTTTTATTTTTTAATAACTACCTATATAATAATATGTTGGTTTTTTTTATAAATATAAACATTACACTTTTGATAAATAAGAAAACACCCAGAACCAGAAACAAACATGTCAGCATAATTACTTGTCCTCGGCGAGAATCGTACCCGCAACCTTCTGCGTCGCAGCCGGGGGTACGCCCGACACGCCAGAGGCCGTTTAAAATGAACTTATTTTGTTCAGAAACGAGAGCAAAGCGACGCAAAAGGAGAAATGTTTCCAAAGATAACAACACATCTGATTCTGATGACAACATGGCTGATTCTCGAAGCTCTTTTCAAAATAAATCAAAAATCAAGAATGGGAATGATTCAGGTACTAAAAATATACATTCATTTTACTGTTTTTTTTTTTAATTTTATTTTATCGTACTAATTCTTTTGTTGATATTGGTTCCTATCCGTAGGGTTTTGTAATTGGCTTCCTATTGTTACAATATGGTTTATAAGTTTGTGTATAATTATTGGGCTGCCAAAAAAATAATTAATAAATAAAATAAAAAAATAAATTACTCCCATCAAACGACCGCATCTCTCTAAAAAAAAAACCTTTGGCACAAAGAAAATCTGAAACTTATAAGAAACTCTTTGGTAAGTAGACAGACTGGTATATTTGACAGACAGGGCACCCATTTTGAATTCCATGACCAACTCGATTTGTCTCTGACCAATTGTACTAAAATTCCCTTGTAGTTTTTTAAACACATTTGTGTATGGGAGCCCCTCTTAAATAATTGTTTTATTTTGTTTTTAGTATTTGTTGTAGCGGCTAACGAAATACATGTTCTGTGAAAATTTCAACTGTCTAGCTATTACGGTTCATGAGATACAGCCTGGCCCCTGTTTCATAAAGCTGACAATCCGACAGGCGCGACATATGTCGAGAACCGACAATTTGACAATTTTTCTGTTTCATAAAGCCGACAGGCAACAAAATTGTCATGGTGGAAAATTTACAAATAAGTCAAATTGTCGCGACAATTTGACATTTTTCTGACGATTTGTCGAGAAAAACTTGACAATTCTGCTTTATGAAACATAAAATTGTCGTGACGTATTGACATATTTGTAAAATTGTCCGACATTTGCGACAGGCGCCTACCATTCTGTCTCGGAACCCGACATATTTTCGGCGACATAATTGTCGCGTTTTCTTGACATATGTCGCGTTTATGAAACGCGTTCTACAATTAAAAATATGTCAAGGTTTCACCCATCGCTTTTAAACAAAATTGTCACGTTTATGAAACAGCCTAAGCGTGACAATTTGACAAATAGGGTCAACCGGGGGAAATGCGTCTATGGGGCAAATGCGACAAACATCAATTTACCGGACTAACAATTGTTATATTGATAAAATAGCCAATCATGATAAAGGAGAAAAAAATCTATAAAATTGTAGATGGCGATTTTATCAATATAACAAATTATAAGTCCGGTAAATTGATGTTTGCCGCATTTGCCCCATAGACGCATTTCCCCTGGTTGACCTTAAGTCAGTTCTTGACATAAAAGTCGGATTGTCGGCTTTATGAAACAGGGGCCTGGTGACAGATGGACAGACAGACATCGAAGTCTCAGTAATAGGGTCCCGTTTTTACCCTTTGGGTACGGAACCCTAAAAACAAAAGAAGAAAAGTTAAGATAAGAATAAAAATAAAAAATATTCACACTTAACAACAAACTAAAATAAAATCTAACAGACTTTTTAAAAATAATAATTAATAAATATGACAGGACGGTGCACACAGTCCCAAACTAAGCAACTGGGCTTGTAATATGGGTACTCTCTCTCTTTGTAGTCGGCCCCTCATGTCATGACTGAGGATTGTGGTCATCAATAGGTACTAGACCACGGATATTATGCTGCATAATATAATACTTTTTTTTGTAAAAACACTTTTGATAAATAAAGAAAATACCCAGAGCCAAAAACAAACATTTATTGTCGGCATAAATACTTGCCCTCGGACCCACAACTTTCTGCGTCGCTTCCGGGGGTTCGCCCGACAAGCCAGAAACTTTAAAAATGAGTTTATTTTTTTCAGAAAAGAAAGCAATGCGACGCAATAGGAGAATTATTTCCAAAGATAACAACATACCTGATTGTGATGACAACATGGCTGATTCTGATGACAACATGCCTGATTCTGATAACAACATGCCTAATTCTCGAAGATCTATTGAACATAAAAAAGAAATTAAAAATGGGAATCCTGAATCAGGTAAAAAGTACTAAAAATATACACCTTCACTTTACTGCTTTTTTAGGGTTCCGTACCCAAAGGGTAAAGACGGGACCCTATTACTGAGACTTCGCTGTCTGTCCGTCTGTCTGTCTGTTTGTCTGTCTGTCCGTCCGTCCGTCCGTCCGTCCGTCTGTCCGTCCGTCTGTCTGTCACCAGGCTGTATCTCATAAACCGTGATAGTTGTTTTTTTTAAATAATTGGTGTCCTAGTGTTGGTCTTATCAGATGTGTTCTAAGATGTTATGTAGGACCTCGTATAAATTAGTTTTTTGTGTTTTTAGTGGCTGCTCTGGCCTATGTTTCATTCTTCATGTAGTAATCCGTACACACAACAATCACACATAGTCAATCAATCACTTAAATCAAAGTAGCACAATTGGAGGTCTTATCATAGCGATCTCTTCTGGGCAACCTTTGGATGGACAAGAAGTGAAGAAAGATAAGACGTAGGGCGTTAGCCAGGAGAAAAGGTACTTGAAAATATTATGATGATAGTGTGACAAATATATATGTGTACTTTTCTCTCCCTAGAAATTGACAAAGTTGCTGTGTACCTAGATCTTGTGAGATGTAGAGTCCAAGCGAGGTTAGAGCAGATTGAAGCTCGGAATCGGCTCAAAGCCAGTCTAATGAGATTTTTTGGCGTTCTTGAAAAACTAAAGGTCATCGTGGATGCTATGGCTCGCCACGGCCAGGGTCACCGTGCCAACTTGTTATTCAGTAGGCTGTACACAAAATATTTAAGAGAAATGTAATTTTTCAATAAGTACCTACCTATGTAGAATTATAATTATTGGTTTCTCAAAATATCAAGCCGAAATATTTAACAAAAAACTGCATTTCCAAACTGGAAATACAGTTTTATCAGTTACAGTTTCAGAATTACAGAGTTTCTATTTTACGGAATAAAGTAGATGTACGCTTTATACAGCAAACATACAATCCAGTCTAGTGGTAGATACCCCGACTTTCATTCCGAAGGTCATAGTTTCGAATCCCTGTCGACCGCGCACCATGTCATTTTCTATGTGCGCTATTCTGCCGTGATATATCTATAGTGCTGTTACCTACCAAAACCGTTGTTTTATGTGCAGATAAAATATTAAACTGGTATTTAAAGACAACACTTATGTGAGACTTGGCGGTACACCAAAACATAGATCAAGTAAAAAACTTGATATTAGCTACATCTCAGACCATATCATCACTTACCATCGTGAGATAATGGTCAAACATCTATCGCCTATAAAAACATATTTTAAATATTTTTATTTATTGCATTTTAACCTATTTTGTCCCACTGCAGGGCAACGCAATCCCTCACTTCGCTCCCTCAAAAAATATATATGTGTACTTTTCTCTCCCTAGAAGATGACGAAGCTGCTCAGTTCCTAGATATTGAGAGACGTAAACTGCAAGCGGCGTTAGACCAGGCTGACAGTAGTAATCAGATCTCTGTCGCTCTGAATAGACTAGTTGATGTTTTAGAGAAAGTAAAAGACATCATGGAAGCTGAGGTTCGCTGTCGCAGAGCTTAGCTGTGTGATTTATTTAACACTTTCCCAGCGGATCACGTATCTGATACGTTATGGCGATTTTAATGGAACTCGCGCGTCACGAAAAGAATACTTACTAAAAATAAATCACGTATTGTACCCGTAATTAAAATAAGATGAAGTAGATTATCTTTTATAGTTTACATTTTATAATCTAATGAAATATGCCAAATATAGCCCGCGTATGGGTAGATGCGCGTGCGACTTTGCTCCGCTGTATAAGTGTCAAGCGACTGTTCACAAAGTATTTAAAATGTATTTTTTAAATAAGTACAGTAAAATTACCACTAAGTATTGGTTTGTCAAAATATCAAGCCGAAATATTGAACAAATGTATTTTCTTCCCATCTATTCGAAAAGAGCTAGTCTAATCAATCACTGTAAACAGGGTAAGAACTAACGCTTTGCTGCTACTGTTAATAACGGGCCGGCAAACTGTTTTGCCTCCGTGTTAACAGGGAGGCAAAACGAGTTTGCCGCCCTGTTGACACGTGTTGAGTTTATAATGTGGATAATAAGTTTAATTCATCATTGAGTTCCTATCACCGTACCGCGTGTCTGATAGGTAGCTAAGTGATGGGTGATTGATCGTGCAGGTTAAGCAACACTTGTGTCTGATAGGTGAGCGATGGGTGTTCGACCGTACTGGTACAATATTGTTTAGGTGGAATATTATTTAAAGTTTTGGTTAAAATGGTAGGCTCGGCAGAAGATGGAAGTTATTGGTAGAAAATGGTAGGTATTTGAATCCATCTATTCGTTTAGGATTCTAATTAAGAAACGCTTGCTACGCTCGGGATTCTATTCTGGTATACTTCGCTTCTCTCTGAATTCAAAACTCTCGCCGGAAAAACAGTGTTTTCTCCGCTAGTTATACAATCTACTATTCCGGTTCTGTTATCCAATTGTTTGGTGTTTCTATATCATGGAAGGAAGAAAGATACGTAGGTACGCATTGTTTATACAGCAAACATTCAGACTTATTTTCTGTTTCTGTGATTTGGATTAAAATTAAACTCATTCAGGCATTAAACCCTACGCCTGAGAAAGACGTCTGTAAAGATTTAAAAACGTAGGGTATTGATAAAATGCTTAAAATAATAAAAGCAACGCGATTAGGCCGTAAAAATTATAAACATACTAAACTTTTGAAACGCCTACAAAACACATTAATTAAATTAGATATTGTATACCTACCTAACCTTCCTACACCCTCACGTTCGGCTTGATATTATGAATAAATAATAATGTAAGTCAAAAAAAATAAGTTTTTTGAGGATCTCTAAAGACATGGTAATTGATTAATAAGTTTTTAGTGTCAGATATGTAGTAAAGACTTTTGTATGGGCATTTTTTCTCAAAATTAATTTTTGTTTTGATTATTTACCCTCGTATTCAGCACACCATCTCGCCATTAAGAGGATAGTCTACAATCTACATACTCTTTTCTCCATACAAATTTTAGAAACGTCTCGTTGGACGTTTCCCTAACGTGACCCCAACGGTTTAAAGATATTGGAAAAAATATGTTTATGCCATAAATCCTATATCAGCCATGCATGACCATGCACCTACGTTTTTTTTTTCAGATTTTTTTACGATTTTAAACGAACCAACCGTGAGAAAACAAGTTTGAACATACCTGTTGTTTAATAATATTTCTGAATTTTATTTATATTCTAATGAGGAGGAACACTAACTTTTTATCCCGGCAAAGGGCGTTGGTCGACTGATCTTAGGTTTGAATTAAGAACTGTCAAACAGGTGTTTTTTACAACTCTCGGCGCCATATCGGTCTCAGACCGAAAGAAAAAAAACTCGGCGTTTTCATTTTTGGGGGACCATCATCAAAAAAAAAGATCATCCGACCCCAGCGCCATCTGCTCACAGGTTTGCGCCCCCCCCCCCCCCCCCCCTGTAACTTCTAAAATAAGAGAATGATAAAATGATGTACATTATCATGCAAACTTCCAACGAAAATTGGTTTGAACGAGATCTAGCCAGTAGTTTTGTTGTAATACGTCATAAACCGTAAATCGCCATTTTCCTTGTGAAAAAATGTACGGAACCCTTCGTGCGCGAGTCCCAATCGCACTTGGCCGGTTTTTTCATTTTTCCGTAATAATTGGTTTAGTACAGTTACATCGGCAACATGTCCCCGGCTAAGTCATTCAGTTACAGATTTACCCCCTTACTTAAAAACAACTGCATAAGCTAACGTGACAGTGACAAACGTTACTTGACGTAATCATCGGTTATAAGTATGTTTAAAACAGAAAAAATTGTGTTTTAGCTTGAAATAAGAAGAAGACTGCACCCTTAAGTCAACTTTAGTTTAGTCTAAATCGCTATAAGTAGCAATTTAAAGCAGAAGATAAAGTAAAAAGTATAATTTTGAGAAAAAATCCGATTAGATGCTAGTAGTATTATCCAAAATAGAGAATAAGATCGTATTATCAATAGATTTTAAATTAAACTAATTTTTCGGTTTAATCGCGTGATGGTCATTACTTTTAGCATTGTTTCAATGCTCAACGCTTCAAGACCTTTAAGGGTCCCATCTTCAGGATTGGATTGACAATCAAGCGATAAAAACCGAAAAATTAGATAATGTTTAATCATCCATCATATTTGATAACATTTAATCATCCATCATATTTCATAATATTTAATCATCCATCATATTTGATAATATTTAATCATCTATCATATTTGATAATATTTAATCATGTAATCATATTTCATTATATTTAATCATCCATCATATTTGATAACATTTAATCATCCATCATATTTGATAATATTTAATCATTCATCATATTTGATAATATTTAATCATGTAATCATATTTGATATTATTTAATCGTCCATCATATTTGATAATTTTAGTTGAACAATTTAATTGTCTTCAAGATTTTCTTAATTTTAAGCGTATTTTAGAACTAAAACGTCTTAGCATTGTCAGAAATTTCTCGAAAACTGTTCACCATTTTTTGGAAATTTTGCAAAATGTCGTTATAGCTCTTGAAGTTAGTAATTTCTTGCAAAGTTACCAACAATTGCTGCACTGATTTTGAGAGAAATCTAACAATGGTGAACAATGATGCTGAAGCATCTTTTATACTGGTACGGGGTACCAATATAAGTAATCAATTATAAGTATTTAATAATTTAATTTATAGTTACCTAACTTAAAAAGTAGATTCATGATTGTTTTGATAAAAAACACATTATTTAAGAGGATCGTCTCCATTCTCTTTCTCCATACAAACGTAGTTTAAATTTTCCTCCCTGGATAAAGACATTAGAGTAAATATGTTTATGTCATAAAACTTATATTTGTCATGACTATGCATCTATCTTTTTATTTTTTTCATTTTATTATTTTAATTAGAAAAAAAAAAAAAAAAAAAGGTAGATGCATTGTCATGACAGATATAGGTTTTATGGCATAA
The DNA here is from genome assembly GCA_958496205.1 of Idaea biselata. Lineage (NCBI taxonomy): Eukaryota > Metazoa > Arthropoda > Insecta > Lepidoptera > Geometridae > Idaea > Idaea biselata. The sequence continues at coordinate 18,700,812 of OY292397.1, forward strand.
ACATATTTGCTCTAATGTCTTTATCCAGGGAGGAAAATTTAAACTACGTTTGTATGGAGAAAGACAATGGAGACTATCATCTTAAGTAAAAGTGATTATACCTTGCTACAAGCATTTTAGACGTAAAAAAAATATGTGCATTTAAAATTGTTTAATATTAACACATAAGTACCAACATAACCATTATGTATCGTGTGGTTTAATAAAAATAAACGTTTTTTGGAAAAAAAAAAGACTATTTTTTCAAATTAATTTACACCTATTAGCTAAAGTGGCATAACCAGCGGCCTAAGGGCGATCTCTTTCAAGCGGCCGTTTAAGTATTACAAATGTTGATTTTTACGGAAGTTATAACAAAAAAAAACCAAGACGCGCCTGTCACAAATATATTAGCAAGTATTAGTTATATCTGTGTTATCTTTTACCAATTCCGCAGGCGCTTAAATCGTCGCTACGTGGTTTATAATGCTGACGCACGCAATTTTTTAAACTATAACCGTGCTAATGCATCGTTTACACAGAGCGGGCTAGCGTACGAGACAGCCTGCCGTGTAGGTGCACTGTACTTACTTAGTAAGTATCACGCACAGTAACCTTGACACTTTGAAGATAACTCGTAAGTCCCTAAGTGCAATTCCTATGTACTTTTTGTGTTGTAGTCAGCTAAAGCTAGTTACACGTCCCTGTAAATCGGGCCCGACCCGACTGTTCACACCTACAGCACACATCTAAAGAAATTCGTGTACACATCGACATTTAAAGCTCAAAATACACGATGACACTTACTTTACGTAAAACACAGCACACATGCACGAATTTCTTTATGTGGGCTGTGTGTGTAGGTGTGGTCTGTTTTAGGTAAAGTGTCATCGTGTATTTTGAGCTTAAGAGAAGTCAAGCTACTGAAGCCGAGTAGCTCTGCCTCTTACTTATTTATTTACTGTATTTATAGACGAATCTGAGTGATTGATTACTTTGGCTATGCAATGCCCTGCCTCGCTCTTATTAGTGATTTTCAACGTCAACGAAAATGTGACAGGCAGATGACTTCGACAAATAATTACTTAGAATTGACTATAAATAACGAGTGTTGGCTAGTCTACTGGTTATAATCTCTAGGTTTAAAACCTAACTTTGTCTGGCGTAAAAGTAGGGTTACCTAATTCACATGTTTTTAGGGTTCCGAAGCCAAATGGCAAAAAACGGAACCCTTATAGATTCGTCATGTCTGTCTGTCCGTCTGTCCGTCCGTCCGTATGTCACAGCCACTTTTCTCCGAAACTATAAAAACTATACTGCTGAAACTTGGTAAATAAATTTATTCTGTGAACCACATTACGTGTTTTACACAAAAGTAGAAAAAACCCAATAAATTTTTGGGGTCCCCATACTAAGAACTGAAACTCTAAAATTTTTTTTTCATCAAATCTATACATGTGGGGTATCTATGGATAGGAATGATATTGAGGTTTCTAATATCATTTTTTTCTAAACTGGATAGTTTGCGCGAGAGACACTTCCAAGGTGGTAAAATGTTGGTCCCCCCCTGTAACTTAAACTAAAATAATGGAATGATAAAACTAAAAAAAGTATATGATGTACATTACTATGCAAACTTCCAACGAAAATTGGTTTGAACGAGATCTAGTAAGTAGTTTTTTTTTTAAACGTCATAAATCGTAAACCGCAATTTACCTTTCAAAACAAAATCTGTTGTATAGATAATGGTACGGAAACCTTCGTGCACGAGTCCGAATCGCACTTGGCCGGGTTTTTTACTCATTAGACGAGAATTTCATTGAGCATTGTGTAAGTATATCGTAAGTGGCGGGTCACAGTTCGCGAGATACGAGATAGTGCGTACAAACATTAATTCAGTCTATATTAGCGGAGACATGTGACGCCATTTTTGCAAGTTTTAATTAATTTAACAATTGAATTTGAAATGGAGAAGTTTTTGTTTGTTTTGTTTTTGTGTTTTTTGAGGTGAGGAGTTGTGATTTCTCTTTAAATTTTTTGCACGTTTTTATTTAAAATAAAAAAGAATTAAATGTTTGAAAGGATGTGTTCCTAATTTTGTTTTTATACGGGATGTTGGAGTTTAGCAGCAGCCTTTATACGTTGTTCGACACGTCTAGTCGAACAAATTTTTGTTCTACCACTTTTAGAATTACCTATCGAAGTAGAGTCCAAAATTTTAAGCTATTGCATAGATTTATCGCGGGCTTTGAACTTTGAATGAAGAAATTTCGTAACGAAACAAACTTAACACCCCCCTGCTCCACCTACATGGTAACTATGGCAACGTGGTACAAAATAAAAAAATATTATAATTGCATAACTTGATAAATAATGCTATGCAATGCCTTTACCGCGGCAGTCCTCGATTGCCACACGTTTTTTTAGGGTTCCGTAGCCAAATGGCAAAAAACGGAACCCTTATAAATTCGTCATGTCTGTCTGTCTGTCCGTCTGTCCGTCCGTATGTCACAGCCGTACAGTAAGATTTTCACAAAAACATAGAAAAATAAACAATAAATTTTTAGGGTTCCCCATACTTAAAACTGAAACTCAAAATTTTTTTTTCATCAAACCCATACGTATCTATTACTATCTATGGATAGGTCTGGGTTTGATGAAAAAAAATATCTATGGATAGGTCTTCAGAAAAATGGTATCAAGGTTTCTAATATCATTTTTTTCTAAACTGAATAGTTTGCCCGAGAGACACTTCCAAAGTGGTAAAATGTGTGTGTGTCCCCCCCCCCCCCCCCCCTGTAACTTCTAAAATAAGAGAATGATAAAAGTAAAAAAAAATATATGGTGTAGGTACATTACCATGCAAACTTCCAACGAAAATTGGTTTGAACGAGATCGACCCAATAGTTTTTTTATACGTCCTAAACCGTAAACCGCAATTTACCTTTCATTCAATGCAAAAATGCACTTAAAAATCAGCTGTTTCTGAGAGTTGGAGCTCATTGGCCTTAAATTTGTCCTTTTATTTAGTTTGAACTACCACAATCTTAACAGAAATTGCCTATATTTTAAAAAACAGCTGTCTTTCAGTAAAATATTAGGTACCTCGTCATTTTTGAAAAAAAAAATGGTTTTTCGGCCTACCTGATATAATAAACAAACTTGAGAGGTGTCAAGGGACACCCGGATGGAACGAAGATTCAAGCAAAATAAAATGTCGTTACAACTTTTGGTCCTATTTTTTTCCGTCTAGCCCCCTTCCTGGAACTTCGTTCCAATAAGAAATTAGAGAATTTTGGTCTTATTCGATCCAGTAAAAAAACACAATCACGCCGCGTATCGGCATTATCATGATACTAAGTTGGACCCACGACATGACAAACAAGGTTGCTTAGGCTAAATAAATTCAGTTTAAATGTTTTTATTGAAAAAATAATCTACAACTACCTACTTACTTATTATAAATACTGGCGCTATTGGCAACAAAAAATGTAAAAAAATAAAAAAAATATGAACACCTTCCGTTTTCCTACCGGAATTTGCTTTTTACCTAGGTACCTGCAGGGAAGAAAAAATGTAATGGAATAAAAAATATCCACATCTTCCGTTTTCCAACCGGAAGCCAGAAGTTGCTATTTTCTAGTTTTCTTTAATCAAATGGTACATAGCGGCCAGTAACTTCTTTTTTACTAATGATTCTGCCTAAGGTACTATTTATGTATTCTGTGGCGAAGGTAAGTTTTTAAATTTATTAAATGTAGGTTGGGATTATACGACATTAACTTATTGTAATTTTAACAACTAATGGGTAGAATAGAGTGATCGATCATTTATTATTCTGTAACATCTTTGTAGACTTACCTTTAATTGCAAATAAATGATTGATTGGTTGGTGACTGCAAAGAGATTAAAATAACCATTAAATCCTTTACCTAACTCTCGAGGTTGCAGTAACGTAGCACCGAAAAAGTGTTATTCAAAAATAGATAGGTATCTTTAAAATGTAGAGTCAAGGAAAAGGTAGGTTGTTGTCCACAATCTACTTTCACAGATTGTTTCTAGGTTAGATAGGTACCTACTTGCGTTATCTTTTCATTTCTACACAATTGTTTACAATTTGTGTGTGGGAATTAGACCCGATTTCATGAAAGATTAAATTACATACCTTCATAAATGCATTCAAATTGAATTTACTTAATAGGTAGGTAGGTAATATTGGTTTTGTACCTGTCTAACCACATGATAATAATGGTAATGTTATGATAAAATATAAACATCCTTATTTATTAATAGGTAGACTAGATACTTAGGTACCTATATTAACTATTAGACCTATTAAAATTATGTTTCGAGTCTCTCTTTAACATTTATAATTTTAGCAGAAGTACAAAATACACAATAATAAGGCACTCACTATACAGCAAAAATTCAGATAAGGTTATACCATAAGTCAATAACTCATCCATCAGAGAGACACCTGCGAATTTAACTTTTTAAATTCACACGATTTGTAATACGCGATTAAGACCTGGGAAAATGAAACCTGCGAAATTATTTTTGTATAGCGACCTCCCTTTATCTTAGGTAATATTGAATTTAAATTTTATGAAAAATCTTTATCTACACTAATATTACCACGGGGCTAGATGGCGCTGTGTGTTGTTCGCAGAATTTATTTATTTATTTATTTATTTATTAATAAACACTCTATAGTGTGTTTTAAGCGCAATACACACTGAGCCCGCGCCGGGCCGCCGACCTATGTCGGCAACTTTGTCAACAACGACATGTTTCTTTTCATATAGGCCGCCGGGTTGTGTCGGCGGGCTGTATCGGCGGTCCGGCGGGCTCAGTGTGTATTGCGCTTCAGAACTGCAAATCAAATTCAATCATCTCAACCTTAAGAGGAAAGGATAGGTATTATACCTAAGCGCATGTGGGTACTTTCGGTGACGACCGGAGGTGACCGTGGTTAGACCGAGACGAGTTGTTTTTCTAAATTCTAACAATGATAGTGATATGGACGGAAATATCCTTTTAATTATTCAATTTTATTAAGTCTTTTTTTTGTTATTTCTATAGATTTTATAATTAGAAGCTGTAGACTGTAGACATATTTATATTGTATCTTAATCTTGTAAATCTTCTTAATCTTGTATTTATATCTACATATAAATAGTTTAAGTGAAAACGACTCACTGGTGCACGGTAAAACTCGAAAGAGTTTTTGAGGCACCTTTATGCATGTTCTCTTTTGTTACTTTTATTGTGAATAAATAAATTTAAAAAAAAAAAACCTACTCGTTCTCCATACAAACGTAGTCGACCGGATTTTCGCGGTTGATCGATCCACTTGAGAAGAGGTCTTGACAGGAGGTAGGTACTCGAAGTTTAATTTCATAGTTCTTTTACTTTCAGAGTCCATGGGAAAGTAGCGCAATTAGAAGAGGTAGTAACAGCTAACTTATTAGTCGACGACAACACACTTGTAAACATTTTAGTAGGAGACAAACTTAACTCTATTGATAAAATTACTAACGCACACGAGGCAGGGGAAGACTGTCATAGTTCAAGAGACGTAGATAACAATATAGATGCGGAAGAAAACGAACCTTGTGTAGAGACGAAGAAGGTTGATAATGGAACAGCGTTGTTATTGACACCGTATCTCGAACAAGGTCGGTTGGAGGAAGCAAGAAACGCGTGTAGAGTTGACCATAAACTCTTCCTTGGTATCGAAAGTTACTCAGGTTTCCTCACGGTGAATACCACGGCGAGATCTCATCTTTACTTCTGGTACTTCCCTGTATTGAACAAGGCTGTTGAGGAGTCGCCTTGGATGATATGGCTCCAGGGAGGACCTGGAGCTTCAAGTCTGAGTGGATTGTTTGATGAAATTGGTCCATTTAAAGTTGTGAATAGTGATTCGTTGAGATGTAAGTATTGCGTTATGCTTACCATACCTAAACCTTATAATCATAATTCCGAAATTGCCAGTGTTTGTCGATTTGGCAAATAAAACAAATACTTGTAATACTTTTGATCGACACCTAGGCAGCTAAAGTTAATCAATCTATGCTTTGTCCTGACTGACTGATGGATTAATCTAAACCGCTGATAGTACAGAACTGTTTGGATAGTGTGTTCTTCATAATAAATAATGGTATGGGCATCCGAAAAGAAAGGGTGTTTCGAAATTTCCACGAGGCCGGTACTTACGGGGGTGAGACCGCGGGACTTAGCTAGTTATTTATATACCTAGATAACAGGATCTCTACGAGGTCTCGAGGTTAAAAAAATATTAAAATTAGGCGTAGCGTGTTATTAGGTACTATTTGACATACCTATATTTTTTATTATTTGGCATAATTTCAGTTAATCCATTCACATGGCTTCGGAACCATTCATTAATATTTATCGACAACCCTGTCGGTTCCGGGTACAGTTTTACGGAAACCAAGGACGGTTTCGTTACAGACATGGCTACAGTAAGTAACGAAGTTTTAAATCAATTTTGTAGGTAAGCAAAAATCAAAATGTTTCAACTTGTTTGCCGGGTAGGTACCTACTGTACGTCAAGATAAGATATTCGTTTGTGTTCCGAGGACCGAATTTTGGGACCGATTTCGATGTTTGCTATGAGATAGCTAGAGACCTAGATTAACATTTAAAAGCCACATTTAAATTATTATAATTATTTATCTAGATATTCCCAAACCCCGCAAATTAGCCTATAATTTGAACACCTTCAATTAAATAATCAATCTTCGTATCCCTTCCTCCAGTACTCAAAGCAACTGCACACGGCTGTAAAGCAGCTGGTCAAACTGTTCCCGGAACTGAAGACAGCGCCTCTGTTCGTGGCGGGAGAGTCTTACGCTGGGAAATATGTGCCAGCGCTGGGCATGGAGATACACAAACACAAAGATGAACCGGATTCTGGGATTAACTTGAAGGTTGGTTTTAAAATAAACACTAATAGCCTTATTAATAAACGTTGAGTAAGGTCAGAGTAGTGGGAACATGCTTTGTCTTTTTCCGTGACAAGAACTTTCAAAGTTGACAGACAGAAACAAAAAGTGGTAATTCTGTTCCAACCTTACTCCACGTTTATTAATAAGGCTATTAGGGGACAGAAAGTGGAAATACACACGGAGTGGGACACAGCAGGCTAATAGGAAAGGGTAAATAGGTACTACTACTTCTTTTCATTTACTTAGTGGAGTGGCCAAAATAATGTCCGCACCAGGGGTTGGTTCGGAATCGATTGGAAATTAGGTTAGATAAGGTTTTTAATTTTCGAGCAAATTAAGAAAATAAAACTTAATAATGTTTAGAATAACCTTAATGGGCTTGAACTTAATGCATTTTCCCAGGGTTTTATAATAGGCAATGCGTATGTGGAGCCCAAAATGATATCTCAAGTGATCATGCCGTTCTATTACTTCGGACTGTTGGAGATAGAGCAGATCGACGTAGTGAGGCCGCTCATTGAAGCGTTTCAGAACGATATCGCGGCCAACAGGAGCATTGAAGCTAAGAATGTGAGTATACTTTACCAGTAGGTAGGTATACCTTTACTTTTTGGTAGAGGGGTAATATTCATATTACCAATCTCTACCAATTTAGGATACATCTTGTCTTTGTTCATTACAAGTTCCGTGGTTTACAAAATTCTATAATTTTAAATAGTAAAATGTAAACTCTACACTGCCTTCACCCGTGAACAAAAATTCACGAGCTACAGTAGACAATAGACAAGTATCTTAAATTGTATGCGAGCATGCTACATCATATTAGGTATTATATCACAACGTCACAAAATCAATTCTGGTGATATAGTCAAATTCACATCTTTAATTTTACAAGAACTCTTATATTCACACATTACAACTAATTTCAAAAAGGAGGTCTTTAATTCGTTTTTTTTTAATAATTCCAGAAATGGGGCACAATAATTTTTCTACTATTGACCCTGTCCCACCAAAAGCACGCATATAACTTCCTCCAAGACGAGCTAATGGCCGGAAGGTACACGCCCTTCCTTGAAAGAGCTGATGTGAAGAAAGCCTTACATGTCGGAGACATACAGTTTAGTTTCGTTAATATTACTGTGAATACGGCTTTGGCGCCCGATTTCTTGAGCAACGCCAGACCGCTGTTCGAAACGCTTCTGGATCATTATAAAGTTTTGGCTTATTGGTAAGGATTTTTTGTAGTTTTAAAAAGACAATACTATCTTAATTATGTCAAATTGTAGGCAAAAAATCTTTATGGTGTCCCCCAAGACTCCATAGTCGGTCGCATATTGAATTCTCTATACACTTAAGATGCAAAATTACTACTCCAACATTCACCGAAGACGATACTGTTTTCGTGTAAACCATTAAATTTATATAGAGATCTCGTTTAGTGAACCACAGCAGGCGTAGATTCACTAGTCGAATGTACTTTAACTATAAAATGACAAACTATTTTAGATACGTACCTATCTTTATGAAATCTGTCCTGGAGTCCCTCAAGGTTCCGTACTTGGTCCCACACTATACAAGATATACGTAAACATACAAAACGTCACAATACGTAAAATTGTCACTATTGACGATAATACTGCCACAATATTGGCTAACTATAAAAGTCCTTTGATATTTCGTAGAGAATGTGATTTTAAAACAAAATCCTTTGTGTGTAGTACGTGGTAGTACTTCGGTTTTTTAGGATTCCGTACCGAAAGGGTAAAAACGGGACCCTATTAGGGAGATTTCTCTGTATCTCATAATTTTAACCATGATAGGGAGACAATTGTTTTTCTGTAGCCGGTATAACAATAAATACTAATTTACTTATGTATCAATATGATTCATGTTATACGTGCTTTTTATCCTATTCTAGTGGGCAATTAGATCAAATGTTGCCGTGCGCTTTCTCTGCGGATATGTACAGGACTTGGCGTTGGAAGGCTTCCAAGGAGTTTCTGAAAGCAATCAGGCATCCATACATGTTCAACAATAGAGTCGCTGGGTAATTCATCATTTAATATCGATTTTGATAGATTTTCTTCGGTTGTCGCGATGCTGATTTTATAATTAAACTCATTGACCCCAGTGAGGGTAGACCTCCTTCTACGCGTGATCAGGAGGTCTGAAAAGACCTCCTGATCACGCGATCATCAAAAAATGCTTTAAATTGAATGAATTGAATTCAATATCTATTTTGTTGATGATTTGACGTGGGTAGTCTTAGGGATAAATTAGTGTTCGGAAATAATAATTATTATTCTATTTAAATATTCTACAACATTCTTTAAAAATACTAACGAAATTAATTACGAATCGAAAATTTAATAGGCGTATAAATAATTCTGTGCATGAAAAGTTTACTATTATTTAAATTGAAATCACACTTGTATTATATATAGTTTATATTAAAACCTATATTAAGAAATAGCAGGGAGAAAAATAACAGGGATTTGTATCCCGGTACTTCCACGAGCACGGGATAAATAATAAACCATTGGAAGAAGAGACCTGTAAAGACCACTAAATGTTGAGCATTGTAACATTTCTAAAAGTAAAAAACACGAGGCGATTGAGAACGTGGCGACTGTTACCATTTCCATACAAACTTAATACCAAAATAAAATATGAAAAATTTAGTTTTCTACCTTAATATCGATATTATTCTGATTGAGATTTTACTTTTAAAGGGTCCCCATCGCAAGGTTTCCCAAAATATTCATTCACATTCAAATAAAACGGAGAAACATTTTTCAATGAAAAAATATTTCTCCGTTTTATTTCATTTCATTCATTTATTTCAATAATTTCGATATTAAGGTAGAAAACTAAACTTTTCATAATTTATTTTGGTATTAAGTTTGTATGGAAATGGTAACAGTCGCCACGTTCTTAAACCCATTTTTTATTTTGTTGTAGATATCATAAAAGCGGTGGGGGTCTAACTTGGGTGGTGGTCCGCGGCGCAGGCCACATGGTCCCGCTGAACAAGCCGGCGCCCGCGCAGGAGATGGTCGCGTTGTGGACGCACTCGCGCCCTCTTCCCAAACCGATAGCCGATTTGTCGGAGAATAGCGTCTTGGCGATCGTGAACAACAGTACCTTTGTTTATTTGTGATGACTCTGTAGATCTTACTGTATTGTTACTTACTATTAAAACTTTATTATTCTTGTTAACATTATTTCTTAGTGTTAGTCCACACCTAGGAAATACTGCTTTTTTTAAAAAATGCTTTCAAAAACTTAGTAAAAACAAAAAAGTACCCGGCGGGATTCGAACCCGCTATTAGTAATCCGAACCGGTACTAAAGTTTTGGAAAGCATTTTTTCAAAAAAGCAGTAGCTATATTATTCTTACTAAATTGTCTTTTAATTTAAGCTTTTGAAATAATGGTAAAATGATTTCAGAAGAAGAATATTACAAAACTAACCCCTTACTTGTAAACGACGCGACGACTAAGTTTATGTAACGTTTGTCTCTGTCTGTTAACTTTGAAACTTCATGCCATAGTTAAAGACAAACGTTGCATAAAGTTAGTCATTGTTTATAATAAGTAAGGGAGGAAATGTCACTCACTACCTGCGTATGCGCACTCACTATATACATGTCAGTCATGATGAATGTGTTTACATTTTTGGCTCCTGCCAAAAGTCGGTTCATAAATTAGACGAAGTATAATGGGAGATGGGAAGGAACTGTTCCTTGCGACCAAGACCATTGTAACAAAGTTGAAACGTCGAGGTAAGAAAAATAAATAGGTGTAAATAATATAATAATAAATACGCGCCCCCTAGCCCTCAAAAAAAGTTAAAACTAACCTAAAAACATGCCCGGAACCAGAGTTGGGTACAATTTTGTGTTTTTTGTTGCGTATTGTCAATAAAAGCAGTTTTACCTGTAGTATTGTGTTTTAATTATCGCTGGGATTCCCCTCTATTGCCGTAGATTCAACGAACGCAGACTTGTAGAATTTAAATCGGCTGCTGTTGCGAGTTTGTGGTTTTTTTTTTCATAGCTTTTCTTTTTAGTAAATTAACTTTGACTTGTATAAAAAATTATAAATTGGAGGTTTTAGTTGTAAAAATGAATTTGCATTTTGATATAAAAATATAGGTAACCGCTGCGTCCCGCGGTTTCACCCGCGTAAGTCCCGATCTCGTGGGAATATCGGGATCAAAAGTAGCTTATGTTACTCCTCGATAATGTAGCTTTCTTTTAGTGAAAGAGTTTTTGAAATCGGTCCCAGTAGTATTTGAGTTTATTCATTACAAACATACAGACACACACACACAAATACAAATCTTTTCTCTTTATAATATTACCGCCTTACTTATAAACGATAACTAACTTCGTTTGTCTTACATGAACACTGAAACATGAAGTTTCAAAGTTGACAGACATTACAATAAACTTAGCCATCGTTTATAAGTAAGGGGGTTAGTGTAGAACTAAGTGTAGATGTAGATATCTGTGTTCTTCTTCCGGTCTTATTTCACATTTCAGCTACCTATCGATCATGAAATCGCAACAGGTCCTATTAAAAACGTATTATTTATTTCACCTCAATTTGTTTTGGTCGTGTTGATTGACCTTCACGCAGAATTCATCTGAATAGGTGTATTTACCAACATAGGTATATTTATAACTGCAATGGCCTGTTATTTTCAGCATTTACATAGATACTATGTGTACCTGCCAACATAGGTAGGATAGGTAGATAGGTGCAAATAAAAATAAGGTTAAAAAATTATGCACTTCAATAGTCTAGCTAGGTACCAACGACAACTTTAAATGAAAAAAATCTTTATGTTTATTCATTGTCAGTGTATGAATAAATATATGATCGTTTTGAAATCGGAAAGCGCTCTCCGAAACCATAACTCATGGGGGCAACTATCTAAACTTGCAGCAAGTTTAAAGCAATAACTTTTTAGTTAGCAGACCAAAGCTTTCAAAGATCTCAAAGTAGGTACCTAGGTAGTTCAATTTTTAGAAAATTTATTTTCAAGGAAAAATAGCATTCAAAAATTTTCACTTGCGGCGAGGCTTGAACTCGCGTCTTTGGGTCAGTACCCCAACGTCTATACCAACTAGACTACGCAAGTTCACAAAGTTCTAGTTGGTATAAACGTTGGGGTACTGACCCAAAGACGCGAGTTCAAGCCTCGCCGCAGGTGAAAATTTTTGAATGCTATTTTTCCTTAAAAATAAATTTTCTAAATAAAATAGCCTTGAGCTACATACAAAAATTAATAGAAAATAGTTCAATTTTTATTTGCCATTTAAGATTTAAGTAGATCACAAACTTGTTTAACCCTTTCAGGACCATAAGAATACGGGGGGGTATATAATCATAAAAGCTATATAAAATAGTTAATTATACATATACTAAACATACTGACTCATTAAAAAAAACAAAATATGCGTAGTTTTTTTGGAAATTTTTGGGACTAACCTGTCCCTGTGGCCGATAGCCGTACTTTTTGCCTACACAACTTATGCTTTACGTTTTCGAGATTTTATCGGTATTTGAGGTATTTTATATTGAAAACTGCACATTTATTTATTATAAACTTCTTTATTTATGAAAAATATACAATATAAAATAGTTAGTTATGGTACTCAGCGAAACAATTCCTTCCATTAGTATAGCAAAGGTGAACTTTACATAGAACACAAGTATTGTTTGTTCGGTTTTCTATCCTACGCTTGGCACAGTTGACACATCTTTTCCTGATGTTTGATTTTTCCATAGGGTGCATGGGTAACAGCTGTCGTTTTACAGACCTGCGTACTGAACTTGATTTTGAAGTGGGGACGTCTCGCTGCCTGACAGAGAAACCGTTTATCAAACTTCGAGCAACGACTTGTCTGAATTGCAAGCTTGATAACAGACCTCTAACGGACCTCGGTACTCCCATGTCTGGTTCTGTAGACCAGTAATCTCTCAATGATGGCAAAACGTGATAGCCCATAACTAAATTCATACCAAGGAATGCTCTCATTTATCTATCTATAGTAAATGCCCGGCCATTTTGATGAGCGTATCGTACTGACTCCTCTACAATATTTTGAACTAAGATATTGAACTTTGTAGTCGAACAAAATATGTCAAAGGGAGTCAATACATCAGCACTAACTTCTTGACAAATTTGCACCTTTCCGAAATCATATTCTACATCACGAAAAGTATTTGGAATATATGTTCTCTGGTTCCACTTGAAAACAGGTTCTTGATTATTCTGTGCTCTGGTGACGGGTAAAACAGCTGTAGACGATGGTTCAGGTGGTGGACTTACTGATTCTTGAAGTTGAACTGGAGCATCTTCAATTTTAACGTAAAAAACCCCTCGATCAGCATCCTGCGTGAAAATTCTTTGATCTTCTTCGTCGAGTTGTAAATCGTCTTCATCGTCACTATTATCACCCATCAAAATCAGTAGAACTTCATCATCCCTGATTTCAAAATCTCCACGTCCTCTACGAAACATTATACTGCAACAATATCAACAAAAAATGAGGGTAATTGACAAAAATCATCTGTAGAATATGAACATAATTTCTCATAAATGGTATCTCTTGTCGACCACTGGGACACCGGTGTCCCTTAAGTTTATATCGTTACATCATTGTAAACAACATAAATAATGATTTGATGTATTTATATAATATGAATTTACTTACCAGGCAATATTTATAGCACGATAAAAACCAATATAAACCACTTTGTCTTCCCAAAAAACTTTTGTAAAACAGACCGAAAACGCGCCAAGCAAACAGTCAGTTTCAAATGACCATAGAAAATATACCGTTCTACCTACGTAGTGTTCCATTGAAAAAAAATAAAGATGCGTTCAAAACCTATAATTATAAAAATAAAATTTGTGCATAGACTTCTTAATTATCAATATTTTTCTAATTATTGGCTTGGGACGTCCTTGTCCCCGTAGTCGTCAAAGGGTTAATTCCAATCTGGTGAAGGTTCTTTCATTGAATTTTTGACATTAACTTGTTTAATTCGCCAAGGTCTTAGTGAAAGATTTGCAAAAAATATTCATAAACTTTAATCGGCACATTTGACGTAGCAAGTCGAATCAATGAAATCGACAAACTTTCTGTATGTAGGCATATTTATGTATTCTGTGATGTAGGTACCTACTTATACATACACACCACATATTGTCTGAGCTTGAAGGGGCAGTAACCCTTATTTTCCTGTTCTACCCATCCAGTTCACAAAACAAGACTTCTACAGCTACGAGACGGTCGCACATTATATTTGTTTATCCTATTGCTTATTGTGAACTTCTGTACTAACTATTAGCATTTATTCTAAGCTGTGACTTGAACGTGTTTTGCAAGATAAGCCAGCCAAACCAGCCGGCAGCCAGTACAGCCGGCTCGGTCATGTAGAGACCACGTGTCGAACAAAATAAATAAAATAATCAGTTACAATACATAGGCGTATAAATAAACAACAATAAAAAGTGAAAAAAATGAAAGGATTTATTGTGAGATTACTTTTGATTGCAAGGTTGGTAAGTTTAATGTTTGTTTTAATGAATTTTAGACCAATTATGATTTATAATTTTAAAATATTTTTCTACAATTCTTTTAGAATTTGAACGTAGGTAATTAAAGCACATGATTTTGCTTTATTTATTCGGTTGTATTTATCATTTGGATGGTATCTATAGGTATAATTATGTATTTTTTCCAAACACTTATAAGTAAAGTTATAAGAGAGAAAGTGGGTATATTCATGCCTCATCAAGTCATCCATCATACGAAAGCTTCTCTAAAAGCCGCGTCGCACCAAACGCGTGGCGGGTGTTTGCGTGGCGTGACATTTCATCGTACGCGCGTTTCCCCATTCACATTTGGGAAATTACACACGACTACAGTGCGCACACACGCGGTCTTGATTTCACAGTCGATGCACCTTTGCGTGTGTTGTACGCGCGTACCTTACACGTCACGCGTCTGTGTGACATCAGTTTCATAGAGTGAGGGGTTACCAACGCACACCACGCCACGCGTTTTGTGTGACCTAGCTTTAAAAGGGTGTCTACGTGTCTATACGATGTACATATGTATCTACATAATTGATCCTATGCCAACTTTAAGCAAGTATCTTTGCTTCAAATTGACCCTATGTAGGCGGTAAACAACCCATATTATTATTTATTAACCCCCTTACTTATAAACGGCGATTAAAAGATGCATAAACTATGTATCGTTTGTCTTTCATTGTGACATGATGTTTCAAAGTTGAGAGACAGAGAAAACGTTACATAACTTAGTCATCTGTTAATCATCGTTTAGGTATATAAGTAAGGGAGTAAATATTGCACGACGTTGCACACAGCGCAATGTAGCCCCAAACCAAGCACTAAGGGTATTAGATAACGAATATCCTACATATTATACTTTTTTTTAAATTACATACATGAGATTTGTATGAGATACATAGAAAACAGACTAGAAACGAATTATTTCGTTTTGACGAACTTTGAAATCAATAACGGATGGAAGTCAACCAAACTTATTGCATCAGCTAGCTTAGCTTCCTAACTGATGCAATAAGTTTGCAGCTTGTTTGAATAATATTGCACCAGCTAGTTACTCCTGGCCCCCTGCCAGGACGAAGCTAGCTGATGCAATATTATTCAACAAAATACTCCATACTATTTATCGGGAACAATGATACAAAGATTTACAGCTTTGAAAACACCACAACCACAAGTAATAGTCAGGCACATTGTGCAAGAACTCAAAGATACTTAACATACCTTCCCTTCTAAAATACCTAACAATAGGCCCCCAAATGTCAAAGTTTGTTTATTGGGCTGGTGATACAAGTAACTATATTTTATTATGCTAATGTCACAGGCAGAGTCGCAATAGAGAAAACGTGCACAAAGGAATTTATTCATTTTTGTACACTTTAGATTACATTTTATGCAGTTTTTTTTCTATTTTCGAATTTCGATTAGGTACTTACTTTGGTAAATTTTAACTGCACTATTAGGTACCTCCGTATAAGCATGTACCTACTGTCATTTATTTCACCAAGGAATATAACCTTCTTTTTTAAATTAAAGTCTCGATTTTCAAAATTTTTTGGTATAGACGTCTAGCTAAATAACCCTATCTGGTATCTTGGCCTCGCGGGAACACATTGGTTAAATCCATTGAGATACAAGTAGTTAAATTCTCTTTTTTAAATAGGATCAAATCGTTATTTTCCCCATACCAATTACCTCATTTAGGACCTTTTCAAATGTTCAATTAGTTATAGCAATTCATTTCAGCACAGCCTCAGTCACAGCGCGATCACCAGCACTCCTACTCTCTCCATACCTGAAAGCAAACCAGATAGACCTCGCACGAAGAGAGTCAAAAGTCGACGGCTACTACTTCCTAAACACGACCAGTCACTCGGGGTTCTTCAATGTAGATGAAAAGTACAATTCGAACGTGTTCTTCTGGTATTTTCCTGTGGCAGACAGGAATAAGGCTGTGGCTAAGACGCCGTGGATCGTATGGCTGCAAGGAGGCCCTGGGGCTTCCAGTATCGCAGGACTGTTCGATGAGATTGGACCGATTCAGTACGTGGGGAAAAACTTGAGAAGTAAGTCGTTTTTATTAGTTTGTATTTCGACCGGTGGGTGCACCAATGGGATACTGATGCGGGGGTTACTGTGGGCACCGGTATAGGCACGGAATTGTATGTAACGATGTATGGAGAAAAAAAGGAACTTACCTAATGCGCGATTCAACTACAATAATACACCGTAATACAAGCCTAGATGGCGAAAGGATATCTACTATTTTCTCCATAGAAACTTTACAAACGTAAATAAAGAAATAGGTATGTTTATGCCATAAAACTTATATCAACCATGATCATGCGCCCCTACGTCTCGATTTTATTCATATTCTAATTACTTTTTAAAATCAAAACGTAGGGGCATGGTCAATAATGGTCATAGCAGATATAGTTTTTATAGCCTAAACATATTTGAGCCTAAACATACTTTCATATCCAGGAAGGAAATAGGAGACTACGTTTGTATGGAGAACTAGTAGTTGTCCTTTCTTCTTACTATCGTTGCTACGTCGAAAGACAACATCGCGAGGAAACCCGCGTCTCAAAAACACGTGCGGCCAAATAAAGAGGCTACGTACGAAAAACAATTAGTGAAACCTTAGTTTGCATTTTATTTTAATGTTCGATCAACAAAAAGCGCTAGGTCGAAAATAGTCTGTGACTTTCTCATAACTATGCAGTACAGGCAAGCAACAATAGCGTATTTAGAGTCCCCGCAGAATACAGACTTATTATTGGCAGATAGTTTAATCGGGCTGTATGAACGAACATGTTCGCATATTACACTCATTTTTTACATGTGATATGAACCCACTGATAATAAATATTACCGTATCTAAATAATAGATCGGTGCAAGCATTTCGATTAAACTATCGGCCGATAAAGAATCTGTATTCTGCGTATTCACAGTTGAGTTGGTTTTATTTGAAACATGCTAGGTAGACAAAAGGAGGAGGTTTCATCGCGATTCGTAAATAATAATGATACACCAAGATATTAAGAATGTGCCTACGTCAAACCACAATCAAGACCACTCAACACATACCGAGCTTGCGGTATTTTCTACGACTTCGATTTAAATTCCAAGTACTATGGGAAAATACGATTAAATTGCAAACTAGGTAGGTATGTGTAGGAAAAATACTAACCATTAGGTAAAAGAGTAAAATATAGAAGTACCTACTATCCTAGGACCAACAGGGACAAAAGGTACCTACTTATAGAATCAGCCAGAAATTGAACTACTCTAGGTTTACAACTTTGTTTATTTATTTTTAACAAATAGGTACCTTCTACTTATTGATCAATTTCAAAACAAAAATAATCAAAATCCTATGCGGAATGATCAACGCCTGGCGTGGTCATTACTTGGAAGTTGGATGGGTGACCGATAATGTGTGTGGCAATAAATAATTTACTCTAGCTTCTCCACGCTTCTGAAGGCACGTTACGCAATTGGTCGTGGGTGTTCCATCTGCTAACCGTCGTTAGGTCAAGTTACAGGCCTTTGGGCGACCTGAAAACTCTAACACTAGGTGAACCACACCACTGCACGAAAAGGAGGAGATCAAAATCCCAATATCCATATTATCAATATTTTCTATCTATACATATAAAAGAAAGTCGTGTTAGTTACACTATTTATAACATAACTCACGAACGGCTAAACCGATTGGGTTAAAAATCGGTGGGGAGGGGAGGTAACTAGGAAACGGACATAGGATACATTTTTCTTGCCTCTAAGGCGGAACAAAGTTCGCCGGGTCAGCTAGTTTAAGATAATTCAAATCGTATCGTACCTACCAGGAAAGACTACATATGAGAAACATAATTCTGTTTAATGAATTTCAATGTTAGAAATTGATCACGACTTCGCTTCCAGCAAGGCTTGAAGTCGATAAATAAAGTTGATTTAATTTAATTGTTTGATTACAGATACCTACCTAGTTCCTATTAAGTTGTACATAACAATAAAATGTACATATACCTACCTACAAGTCACTTATTTACAAGCCAGACGATAGCGATGCGCTGGCCACGCAGGTGTTGGTAGGTAGGTAATATAGGTAGAATAGGTACCTACCTACGTAACTGCAGCTGAGACATAATAATTTGGTAAATAAATGTTAGTAAGGATTATATGTAGTATACCTAGACTAGCAGAGTCCCGCGGTTTCATCCGCGTAAGTCCCGATCCCGTTGGATATGTTTGTAATATTCTTTACTTCCTCATATTTTCCAAACTACTCTTTTTTTTTAGGGATTTATTAGAAACATGACAATTGTGATAATGGCCTAGAAAAAAATGTGTTACGCGGGTGAAACCGCAGTTACTGCTACTCAACAACTCAAGGCAAAAAGGTTTTTCTTTGTACACAAGTTAAAGTTCCTATTTAAATAGTTATTTAAGCAACTAGTACTTGGAAATCGACTGATTGATGATGTCAGGATTTGGCCTTATCTTTTTTACTTAAAAGCTTTTGTGTACATTGTCCTTGATGCTATATTGGTCAAATCAAATACATATCTATGTAAATCTAAGTATGTTATCTATATCAATAAAATAATAAAATGCTTTGTCCTGACTGACTGATCAACGCATAGCCTAAACCGCTGATAGTAGAGAGCTGAAATTTAAAGAGTGTGTTCTTTTTTTTAGAGCCTTTCTTTCTTTTTGTTTACAAAATCCTCACTAAACTCGGGATCTACTTCCTCAGCACGCGAGCATGCTTGGACCAAGGACCACTCCGTACTGTTTATTGACAACCCTATCGGAGCTGGATACAGCTTCACTGATAGCTCAGATGGATTCATACAAGATATGTCTACGGTAAGTTTCATTTTAGGACAATTTATGAGTAGGTACGTCACGTAAGTACATTCCGATGCATTATCCACGCGCATGAGGCTGTAAGGCTAAAGGTGCATTTAGACCAAACGAACACAGATCTAGAGCTAGAACACGAGCATTCTATCGTGAATGTTTAGTGAAATAGACATAGACAGAACAACGAAAGAATGCTCTACGTCCGTTTACATTAAAAGAATATGACGTAGTGCGGCTAGAATGAGCATTCTTTCGTTTGGTCTAAATGCACCTTGAAATATTATACGCTTGGAGAATTTACGTGAGATACGCGAGCATTATTGGACAAAAGACTACTCCGTAGTATTCATTGACAATCCTAGGATTTTAAACTTAATAGTTGATTCATCTTCTGTTTTCGCGATGTTGTATTGAAATTAAAGACATTTTTCGGTTTGAATCGCGTGGTTTTTATTACTTTTAGCATTGTTACAACGCTCAACGTCGCTCGCTCAAAACCACGCGATTCAAACCGAAAAATGTCTTTAATTTCAACTTAATAGTTTTTTTCAAATAGCATTAAATAACGGGATATTTACCATATTTGTTTTTTAACGGAGCCTTAATTTCGCCAACTGACTTGTTCACGAGACCCCGTGATCAGTAAATGCCCCGTAATTTAATAATATTTGGAACCCTATCGGAGCTGAATACAGCTTCACAGATAGCCCAGATGGATTCATACAGGATGTCTTCGGTAAGTTTCATTTTAGGATAATTTATGAGTAAAATGTAATTAACCTAGTGAGCAAAGCGTCTCTACTTCAAATCTGGCAAAATTTGCTTTCGTCTGTCAGTATGTTTGTACGTTCTTCTCTACATGATGTCTCTCAACCGATGTTTTGTAAATATACAGAGTGAACCATTTTAATTTTTAACGGACCTTCAGAGGGATATCATAAACTCTTATAACCATATTAATAATCAAAGAGTAAGGTTGGAGTAGTGGGTATATGCTTTGTCTTTTTCCGTGACAAGAACTTTCAAAATTGACAGACAGAAACAAAAAGTGGTAAAATTACTCCGACTTTACTCCACGTTTATTAATAAGGTTGTTAGAGGTAGAGATTTTTTTTTAAATTCGTTGTTTTTGCAAAAAAAATAAACACCTTATTATATATTATTGTACCGATCGATAGTGTTGCTGATAAAATATAACCTGTAAATACACATAGTGTAACGTGTTAACTCGAGAGAAATGACAATTTTTCAATATTTAACATTCGTAGCCTTATTAATAAACGTGGTGTAAGGTCGGGGTAGTACATGCTTTGTCCGTGACAAGAACTTTGAAAGTTGACAGACAGAAACAAAAAGCGGTAAAATTACTCCAACCTTACTCCACGTGTATAAATAGGTCTATCGCTGTCTCGTTTCAGTGTGCAACCCACCTTTACAAAGTACTCCAGCAGTTTCTAACCGTGTTCCCTGAACTGAAGAAAGCACCTCTCTACTTGGCCGGGGAATCGTACGCCGGTCATTACATACCTGCTTTAGCACTGAAGATATTGGAGCAGGATGTCGAGCTTGGAACCTTGGATGTCAATTTACAGGTCTGTGGTCACTTCGTCGGTGTCTTCTTAGAATAGTATCTTGAATGCCTGGGTGAGATCTTTGTAACCAATAAGGTAGCACATTGTATTACGTAGAAGTAGGTTGTTTTTTTTATTGCAAAGGACCTATCTCATTTCATTGTAAAGTGAGTTGAAAATTAAGACCGCCTGTTTCGGTATTTATCTAAGTATATTAATAAAATTAAATGTCCTGGCTTTTTTATAATATATATCAATGCAGATCCAGAACCGCTGGTCCTAGAGACATGACATTTGGAGAGTGTGATCTTTAGGGTTCCGTAGCCAAATGGCAAAAAAACGGAACCCTTATAGATTCGTCATGTCTGTCTGTCTGTCCGTCTGTCCGTCCGTCCGTATGTCACAGCCACTTTTTTCCAAAACTATAAGAGCTATACTGTTGAAACTTGGTAAGTAGATGTATTCGGTAAACCGCATTAAGATTTTCACACAAAAATTGAAAAAAAAAAACAATAAATTTTGGGGTTCCCCATACTTAGAACTGAAACTCAAAAAAAACCTCAATCTATACGTGTGGGGTCTTCTGGGGATAGGTCTTCTAAAATGATGTTGAGGTTTCTAATATCATTTTTTTCTAATCTGAATAGTTTTCCCGAGAGACACTTCCAAAGTGGTAAAATGTGTGTGACACACACACACCCTGTAACTTCTAAAATAAGAGAATGATAAAACTAAAAAAAATATATGATGTACTTTTTAACATGCATACTTCCAACGAAAATTGGTTTGAACGAGATCCAGCCAGTAGTTTTTTTTAATACGTCATAAACCGTAAATCACAATTTTCCTTCCATTCAATTCAAAAATGGACGGAACCCTTCGTGCACGAGTCCCACTCGCACTTGGCCGGTTTTTATTGTGATGTATAGGCATTGCACTAAGAAAGGGATTTTCGAAATTCTACCCTTAAGAGAGGGAAAAGGCTGATTCAATTTTGAATGTGACTTTTTTTTTCATCTAATCGATAGACATGGAAATTGGTAGGTACACTTAAGTACAGATTAATCATAATCTTATCATAAATATTAGGATATGATTAATAGATAATCCTAATAACAGCCTAAATAATCCTAATATTTTTTAATTCTATCCCAATCCTATGCTAATCCTGTTTCCTGTAGAACACGCGGGCCAAGCCGCGGGTAGAAGCTATCATTTTATAGGTAGGTATAGCTTTTAATTGTAAGTAACATGACCTTTATATTTTTTGCAACACAATTATAGTACCTACTACAACTATGCATTTAAATACATCTCGATATCAATTTGAAGTTGAATAATTATACATATTTTTGTGAATTCAAAGGAAGGATTATTTGCATAAAATAAGCAATCAAAAAGTGGATAATGGTGTAACCAAACGACTGAATTATTATTCCCAAGGTTTCTTTATTTACAATAGAGAATGGAGATATAATGAACTGTTGAATGTCATACATATATAACATATTATAGGACGTACGAGTATAATAGCGCTATAAATAAACCATTTCGGATCAGGATGTTTTGGAAGCTAAATGTTCTTGAAAACATGTATTAATGTCGTACTAGGTAGATCCGTGGTCGTCAAACTGCGGCCCGCGCCGCGGGCCGCTTGTCAAAACAGCATCAAAACAGATTTGATTTTGAAAAAGTACCTAGCAACCATTGAGTTAATTGAGATCAATGCTAGCAACTAAAAACGTTCACCTACAAGACTGCGGACAATTTGGTTTAAATTTATTTTCTTGGACTTATCTCTGTGAGACTTCATTTTCGAAAATAAGCTTCTTGAAAAACAAATACCGCAATCGTCTTTTAACTAATTTGGAAGACACAATGAGGATTGCATGTAGTCCAAAAGATGTCGATATATATAAAAGCAATAATTAAAAAGTTCAACAAAATAATTCATTGTTTTGTTTAAAAACATGTTCCATTAATTTTCTTTTATTTTTCTAATATTGTTTAAAAAAAAAACCGACTTCAAAAACGAAAAATAATAAAAAACCGTAAAATAACGCCTGAAGTTTGAAGTCGTGCAGTTTTACGTAAGATTTGTTTATAATTCATCTGCCCGAGTTCAGACTTCACGGTTTTTTTTTTTACGAATTTCTATTATTTTTCTTCGTATTTGAAGTTGGTTTTTAATTTTGGTAAATTATTTTTTATTTCATGAGTATATCTCCTGAAATTAAAGCCCTTTGATCGAAAGTAAAATATTTACTGGATTTTGAGGACCAATCTTGTCCGGTTCGATCTCCGAAGATCAGGTCAGATCAGATCGGTTTCGGGCCCATTTCGCAGCTTCCCGCCTTGCAATTTAAAAAAATAATCATCTCAATCAGTCAAGCCGTCTAAAAGTAATCGGTGAACAACATCCCAAAAAAACATACGCGACGAATTGAAAAAACCTCCTCGTTTTTTTAAGGCGGTTAAAAATATTATGAATGTTTTTGTTTTCGATTTTCCTCAGGCGAAATAAATAACAGGATTAACCGAATACGTATAAGTAGCCAAACGCCCTTACTCTACGGCCCGGTGCGGATACCCACATTGTCCTGTGTGGCCCTTGGCCAGAAAAGTGTGACGACCGCTGAGCTAGATCATAATACTTTTTTACAAAGACATTGGTGCGCGGTCGGCCAGGATTCGAAACCAAGACCTTCGGAATGAAAGTCGCGGTGTCTACCACTATACATTATCCAATGTCGGAAATATGCAGCCACCGCATTTTTTATTTGCACCTCTGACGGTGTAGTGTAGACCATAGGCTGTTAGGGGTCAGAGGCGACACTCTATTGAGATGAGCTACGAAACTTGGCGCGCTGATAGAGTGCCTTATAAAAAAATGGACATAAGTAAATAATATGTCTCAATTTCAATACAATTATTTTTAGAGGATCGATTACTTGACAACCTTGCTGACAAGACAAAAAGAGGATACTCTAACTAAAGTTTAGCTAGAGTACTTGTACTATTTATGTATTCTGTGGCTAGAGTCATAAAACGCATTGATACGTGACTCATTCGTTGAAAAACTAGGTATTGTTCCTAATAGGTAATACCTATCGAAACTCGGGTATTTTTTGAAGACTGTATTTTCCCAAGGTTTTATAGAATTTTTGTCCACCATAGACCACGTTATTATTATTACAACCATGTATTATATTCCTAAATACATCGATTCTTAAACACCCCGTGCTATGGCTCGAAGTGGGAAGTCGTACCTATATGGTTAGTAAACGGGAACGTAGATTCAGAAAAGCGAGTTCGAGCCTCGCCGCGGGTGATTTCTAGAGGATAAAAAAACCGAGAATATATCCTTATAGGTACTCGTACCTTTTTATATTTTTCCTTGAAAATATTTCGAACTTACAGGTTTCTAATTTAAATTTCAGGGTATAATCCTTGGGAATCCAGTGCTGGATCGTGAGGTGATATCAGATTACACCACCATCTTCCACCAGTGGGGGCTGATCGACAGCCAGGGGGCGTTGGCTGTGAAGCCACTTCAGGATGCCTACATCAAAGCTATCAGGGACGGTGACAGTGAGAAGGCGGTGCAGGTATGAACTAAATCTTTTGAGATATTGATATGTATAATATTATGTATTTACAACAAAAAAAGTATGATATGTAGTATATCAGTTGTCTAGTACCCATAGACACATAGGGTAGCTCTCCTTTAAGAGAACCGAATCTAGCATCTGGGGACACGATCTGTCTATAACAGATCCCTGATGGTTGCCCTTGGGAGTGGCCTGACGGTTGCCCCTGGGGGTGGCCTGACGGTACAGCAGACCCCTCTCTTTATACCCTTGCTTGTCATAGCTGGGGACGTTGTAACTTAAGTTACAACGTTCCTTGTATTATATGCGTAGGTATTACAGAACTGGGTTTGCTTGTCTAGTAGGTCCCATAGTATAAGGTGGTATAAGCCTAGTGCTTTTGGGGCTAGTGTGTAACGTTGTGAAATATTCATTTATTTATTGTGAACATTTATTTATTCTGCTAATAGGTAACCTACTTATCGAAATTCTCTCACTCTTGAACAAATCGGATAGGTACCTACCTACTTAATAGATTTGCATTGATGACCTTATTTGTCTTTATCTAAGAAACTCTTGCGTCCCGCAGTCGGGTAAGTCTCCGTGGGAGCTGAAAAATATTTAAACTTTTTACTACAACATCAGAAATACCTACTTATACGAAATTAATGATGCTGTCGATTGTTTACGAGGAAGTAATAAAAAAACAACTTCGATTTGTGAGACAGGACTATTAACGCGAACAGACAATGATAGGCCGACATATACCTGCTTGGCTACTAACTACATGATTAAGTCATCGGAGTATGTTAGTTTAATTTGTCGTAGCATGATGATTTGTTAGTAGGTGATTTTAATAAATAACTGTAATTATAATTATTTGTTGCTGTTGGCAAGAATTAACTTTTTTTTATTAAGGCATTTTTACTAGAAATTTTACAATTAGAAATGCATCATCGAAAATTCTCCCATGACAGGATTTGATTCTGTGCCCCTCGCTTGCCAGGCGAATGCGTTACCTCTGCGCACTGCACCCACAGGTTCCCGTGTGGCCCAGTGGTACCGCACTCGCCCGGCAAGCGAGGGACACAGGTTCGAATCCTGTCATGGGAGAATTTTTGATGATGCTTTTTCTCCTTGTAAAATATTTCAAGTAGATAATAAGTTGTTTCAAGACGATCAACGCAAAATGTCACATTCCCTAAAATTACATCGAACGAACTCTCGGGAGACTACGTGATGGGATGAATTATTATAATTATGATAATGCATTGATCAGGTATGAATACATATGTACAAAATTTAACTTTATTTTAGGCACTAGTGTTTTAATCGAATTATCGTATTGAATAATCAAATGGAATAGTAAACCTGTCTCTAAAATTAATAACAACTGACAATGAACTTACCTACCTATCTACAACTGTAATAAACCCAAAGGGGGCATAATTAATAAATTAGCCATAACATTATGTTATCTTATTTTCATAACCGGAATGTGACCAAGAAATTGTCCTTAGACATCCAACTAAATGAAGTCGAATCGCATTGAGAATGTCAACATTTTTTGGTTCAATTGACCAATACTTTACAATATTATAAATATTTTTGGATTTGTTAAATATTTTTGGTTACGAACTAATATGCTACGAAGCTTGACAGTATGTAGGTAAATTTCTTTTAATTTTTGCGGACTGCGGCTGCGTTGTGGACTTGCGTAGTCTAGTTGGTATAGACGTTGGGGTACTGACCCAAAGACGCGAGTTCAAGCCTCGCCGCAAGTGAAAATTTATGTATGCTATTTTTCCTAGAAAATAAATTTTCTAAGTATGTAGGTACTTTGTATTTTAATTGGAGACTATGATTTGACACATCTTCCTGAAGAAAAAACCAAAGCGTCAGATCGTAGTCTAAAATTTAAAAAAAAACGAAGTACTTTTAAAGGTAATACAGCTACAACCATATACACAGAATAAGCGATAGTCACAAATGAATTACTCCTAATACTTACCATATACCTACCTTCACCATATCATATAACATTTTTCATAACATAAGTTAATATACAGGGTATTTCGACGAGGGGGTATTAAGCCGAAAGGGGGTTGTTCTAGAGGTCTAGGCGAACAACTTTTATTCTACGACTTATGGAAATTTGATTTTTTTTTCGAAAATTTTAAAGTTGTATCACAAAAAAAAACTGTTTTTGTAAAAAAAAAAGGCAATTAATGTTTGATTGTAGTGATCCAAACTAAATAAAAGGGCACCTTAAGGCCAATGACCTCAAACTCTAAAAAACAGCTGATTTTCATGCAAACTTTAAACTCAACATTTTCGAAAACTACTTCGAATTTCCAAAACTTGTAAAACAAAAGTTGTTCGCCTAGACCTCTAGAACAACCCCTTTTCGGCTTAATACCCCCTCCTCGGAGCACCGTGTATAGTACTTATTTTTATTTCTCAAGGCATTCTAAGCCCCACCTGTTCCCGTGAGTGGGCTTAGTGTTTGCCCGTAAGCGTATGCGGTTAGAGTAAAAGCCCGGCAAGCCACCTTTTTTTTTAAAGCATTTCTTCTAAATTGGTTATCCAAGTGTAAAAGTACTTAAATAAAATAAAAACACTATAAAAATAATTTAAAATCTTTCTAACTTGTAGTTTTATTAAACTTTCAGCTCCGGAACAGCCTCCTAGATCGCCTAGACGACATGGCTCTCCTGACTCAAAACTACAACATTTTGCAAGACGATCTCTCTACCCCATTACGTGGCTTCATAGACTACCTCACCTACCCTGAAATCGAAGAAGCTTTACACGTGGGGAACATCCAGTTTTCGTTCTCCAATTACACAGTCCATAATAAACTGTCTGGGGATTTCCTTAGCGAGGCGAATTCCAAGATGGAGAAGCTATTGGAACATTATCGCGTTATGATTTATTGGTAAGTTTGTTTCAGATGTTGCGTTGCTTTACTCAAATGTACTCAAAATGGCGAGTTCTTTGGTAAAGCAACCGCTAACTTTGACTTGACGGCCTCAATGGCTGTCAATTCGTATTTTTTTATTTTTTTAACTTAAGAGGATAGTCTCCATTCTCTTTCTCCATACAAACGTAGTTTACATTTTCCTCCCTGGATTAGAGCAAATATGTTTAGGTATGCCATAAAACCTATATCTGTCATAACTCATGAGTCATGAGTCATGACTCATGACAATGCATCTACCTTTTTATTTGTTTAAATTTTCTAATTAAAATAATAATAAAAAATAATAAAATGAAAAAAATAAAAAGGTAGATGCATAGTCATGACAGATATAAGTTTTATGGCATAAACATATTTGCTCTAATGTCTTTATCCAGGGAGGAAAATGTAAACTACGTTTGTATGGAGAAAGAGAATGGAGACTATCCTCTTAAAGGTAAATGTTCGTAAAAATATTAAAACTCACGTCCGCCTTTCTATAATTCTGCATACACTTTTAACGCTTAGGTACACAAATGTGGCGTTTGCTATACAAAACTCTCACTACGAGTACTGAACAAAGTTAAATCGTATAGGTAGGTACATCAAAATCTTCGACTATGTCTGCAGATAAAATAAATTATAGATTTTAAACGTTTCTTAGTGTTTACCACACTATAGGTAAGGCCACTAGGTTCTACGAGGCCTTACTCGGAAGGACACGAGAAAATGCTTTCTTAATTTCGGCTTAGCGGGAGGCCCCGTTACCCGTGGCGTAGCGGCTATGGCGCTGGAAAAGAATACCAGTAGTCGCGGGTTCAAGTCCCGCCGGGAACTAAAGTTTTTGAAAGAATTCTTAAATTAGATTTTGTCATTATGCTGGCGTGATTTTATAATATGCTTTATCCGACTCATTAGTTCCTCACTTCTAGTGGGCAGCTGGATCTGACAGCTCCGTGCGTCCCATACGCTGTAGATCGCCGCAAGAACTGGCACTGGAGTCAACGGGACCAGTTTCTGAATGCACCTCGCACTCCTTGGTGGTACAACGACACTTTGGCAGGGTGAGAAATACATTATTACATCATGGACCTACGTAACTGCAGATTCGTATGTTTACTGTTAATATTTGGTTAACCTGATATCATATTTTCACACATTGTGAAAGTGAACATTGGAAAGTTTCTGTAATACCATTCAAAATATTAGTAACTAGATGCGTCCCACGGTTTCACCCGGGTAAGTCACGATCCCGTGGGAATATCGTAATCAAAAGTAACCTATGTTACTCAGGGTGAATGTAGCTTTTTAATGGTGAAAGAATTTTTGAAATGGTTCCAGTCGTTTTTGATTTTATTCATAACAAACATACAGACACAGACACATATACACACAAAAACAAATCTTTCCTCTTTATAATATTAGTATAGATTTAGGCCAAATTCACATATCTGGAAACGTTGAGCATTGAAACAATGCTAATAGAAATTAACATCACGCGATTAATACTAAAAAAGTATAATTTCAATCATATTCATATTTATTTATTGCTTTCATGAGTATTACAGAAGATAATATAATTGGTTCAAGTACATACATGATACCCGTAGGGCTTAGCAAACAATATTGTAGAAATATCCAATCCAACATTGCGAAAACAGAAGAAAAATATATAAATTAAAAAAAAAAACAATAAAAACTTATTAACTAAAACCAAACAAGCGTTGGACGTCAAAAGCGCTGGCCTTCCTCACATTTTGTCTGTTTATAGGTAGTATATTGTTATTGAATTCTATCCTCTATTTACAGATATGTAAAAACCGGCGGCAGGTTCACGGAGGTTCTGGTCCGAGGGGCGGGCCACCTCGTCCCGATGGACAAACCAGCTCAAACCCTCCAACTGGTCTCCTACTTCATCCGCGGACTTGACATGCCGCTGCCATCCAACTACAAACCACTGGACACTGACACACCAACCTACCAAGAATATGCATTCAATCAAACTGAAAATAACCCCTCAGGTTTCAGAATAGCCATGATCATTAGTGTACTAGTAAATATATTGTTAATTATAGGTATTTTGGTCGGGGTAGTGTACGGGCTAAGATGGAAACATAGGGTGGATATGTTCAGTTATAATAATGTTGAAGCGACATCTGCTAGGGATAGTGTTTTAGCTTTAAGTTGATCAGTCACACGTCAAAGTTAATGATTGCAGAAAAAAGAGGAAAAATACCTACCTATATTTATACCTACCTGCCTTCATTTTTTGAATTTCAGACTACGATCTGACGTTTTGGATCTTTGTATTTGACGTTTTATCTTCAGGAAGATGTGTCAAATCATAGTCTACAATTTAAAAAAAGGAAGTAAGTACTTATACGTGTTGTCGAAAGTAAATGTTGGTTTGCGATAGAATAGTGAGAAAGAATAAGAGGACTCAGCACCCGTTTTATCCATGTAGGTAGTTGATAACTGAGTATGATACGCACAATGCTATACCACAGGCTATACATTACTGCTTTGAGGTAATACTGGTAATAATTATCACGTTTTGTCAGACAATCAATGCACTTTTACTTACAGCAAGCATCGATAGCGTTAATAATCAGTAGGTACATCAAAAAATCTGCAATTTGTATTTGCATTTAATTATTTTAATAATTATACCCGTCCATGACAATTTTACTATAGTTTATTATTAAAATTGTGTAGATAAGTTACGTACAAAAGTTAAAAAAAAATATTAATTAGAAATAGTAGGTAGGTAACACAGATGTAATACAATTCACGTAGGCCCATAGTTGTATTGGAAGTTCCGTACATCTTGTGCAATATTACATAGGTACTAATAGATCAGAACAAAGCCTCGTGATTAATTAAACACTCACTTTATCACTGTACTTATTTATTTCACTATGAAGAACACTCAATCGTCGAGCAACAGGCTCCGACCATACTAAACTAGTAGAACGCAACGCTAGCGCGATTCAATTTGCATGCTAACGCCATCTAGTGGTGAGAGTTACGAACTATTGTTTAATCAATATTGTGATTGAACATGCCGCCGGCCAAGGACGACTTAAGTCCTTAAAACTAAGAAAAAAAACAAAACAACATTTATGTTTAGAGTAATAGCAAACAGAATAAAACAAACTAAATTCAAAAGTGAGTTTCCATGTCAGACTCATCCAGGGGCAGAGGACACAATTTTACCATGGGTCTCTGGAATAAGTGATTCTTATATTGTAAAGTAACAACTCTCGTGATACCATCTTTTCCTGGGTGTTTCTGAACTATACGCCCCAAAAGCCATTTTCCAGGTGGAAGTTTGTCATCTTTGACTAGCACAATAGTATTAATAGGAAGATCGGGTTGATTGGTGTTCCATTTGTAACGGTGTTGCAATGTAGTTAAATATTCGTTTTGCCAACGACGCCACAAACATTGTACCATACGTTGTAGGATATGCCATCGATTCAACGGGCTTAGTTTAACATCTATCAAAGACGGTTCAGGAACACCGATCAAAGGTTCTCCTACTAGAAAGTGACTAGGAGTCAATGGAGGTTCGTCTAGAGTGGAATTTACAAGCGTGAGTGGGCGAGAGTTAACACAAGCTTCAACTTGAGATAGGAGAAAGGTCAGCTCTTCGTACGTCAGGAAAGCCTGGCCTATAACTCGCTTCAAATGACCTTTAATACTTTTCACTCCGGACTCCCAAATGCCTCCGAAATGGGGAGCTCGGGGTGGAATAACTTCCATTGTGTGCGATCATTAGCAAGGAGGTCAGAAATTTCAGTTACAATCTGAGATTGTGAATCCTTAAATGCTTGATCTAGTTCACGTGACGCGCCTACAAAATTAGTGCCATGATCACTCCAAAGTTCTTTGCAGTGACCACGTCGAGCAGTGAAACGTCGAAATGCGGCAATAAACGCAGCAGAGGTAAGGTCCGTTACCAACTCTAAATGAATGGCTTTTGTTACGGTGCATACAAATAAACATACATAAGATTTACTGGTTCTTTTGCACCGACCAGAATACAATTTCATTGTGAACGGTCCACAAAAGTCTACTCCACTGGTAGTGAAAGGACGACTAGGACTTACCCGAAATTTAGGTAAGTGTGCCATAAATGGAGTCAGTGGATTAGCCTTCTGTTTAAAACATGGTATACATTTGTGAATGACCGTTTTTACAAGGTTCTTTACTCGTAAAATCCAAAATTGTTGTCGAATGACATTTAAAGTAAGTTGGTGTCCTCCGTGCAGAGATTTCAAATGCGCGTTTAGAACGATAAGTCTTGACAGAGCACAATCGCCACTTAAGAGCACAGGGTTTTTCATATCGTTTGGAATCTCTGCATTAGCAAGACGTCCACCAACCCGTACAATACCTTCGTCGTCGAGAAATGGGTGAAACACATATATTTTACTAGAAGGTGGAACCGACTTAGATATAGACAAACGTGAGATCTCATCTCGAAATGCAATAGATTGTGACAATTTTATGCACCGATTAAATGCATCATCAAGTTCAAGAGAGGTCAGGTAAATCGGTTCAGTAAACGGCTGCTTAAATATCCTAGCTTTACTTAGTTTAAAATAACGAATACAGTAAGCAGTCACTCGTATTAATTTCGTTAGTGTAGAAAACCGTTTTAGATAAGAAATTACGTCACCATTGTCGGTAACAGTAACATTACAAGATAGTTTAGTTTTAGCATTCATTTCTAAATCTGTGAAAGGGATATCAACTGGAGAATATTCAATTTCAATTGAATCATGTAAAAATTGAGGTCCATTCCACCATAGCTCTGACTGCTGTAGCTCAAATAAATAACATCCACGTGAAGCTATATCAGCGGGATTGTTGTGAGAACTAACATGATGCCACTGGTTACTATTAGTGAATGTCAAAATTTCAGAAGTGCGATTGGCAACAAATGTAGTCCATGTGTTTGGTGTTTTACGCAGCCAAGACAAAACGATAGTGGAATCGGTCCAAGTATACACATCATTATCAGGTATGTTTAAAACAGTCTTAACGTGTTGAATCATTTTAGCCAAGAGTACGGCACCGCAGAGTTCCAGACGAGGAAGAGATATTTGTTTTACAGGGGCAACCTTAGATTTAGCCATAATTAGGGAGACTTTTATCTCACCATCTTCTCCCAGAACTCTGAGGTACAAAACTGCAGCATAAGCCGTACAAGATGCATCACTAAATCCATGCAGTTCCCGTTTAGTAGTGTTATCGAAAACTCCAAGCCATCGTGGGAACTGAATGTTTTCAGTGTGCGTGAACTTATCAAGATAAGTAATCCATTCATCTTTAAGACCAGTGGGTAAATCTTCGTCCCAATCTAAGCCAGCCAACCATAACTTCTGCATGAATATTTTAAGTAGTATAATGGAAGGAGTGAGCCAACCTAGTGGGTCGAAAGATTTCGCAATAGTGGACAATACATTTCTTTTAGTAATTGTGTCATAACAATGTTTTAAATTCAAGTAAAGTTCAAAATTATCTGTTTCTGAATTCCACGTAATACCTAATGTTTTAATTGTATCTTCAACTTTAATATTCACAGCACTTTTAGATTCTTTATCAACATTTGGGATTTGTGATAACACTACTTTACTATTGGAAGACCACTTGTGTAGAGGAAACCCGCCACGAGCCAAAAGTTCCGTCAACCTTTTTTGTAACAGCGTAGCATTTTCAGATGTAGATGCACCAGTCATCAAATCATCCATGTACAGATCGGTTTTTAGTATTTCAGCTTCAGTGGGGAAATCGTGCTTTTCGTCTTCAGCTAATTGATGTAGTGTGCGAATGGCCAAAAATGGAGCACAAGACGTACCATACGTAACGGTAAGTAATCTATATTCTTTAATAGGTTGTGTTGGAGATTCTCGCCAAATAATTCTCTGATAATCGACATCGTCATTTGCTATCAAAATCTGTCTGTACATCTGACGAATATCTGCAACCAAGCAAATTTTATGTTGTCTCCATCTAGTGATCAAATCTCTAACATCTTGTTGTAGTGGACAACCAATAAGAAGTTCATCATTTAACGATTTTCCTTTTTCAGGTGCAGCGCTTCCGTCGAAGACTACACGTAGCTTCGTACTTAGACTCGTCGGCCTAAGGACAGCATGGTGAGGTAAGTAATAAACTTTCTGTGTTTCTATTGTTTCAGGTACCATCATCATATGACCTTGTGATTCATACTGTTGTAAGAATTTGTGGTATTCTTCTTTGAAATCAGGCTTACGTGTAAAACGTTTCTCCATCTGTAGTAAGCGACTGATCGCAAGAGGTTTGGCATCACCATGGTTTGTGGGTGGATTATCTTTAAAAGGTAATCGTAAGACATAACGACCAAATTCATTGCGAGTGTGTGTATTTTGGAAATGTTCTTCACATTGTATGTCTAAATCGGTCATCTGTCGTTTGTGAGGTAAATTCTCTTCTATCTCCCAGAATCGTCTGAGTAACTGATCAGTCTCAATATTAGTTTGCATCACGATCTTGTTGTGTTCGTATGCTGTGGAATCAGTTTGTGAGACTCTGCCTGATATTAACCAACCAAGGCGAGAGTTGAGCGCAATAAGAGAATTACACTTGTATAAGCCTTCCAGGAGAATGTATGCATGCACGTCGGCACCAAGTAATACATCAATAGACCCTGGCTTGTGAAAGTTGGGATCGGCCAAATCCAACTGCATAGAGGTAGGCCAAGTATCTTGTGGAAATTCGCGTGAAGGCAGCAACGAGGTAAGTTTCTTCAAAACATATGCATCCACTTTGAAGGTTGATGCATTGTCGTGTGTGGAGCGGACTGTAAGTGTGACCATAGACTTGGTCGTGACCACTGATGTATTAGAAATTCCAGAGATTTTGCCTGTAACTGGAGTGCGATTTAGATTCAACATCTGTGCAGCTGCTTCGGAGATGAAAGAACCCTGTGAACCCTGATCGATGAGAGCTCTCAATGTGTAAGTACCGCTATTCTTTGAATCTACATTAATTAAAGCAGTAGCTAATATAACCAGATCATCATTTGTTTCAGCTTTCAGGTTAGTACTGATGTTACAAGATGTCTTCGTTACTGTACTATCTCTCTTTGGGTTCTCTTTCTCTTTATCCGCATCAACCGACTTGTCATCCTTAGTAGAGGTTAAGTGCAGTAAAGTATGATGACGACGTCCACACCTTTTGCAGACTGTACTCTGTCTACAATGGGATACGGAATGACCTTTTACGAGGCAGTTAAAACATATGTTGTTTTTCTTGATAAATTCTTGACGTTCAAGAACTGGGATTGAGGCAAAAGCTTTACAGTGGCAAACATAATGGTTCTGTGAGCAGTAAGTACAAGTGCTTTCGATTTCAGTAGCAAAACTTTTAACAGTTGTTACTCTGTGTGATTGTTGAGCAGGTTTTGTGATATTTCTTTGTGAAGGTTGAGATAGATTGACCATTTCCATGGTTCGGAATCGTTTCTCTAGAAAACTGTATAAATCTTCGTACGAAGGAATTCTTGAGGAGTTTTCTAAAGATTGTTCCCAAAGTTTGTGTGATTCAAGGTCTAACTTTGAGACTAGGATATGCACCACGATTGCGTTCCAGGAATCGATCTTCAAGTTCGCTAGGGATGTGAGACATTGGCTGGAGGTATCTAAAATATCTTTAATACCTTTCGCAGATTCTGTTGTCAATGTCTTTTGACCTAGAAAACGACTAAGGATGTTATTGACAATCATTCTCTTATTCTCATAACGTTCATTTAATTTCTTCCAGGCATCATCATAGTTGGCTTCTGTCAGCGAATAATTTTTCAGAAGTTGTTCCGCTTCTCCAAATAGACTTGTTTTCAAATAATGGTGTTTTTCAATCTTCGTCAAACGACTATCATCATGAATTAAAGAGCGAAACAAATCTCTGAAACTCAGCCATTGATTATAATCACCTGAAAATTGCGGGATCGATATAGGTGGAAGCTTGGGTCTCATTTTTGGAAGTTCCGAATGAATATCAGCCATTGAAGTTTCACCTTCTTCGTGTTGTAGCTCGTACAACTTATCCTTTAGCCATGCCAGTAACTCCAGGTAGTTTTCTTCAGTTTCATCAAAGTTTTCCTCCATGACCAGGTTGTGTTCTGATTGTAAAGTCGCAGCATCGATAGATCCAAAAACCGAATCATAACTTTTGTTATAATGAGCCCAATAATCCTTTAGAATCTCCAAACGTGTATCCAAAAACCCTCTTGTTCGTTTCTCCTTAGCACTTTTTTTTGTATTCGTAAGTAGTTTTTTAATATTTGATGAGTTCTGAACGATCTGTGTGACATGTTGTTTGGTCTTTTTATCCGCCATGGTAATAAACGTTCGCTAAATATGTTGCGGGTAGTTCACAAAATATTCTTTTCTTGTAGGTAGTTTCAAAATATTTTGCAGGTAGACCACAAATTATGTTGTCGGTAGTTGACAAAATGTTTTTAAGATCACTAGTTATGATTGTTCACGATATAAGTTAAAGTTCAATTTCGTAAAAATCACAAGTCCAAAATCACCTCCAGAAACTATGTTAATATTAGGTGAAATTATTCTAAGTCTTTGGTAGTTCAATTTTTATAAGTTATTTTACGAAAATTTTACAAGTCTTTTTTAACGTAAATTTTTCTAAGTGTTTTTTGACGCAAATTTTACTAAGTGTTTTTTGACGTAAATTTTACTAAGTCTTTTTTAACACGAATTGTACTAAGTCCCAAACACTGAATTATTCTAAGTTCCTAACCAACACTTCACTTTTCACTTTAGTTTATATTTGCACTTTACTCACTGTTTATCCGGTTCGATGGTCCATATGATTAATTAAACACTCACTTTATCACTGTACTTATTTATTTCACTATGAAGAACACTCAATCGTCGAGCAACAGGCTCCGACCATACTAAACTAGTAGAACGCAACGCTAGCGCGATTCAATTTGCATGCTAACGCCATCTAGTGGTGAGAGTTACGAACTATTGTTTAATCAATATTGTGATTGAACACCTCGCAAATCCCAATTATGTATAGAAATAACAACTCAATTTATGTTAAGTATAATTATGATGTAAATAGGAACCTAATAACAAATATATAATTCTGAATTACAAATTAGGTAAGGTCATTAGGGGGAAGTGCGGCGAACATCAATTTACCGGACTTACGATTGTTATATGTATTAACTAGCCGAAAGCCGAGGGGTTTCGAGCAACAGCTAGTGTATTGATAAAATCGCCATCTAGTCACAAAATAGGTAGATATTTCTACTATCATGATTGGCGATTTTATCAATATAATAACAATTAGTAAGTCCGATAAATTGATGTTCACCGCACTTTCCCCTAAAGTCGCACTTCCCCCTGGTGACCTTACTATGTGTTTTTATTAGACCTTTAGAGGTGACTAACTGCGACCCGTGGTTTCACCCGCGTAAGTCCCGATTCCGCGGGAATATCGGGATAAAAAGTATATGTGTGCTATTTCAGGTCTCCAGCTGGACACATGGACACGCCAGACGTCGACACATCCACCGCTTCATGTCGTGACGAGATGTCGCTAGTGACAGACGGTATTTCTTAGGAAATGTTTATTACCATAGCTGAGATAAGATTGATTTGCTACGTATGGTCACTTGTAGTTATCGCATGTGGTCGCCTATCAAAACCAATCTCTTCTTCTCATCCGAGCGATGTTCCCGGTTGCATAATATCCCTCTCGGGAGCCCGGGGTCCGCTAAACACCAAACTTTTGCGGTCGGCACAGTATAGGTAAGTCATCATTGACCATACCTTCTGCAAATAGATTTGCCAATATTTTTACGGTTGGCTGCCTGCCTGCCCTCCTAACACCAACCCTCCAACCCTCCTATTGACCAAGAAGCTTATCCGCCACCGCGCGAGGAGAACTTAAGGTTTGCTAGTCTCCCTTAGATCCCTTAGTCGCGTTTTACGACACCCACGGGAAGAGATGGGGTAACCCTATATGCCGGGGCTACACGGCACCATGTTTAGGTACTAGCAGTTATCGCATGTTGTCGCCTACAAACTTAACTAATAAAAACCAACCATTATTGGAGACTGTCTCACCCTATTCATCCCGGTTTGTATGTCCATCCATTGGTTTGGGCTGTGCGTTAAGAAACCTAATTAATAGTTCTGTTAAGTGCAGACCTCGCGAGAATTTATTTGAAAGGAGGTCCTTTCCTAGGTCCGGTAGTGCATGAGGCATAAAGGTTCCTACCTATTTAACCTATTTACACCATCTTTTCATCATATAAAGTTCTCAGTTGAAAATGAGAACTTTATATGATGAAAAGATGGTGATGGTGAGATGGAAAATATGGTTCTAGGAGTACCGTACCATCAATGTACCTGTACCCTGTAGATACAGATCCATTCTATAGGTCGAAGAAGAAAGTTAGCAATTTACTATAGATATTTAGAAGAGATTTTCTGTTCATCACTTCGAAGATGCTCATCAGATCTTTACAAAACAATATGTAAAAAAATTACTCACTTGGAATCTCAAAGTGCGGAGATTCCTCTTTGTGGGAGAAATACCTACTAATTATAAATCCTCCACGACAAAAGGTTCTTTATGGTCATAGATCCTGTATATGAAGTATCAAAAATACGATCTTTAGAGAAGAAGCAACACATACTGTCTGGAAAATATTGTCAGACTTGACGCTTTGCTCGCTCGTTTGTTATTCATCAAACTTTATTATAAGTGACCATACGAGTACACGGGGTGGTTAATTTGAGAGTAATCAATGAGTAAAGGCCGCCTATTAGCTTAGAACCAAGAACTATACGTAAGTACCTCGCTAACAGGTAAACAACAGAAGACACTGCATTTATGAAATAAATACATTTTGTGAACAACACACAGCGCGAGCGCCATCCAGCCCCGTGGTAAGCTTCTTGTATTATGGTGCTCTTTTGTAATAAAAATAAAGTTATTTATATAAAGTATAAATACTTGCGACAGGAATCGAACCCGCAACCTATTAAGAAATAGTTATTACTTCAAGAAGACAATACTTATAGTCAAGCTGGCGCGGCGGCCGGCCGGCCTTTAAATTATTTGGTAATCTTTTTATCTTATTATTTTGTTCCTTTTTTTCCTTTTTTTAGGGTTCCGTAGCCAAATGGCAAAAAACGGAATCCTTATAGATTCATCATGTCTGTCCGTCTGTCCGTCTGTCCGTCTGTCCGTCTGTGTCCGTCCGTATGTCACAGCCACTTAAATTTTCTCCGAAACTATAAGAGCTATACTGCTGAAACTTGGTAAGTAGATGTATTCTGTGAACCGCATTTCGATTTTCACACAAAAATAGAAAAAAATAATGAATTTTTGGGGTTCCCCATACTAGGAACTGAAAATCAAAATTATTTTTTTTTCATCAAACCTATACATGTGGGGTATCTATGGATAGGAAAAATGACATTGAGTTTTCTAATATCATTTTTTCTAAACTGGATAGTTGGCGCGAGAGACACTTCCAAAGTGGAAAAATGTTGTTCTCTCCCCCCTGTAACTTCTAAAATAATGGAATGATAAAACTAAAAAAAGTATATGATGTACATTACTATGCAAACTTACGACGAAAATTGGTTTGAACGAGATCTAGTAAGTAGTTTTTTTGAAACGTCATAAATCGTAAACCGCAATTTACCTTTCAAAACAAAATCTGTTGTTTAGTTAATGGTACGGAACCCTTCGTGCGCGAGTCCGACTCGCCCTTGGCCGGTTTTTTGGTTCTCTTTTTTCTACTGTTAATGAAAATGACTTACCTAGGTACAATGCCTGTCGTCGAGATGTAATTTGTTCATATGGTTCGAAAGATAAGTAAAACGTCCATACTACCTCGACGAAGTAATAGCATGGACGACATGAAAGATGAGTGAAATAGCACTCACCTGAGTCCTCTAATCTGGTACCTTCAGTCAGCCTCCCTCCTTTTATCGCCTTAATTCTTGTTTCGGAGAATGATCTGCTTCGCAAGAGTCTGTAATTTTAAAAGACACTAATGACATCACTGTTGTGATGCCACTAGTGTTAGAATAGATTTTAAAGTGGATGTTTTATGAAACTGATTCTTGGTTAGCTGTAAATAATCACTGTATGTTGCTATTTCTTCTTGCAACATACTTGTATGTACTCTGTAGCAACGTACATACCAACTTATTCTCTCTCTTGCAAGATACTTGGATGTACTCTGTAGCAACGTACATACCAACTTATTCTCTCTTGCAAGAAACTTGGATGTACTCTGTAGCAACGTACATACCAACTTATCCTCTTTTAAGTAAGCCACGAAATACAAAGTAGTTGTCCTTCTATGGACCCTACATTCGTGTAAACTGAATCTCCTTTTGAGACTACGAAATGCAGACTAGTTTAGGGAGGTAACGAAATGCATACTAGCTGTCCTTCTATGGACCCTACATTCGTGTAAACTGAATCTCCTTTTGAGACTACGAAATGCAGACTAGTTTAGGGAGGCAACGAAATGCATACTAGCTGTCCTTCTATGGACCCTACATTCGTGTAAACTGAATCTCCTTTTGAGACTACGAAATGCAGACTAGCTGTCCTTCTATGGACCCTGCAGCTTTCGTATAAACTAAATCTCCCTTTAGGGAGACACGAGATGCAGACTAGTCGTCCTTCTAACTATCTATGGAACCTGCACCATTCGTTTACTAGGCGTCCTTTTATGGAACCTGCAACAATACTTGCAAACTAGTTCTCCCTCTCTCAGTGCCCTGTGGCACTGACCTAGCTAGCTAGACACTGAGGTTCTCGACACACGTCTGAGCAACCATGCTTACAACCGTGCTCCACGGTTAGTGCGGCTGAGCACTTTTATATCTCTGGGAGGTCCTCGACACACGTCTGAGCGACCTTGCTTACAACCGTGCTCCACGGTTAGTGCGGCTGAGCACTTCTATATCTCTGGGAGGTCCTCGACACACGTCTGAGCGACCTTGCTTATAGTTTATCTACAGACAACCAAGACATAAAGAAATATCATAGTAGATGTTTGTCGGTAATTGTTATTTGAATTATACACTAAATAAATAAATAAATAAATAAATAAAAGATACTTTTATACTTAGCTTTTGAGGCTTGAAATATTCTAGATTTTAGACTTTCATTTCACGCCATTTATGTTAAAACTCAAATTCAAATGTTTTAGGAAAAAAAGAAAATGTCAATTTAGAGTTGCCAGTTCTCAACCTGGCGAAGTATCGCGTATCGACGCGACAATGCCGGCTCTAAGTATTTGGGAGACCCGGGCTCCCGACAAACGAGTTCATCGCTCAGATGAGGAGAAATCAGTACATATTGAAAAGAAGGTTGCTCATTATAGGTTGTGCAAACTTTGAGTAGGTATGTCTCCTCATCGGAGGACGCATTTCGAAATTAAGTAGGCAGGTATACATCATAATTTCTAGTTTTTAAGGGAACAGTCTAGTGTCAGTCTACCTACTCTTTTTTCCATACAAACTTCACAAACGTAGTCGACTGTTTCCTTCCTGAATAAAGATATAAGAAAAAATAAGCATTTACCATAAGTCCCATATCAGCCATGACAATGCTCCTCTCCGTTTTGATTTTTGTCATTTTCTATTTTTTCTGAATTTTATTTATATTCTAATTAGAAAATGAAATAAAAAACAAAACGTAGGGGCATGAATGACCATGCCATGAGGCAGATATAGGTTTTGTGGTATAAACATATTTGCTCTAATGTCTTTATCCAAGAATGAAATAGTCTACTACGTTTGTATGGAGAAAGAGTAGGTAGACTGTCCTCTTAAGATGTTACAAAACGGTCATGTTCTTGTAAAAAATGTAAAATAATAAAAATACATAACTATTACTACAAGAAATCGTAGCATTAGCCTTGTCTAACAAAAGACATCAACGAGCTTCTTTCAAAGACATAGGTACTAATGTTTCGTAGTAGCCAGAAGGGATACGAATACTTTTTTAAATCTTGCATATACACGATATACACGTACATAAGTAACATACGTAGATAATACCAAAATGAACTCGCAACCTTACACGTCGTTGGTGAGTATTTTCCCCCTGCGCCTCTGTCCGAGTAAGTGAGTATCATCAACTAATAAATCTCATTGTCTTCCCAGACTTGATCAAATTCAAATCTCGTTCAAAATTAATTAGATCGCATACACAAACTAGCGATAAAGTAAAAAACACCGCGGACCGTGGGAAAAACAGTTATCAGAAGAATTGTATCAAAACCACAGATTAACGACCAGTTTCTACTAGATAATTCGTATTAGGAAAGACGGTCACGTATTGAAATATATCGTATCGATGGGTTTTACTACGAACATCCTAAATATAGAGCAAATCACTCTGGGAGCGTGCAAGAATCTATCGCGAACGTCTGACCGTGGGACCCGCTTTATGCAAAACAGGTCATTGGTACCCCATACCTGTTCGCCTGCTCTATACAGGATGATCAGTATATGTCAGCTGATAAAAATAATAATTTATGGGAGGACCAACATAGCTGCGTGCGTAAAAATATTATGAATGTACGCACTTCAAACTCAGAGTAGCGTAAGTATATAAATTACAAGCAGCGTTTTGCGGCTTCACCCGCGAACGTCCCGATACCACGGGATCTTCCAAAAACCCTTTCTTAGTGGATGGATACCTATCACTAAGCAATACACTCTCCAAATTACATAGAACCAGCGGTTTGGGCTCTCTCTATAGTTCAGTCATTCAATCAATAAATCATTTAGGACTTGGAATTTTACATGTATGGATATATATAGTGTTATATAGGTATATACGAGTATATAGTGTTCTAATTAAATTCTAATGACTTTAATTGTCAAGCGGCTAAATCAATTATTCTAGTGAACAAATACTTTTAAAGTAGGTACCTAATTAATTACATAATCAACAACAACGTTCCAGTGGTGGAAATCGATTAGATAAAGAACAGCAATTCTGGACATTATACTAATGGTTTAAAATTGTAATGCCAGTGCCCGTTTTTATATTAATAATAGAAATTGTGGTCCCAAACAATATTGTATTTTTAAAGTAGGTACCTACTTAGAGATAGAGACCCAACCAACCGGAGCCTATGACAAA
The DNA here is from genome assembly GCA_958496205.1 of Idaea biselata. NCBI lineage: Eukaryota > Metazoa > Arthropoda > Insecta > Lepidoptera > Geometridae > Idaea > Idaea biselata. Next base: position 18,743,582 of record OY292397.1, read on the forward strand.
AAAGTTGTAGCCAAAAATAATGATTTACTTATAGGTACATTAATTTTACTTAATTTATAGAAAGGAGGTATAACTAATTAAAAACTTAACATAACTAATTATCAAATTTAAATAAAACTAAATAGCTAAAAACTAAAACAAAACGGAATTCTCAGCAACGCCCGCCCGAAGCATATATATTAATTAATGCAATACTTGTATGGTGCCTAAGATGCGCGCTTGGAGCGCTCGCGCTGTAATTGTTTACAAATAAATAAGAAATCGGAACAGCCTGTAGTGTGTGATCGAGATAAGTCAAGTTCAAGGCGCAAGCTAAGCCGAGAGTATACAAGGTTCCTCTGGCTAGGACGGGGGCTCCAGTTGCCTGCTGGGTACCAATCAGACAGCACCATGGAGCTCATCTTTGCCCTCTTATTGTGAGTATTCTATCTTGATATACCTAGACAAAAATATACAGAATCTATGAAGATTTCAATTTAAGATTAATCCAACGCCATATAATTATTAAAAAAACATAGATACAGAATTATGACATCTTTTTTTTTTAAGAAGTTTTTTGGAAAGCTTTTTTATCAATAATTATAAAATGCGTTTCAAAATTCTGTTGCCATACTTGCCCTGACTCATGCCTACGACATAAATGATTTAATATTAATATTCCTTTTCACCGCTTGAGCCACTTTGCCATAAATGCCATACGAGCTATGGCCCTGTAGGATTTTAAAAACTATTTCAAAAACTAGAATAAACTAGCGATACATTTTTGTGTCAAATATTTTTTTGGTGTTTTCGTATCATATCATCGACAATGAAGTTTTCGATTATATCAGTCTACATGTCTAGAAAAATAAACGGTCACCGAAAATGATTTTTTCTTCTAGAATACTTACGATGGATGCGATAGTCTGAGTATAGGAAGTGAATAGAAGCGATTGCTTCCCGATTGGAAAGCAATTCATTGGGCATAAATTCAACGTAAAATACGGCTAGTGACTTTTCATCCTCACTCTAGCTAGATCTTGCATCATCGAACATCAATTGCTTAGTTAAGTTAATAATCGTTTGAGATGATCACTATTATATTTTTTTTTCATCTAGATGCGTGACCAGCGTTCTAAGCGTAGAACGCGTATCGTTACCCCCGAATACCTTCCCGGATTTACCACCTGGCGAGGCTCCTGAACCAATCCTCACCTTCATGGAAAGAACCTACGCCGCTGGCCAAAGCAGGAGCACGTTCGACGCTGGCTCTCCTCTGATCCTCACACCATATATCGAGGAGAAGAAGTTGAAGGAAGCGAGAGAAGCTGCTGCCGTTGATAACGCGTACATGCTGCCTGGCATGGAAAGCTATGCTGGATACTTGACGGTTAGTAGATAGTTTTTAATATGAAGCTGCTGTTTGCTAATAAATAACATCGCTCTTTCGGTGAAGGAAAACATGGTAAGGCCTGACCAAGGACTCACCGCGGTCCGAAGCCATGGGATATTCGCCAATACGGAGTATGCTCCTGTGGCGTCTTACTGCCTAACCCCTCTAAGAAGAAAAATGTTGCCCTTCAGTAGGACAAATTAAAGGGCTAATTATTTATTTATTTATGAAGCTGGTATACTTTGAATGAAATTGCTCGTTGAACACGTCTGTTTGAGCAATGAAAAGGAGCTACAAACTCATAAAATTATTGATAGTTTTCATCGGTCGGTAAGTTAATGCAGTCGTTATAACAGCATTCAGGAAGTCAATGATCACTATTGATCACTTATATCAATATCCCAGCAATGGGAAGATAAAGATCATAGCAGCTAGACTCATTCATTTTAGTAGTGATTTCATTGTATATTTTTGTTTAGAGTTGTTATTTTTGAGGATATTTATACGGAATTGACTTGCATGAGGTTCACCTCACCATCGATGCACGCGTAATAAATACCTATACTGTTTTTCAATTTACATTATGTATTATATAGTCTATAACAAACCAATATTGAATATACATTTTACTAGGTACTCTAGAAAAGTGGATATTTACCTAGCTACCTACTTGCCTATGTTTTTGATGTCAATCACCTCATCACTATCTACATCTACTTACTTATGTTAATAAGGAAGATAACATCTTCTTGAAGTGAACACCTCGTTTATTGATTTCTGTCAAAGAAACCTGTTTAAGGTATTTCAGACTAGACTATCAATTTCAGCTTTACGAGAAACTGCATTTTGTACACGTTCTGAATACGCTGAATTGATAACTGAATGCCTTTATGTATATAGGTAATGGAGTAATGGTACACCATTGCGTTGTAGGTACCTACTTCGCTGCTTTATTCTTTTTATATGCAAACTTTTCACACTTTTTGTGCATTACCTATACTTTTCAATCTATGTGTTTATATGAGTCCTCCTATGTATGGACATACATAGGACCCATAAAAACACATAAGTACATTATGTATGTGTTTAACATCTGTTCTTCGTCGACTTAGGTTCAACTTCAGTATTGTTTGAAAGGTTCTAACTCGTCTATAAGACATTCAAATTGATGTCAAGCTATCATCCGAAAACATATTCCGTCTTCATAGTCTGCAAGGGCTTATAAATCCGCTATTCTGTATGTATCTAATAATGATTATTAAATTTAACGATTTTCAGGTTAACAAAGAATACAACTCAAATCTATGGTTCTGGTACTTCCCTGTTTCCGGGAAGTCGGTAGAGGACACACCCTGGATCATCTGGCTCCAAGGAGGACCTGGAGCTTCGTCACTGTATGGTCTATTCACGGAAATAGGACCCTTGGTCGTTACTGAAGATAATAATTTGGAAGGTCGGTCAGAAGAATAATATTACCATTCCTATCGAAACCATCTAGGTATCTAAAACTCATAGGTATGTGGTAAATGTTCATCGTCCGATAGCATCGAATCGGCAAATGCGACCGATAGTTATTTTATCGAACATACATAAGCGCAAAGAAAGGTTCATAAAATCATAGATTAAAGATAGACTATAGTTAATTTACCCTATGATAAATCAAGTCTTACCTAACTTTTATTAAATTCGTTTTCAGAAATCAAGTACTCGTGGGGCAAAAACCACTCCTTATTGTTTATTGATAATCCAGTCGGAACCGGCTACAGTTTCACCGATGATGACCGTGGTTATGCGACCAATCAGACAACGGTAATCAATTTAAATATAAAAAAAACAAGTTATAAGGTAGTTGGTACAATTTTGGTAACCTGAAACACCCTAGATAAAAAATACAAACTTTTCACATCTTTCAGATCGGTGAAAACCTCTACAACGCTTTACAGCAGTTTCTGACAATATTCCCAGAGCTTCGAAAAGCTCCTTTGACAATAGCAGGTGAATCATATGCGGGCAAACATATCCCATCGGTGGGAGTTCAAATACTTTGGCACAGGCAAGAAGACGAACCAATCAATCTTCAGGTAAAGTTATGGAACGAAAATCTACAAATTTTGATTAAATTTTCTTCAGTAGAATTTATAAGTACATACCTCAAGCTATTTCATCGCATTTTCAGGGTCTGGCAATCGGCAACGGGTTTACGGATCCACTTACCCTTCAGAAATACAGCTATTTTGTCCGTGAAATGGGTCTAGTCGATGACAGCGTAGCTGATGTGATGAACCATCTTGAGACTGCTGTAGTGCAGTTTATAAACGACGGAGAAATGTTGAAGGCTTACGCTGTAAGTGCGTCTTTTTAAGACCCCCGCAAACTACAGACTTTTTGAAAAGTTCAACATGTTTGAGCGCACTGATTTAGCAGCTGCCGACAAATAACTATAGGCAGAGAGTTTGGTCAGGTACGTATCTGTAGTGTGCGAGGGAGGTGTCAATCCATTGACGTCAGCAGCTCGGCACGCCTACACCAGTAAGCATTTCGCTTTGTTGTTCCTTATTCCTGCAAGTACTTAGTGCACCTCTGTTGCCTAAGTCATAAAACATACTATTCTGAGGTCTATAAAATAAAACATTGAGGTTTCCAAAAACCCATTTGTTGAGGTAATTTGACCACTACACATACACCTTCTCCGAGTGCATTAAGCGTTATTTTTCTATTGAAAATAATTCGTATCTAAAGGTTAATTTCTTATTTCCTCAGTATTACAACTACCTCCTTCAACTGTTCCTATCGAAGTCTCACTTGTCGAATCTGTACAACTTCCTGCAAGATGACATCAGTTTGGAAGGCGCATACACGAACTTCCTGCAACGCGACGATGTGCGAAGAGCTCTACACGTCGGCAACACTAACTTTACTTCCATCGGTGTTGTCTATCGGAAACTTGTGCCTGACTTTATGAATAGCGCCAAGATGTGGCTTGAGGAACTCTTGGAAAATTACAAAGTTATGTTGTACAAGTAAGTTTACACAAGGATATTCTTCGTACACGTACTCGTGTTCTCGGTTGTATCCCTCTCGGGAGCCCAGCTTCCAGTAAAAACCCGAATAATTTGGGGTCAGCACATTTGGTAAGTCGTGAACATCAGCATCTTTGACCATACATACTGCAATTAGGTTAAACAAAGTTTTTACGGTCAGTCGCCTGACTGAAAGCAATCCTCCTTGGGAGCAAGCACCCACCACCGTGTGAGGACAACTCCCAGATAAGGGATCTTGGGGACTTGCGCCTCAGGTCCCTAGGAAGAGAAGCCTTATTCTATATGCTGGGGTACGTTAGTAATACGTGATCTGTGGCCGGGGCTCCAATTAGAAGACTAAAGTCGAATAACTATTTTCCTCTAAAACGTTTTTCAGTGGTCATCTGGACATCATAGTTGCATACCATCCGTCGGTCAACACCTATAGGTCACTTTACTTCTCCGGCTCTCCAGATTTCAAAAATGCCGATAGGAAACCTTGGTACCACAATGACATACTCGCAGGGTAAGTAAGCCTGGGTCCGTCTTGAGTCAGCCCGTTTTTAGGGGAGCAATCGAGGGGTCAACCCTACCTCAGCGAATACCAAGTTGGGACCAATATGGTAGAAAGTAGGGGTTTAGAGTAGTAGAGAGGTTTTTTGTTGACTGCGCAACCCTAAAAAAGCATTCAAATTATGCTCGACAGTGTGCATGAAAATAGATTTTGAAACTTTGACATACATAATACATACTTAATCGAAAAAAATCTAGACTATTATATGCGATTATTATATTATTATATGACTAGGTATATGGGCTTTTATCCATTGAGATGTTATGTTAGGTTGAGACATGGTTGAGATAAATTGTTCTAGTGTTCTTATCTGAATTTTTCAGCTATTACAAAACTGCAGCGAATCTAACTGAAGTGATGGTCCGTGGTGCGGGTCACATGGTCCCGGCCGACAAGCCCGCTGCGGCTCTCGGCCTGATATCCGCGTTCGCACGAGGAATCTCATTGGATAATGATACCGGATACCTCGTCGACGTAGAAAAAAACTTGGTGCGGAAACGTCGGCTTCCTCAAAACTAGAACAGGGCATTTTTTTGCATCTAATTATTTGTAGTTACTCTAATACACGATTTAATAACATTATCTAAGTAGGTAATACAGCGATGTTTTATTTTATCTATCTTCTACTATATAAAAATAAGTCGGGTTTTCCTTCCTGACGCTATAACTCCAGAACGCACGAACCGATTTCCACGGTTTTGCATTCGTTGGAAAGGTTTCGGGCTCCGTGAGGTTTATAGCAAAGAAAATTCAGGAAAAATTTAATTATCTATAATTTATAAGGCAAAACAACGTTTGCCGGGTCAGCTATTATTTATAGAATTAAACTCATTTTCAGGATTCAATCGCGTTGCCTTTATTATTTTTAATATTCTATCAATGTCCAAAGTTTCAAGCATCGCGATTAAATTCAATTTAGTTTCAAATTTAAAATCGCGAAAACAGAAGAAAAAATCTATTACTTCTTATTCATGGTCAGCGAAGCCCACGACTTAGGCGCTACAGTGGAACGCACAAATATACATACCTACATACATACCTACTACCAAAAAAATATCCTTCTTTTTGGCTCCACCGTAATAAGGTAAAATTGACGAAACAAGAAAATAATTTAGATAGAAATCAAACAATGCGTAGGTACCTATATAAAACGAAACAAAATAACCTCCTAGAGTACCCAATGAATATAGAGTAGTGCGACCACTGGTCAACCTTGTCAAATTTTTAACCCCCGACGGAAAAAGGGGGGTGTTATAAGTTTGACGTGTCTGTCTGTCTGTGTGTGTGTGTGTGTGTGTGTATCTGTGGCATCGTAGCTCACGAACGGATGAACCGATTTCAATGTAGTTTTTTTTGGTTGATAGATGACTTTTGCGCGAGTGTCCATAGCTATGTTTGGTCAAAATCGGCTCAGCCGTTCATTATAATTATGTATATGTTGGTTAAAGCTCGGCAATAAAAACCGAATGTTTTCAAACTTTTGAAAACAAGACGTAACTTTTGTGACAACAATATGCATGTTTAATCAAAATCGCTCTTACAAAAAGGGTGAAATGTGGGTATGTGGTACCTTACGTTCCCGCGTCGGGGGACGCGGAAACTTTAGATAGGTACTTTAAGCACGGATAGGTTACCATAAACTTCTGTGACACATTCCCGCGGCCCCCGACGACGCGGGGAACGTAAGGTACCACATAATCTACTCAGAGACATGAAATTCGTTTTCGGCTTATTATTTTTACCTTTTTAAAGTTTAGTTTTGTTTTAACTTGGAAGATTTTTTAAGTCGGGGGTTTTTTAAATTTTAATTTTTTTTTTTTTATGTATGTAGGTAGGTACTATGCGTTTCTGAATTTCTATCTGAATTATTTTAGAGTCCTTTGTTCGTAGTCGGGTTTTTATGACCCTACGGACAGCAAAAAAATGCCATTGCCTTACCTGTATCTATAGTCCTTCCTGTCTCGTATCCCGAATGTCCCGAATTTGTATTGTATTGTATCATACTGTCCCGTATTCCCGAAAACTTAAACAGTAGCGACAAGTGGTGCGGCCAGTGCTAGGAGTATAAGTGTTCGGTGGTGTCACTGGCCCAGCAACAACAAGCCCATACAACCCTTACGATTCATAATGATTCCTGAACCTGATCCTGTTAGAATCCTGAACGAAGCGAGTGATTTATGCCCACCGAATACTTATACTCCTAGCGGTTTATGGCCCTCAATGTAAATCCGTACCTACTTTATTCAAAAGTTGCCAATTAGACTTTTTGTTTTTCCTTTGATGATGCAAAACGGCAGAACGGCAGAAAGCCGTGTCGTGGGGACCCCACGACACGGACACACTTTCTTCATATAGTTTTGGCGTCGTACATCTTGTACATCTTGCCAATTTCAAGTATTTTGCATGAAATGAGGATGAACACTAACTTTCTATCCCGGCAGAGGGCGTTTGTCGACTAATCTTAGGTTTGAATTAAGAACTGTCAAACAGGTGTTTTTTACAACTCTCGGCGCCAAATTGGCCATATCGGTCTGAGACCGAAAGAATAAAAAAAAACTCGGCGTTTCCATTGGTGGAGGACCATCATCGAAAAAAATAGGTTAGGGTGTAGTAAAGAGTAACTTTTTTTTTTCCTAATTTTTTTTATTGGAAATGGGTATTATTATTCATGAAACGCAAAGATATATATATTTTTTTGAAAATTGTAATGTTTTTTTTTTTCAAAAAGAAAAAAATCGAGTGTGATAGTGGTATTCTATTGACCTCCACTTTTTATGATGCCAATTGATTGAGAAGAGCTCCAGGAACAATGTTTCCATAGACAATTTTTTTGTCAAACCTCATCACGTGCGACTACAGGGGCTTTAAAGTACTGCTGACACTTGGAAAAAAATCGAGTGGTAGTGGTATTCTATTGACACCCACTTTTTATGATGCCAATCGATTGAGAAGAGCTCCAGGAACAATGTTTCCATAGACAATTTTTTTGTCAAACCTCATCATGTGCGACTACAGGGGCTCTAAAGTATTGCTGACACTTGGAAAAAAATCTAGTGGTAGTGGTATTCTATTGACACCCACTTTCTCAATCGATTGGCATCATAAAAAGTGGGGGTTAATAGAATACCACTACCATTCGAAAAAAAACTAAGTTTTTTTACTATTATTTTTTTCGAAAATTCAAAAAAAAAATTAAAGTTCTTTACGTTTCCTATGTTTTTCTACCATATTCCATAAAAAAAAAATAAAAAAAAATTCAATGTTTTTCATTGGTAGGTACACCCCGACCAAAAAATAAAAGTCATCTGATGCCAGCGCCATCTACTTACAGCTTTGCGTGTGGCACCCCATTAGCCCGATCAGGCTCATAGTTTCAAGTCTTGAGCTATAGCAACTTTACCATAACCTTTAAGGGGCTTAGTAGGGAACGACGGAAAGTTCATGTATAACACTCAATTTTGTTTCCACTACACTTGTGCACATTCACGGAACTGAATTGAATAAGATTCCACTAAAATTACACAAATTTTACTGGATTTACAACATAGTTTAACGAAAATAAAATTGGAGCACGACATCTGACTAGTATACTAGGTGCACGACATGTTGTCTCCGCTTTCCCGCCAAAGTAGCATACACACATCAACATCGTCTAGGGATATTTTATATAAAGTTCTTAAACTTAAAAAATACTGGCCGATTTAAAAATATTTTAATGGAACCTTATTGTGTAGGCCTTATTGTATGATTCCAAATTTGAATTTTAAAAATTAATTAAAGACATAAGATTAGCGCGGCAATTATTGTAGCGAGTTCGAAGGTTTAAATTTACTTAACGCAGTTTTAAGCATTTTGTATAAACAAATTGAAGTTTTAATATTTTTTTTTTGATTAATTACAATTTAATACAACTGTATGCATCATGCAGCGGCGTCATTTAACAAGAAACGAAATGTTAAGGGCAGTAGGAATGCTCCAAGCTGGGGCTACTCAACGGAGTATTGCCGAGGAGATTGGAACAAGACAAAACGTGATATCAAGATTGTGGTCACGTTATCGTGCTACTGGTGAAGTGGCTGAAAGGCATCCAGGCGGAAAGCGGATAACTACCCAAAGACAAGACCGATTTTTGCAAGTGGCCGCGAGAAGACAACCAAATGTTACGGCCATGCAGTTGGTTCAAACGCTCCAGTCAGACCACCAGGTGCTTGTCAGTGACCAAACTGTGAGGAGAAGACTGCACGAGGCTAACCTTCATTCTCGCAGGCCGCTTCGTACTCTAGCACTACGCAGAGGAAATCGTGGACGAAGATTACAGTGGGCTAGAGAACATTTGCCTTGGGAAGATATCGAGTGGTCGGTAGTGTTGTTTACCGATGAGTCCCGATTCGGATTTCATCCTGATTCACGTAGAGTACGCGTATGGCGAGCTTCTGGTCGTGACAACCGTCTGCAACACCCTCAGGAGGTCCATCCATACCATGGCGGAACAATTATGGTTTGGGCGGGAATTCGTATTGGTGGAAGAACAGACCTCGTTTGGATCAGAAACACTATGACTGCCGAAAAATACCGTAATCAGGTGCTAGCACCAATAATCTATCCCCATCGACTGCAAATGGGCCAAGTTTTCACGCTCATGCACGACAACGCCCGTCCGCACACTGCGCGAGTGGTGACCAGCTGGCTAGAGGAGCACGACGTGTCGGTCTTAGAATGGCCCGCGCAGTCACCAGACCTAAACCCCATAGAGCACGCGTGGGATATGCTTCAAAGAAGGGCTTTGAGGAATTTGCCTCCAAATGTTGCGACTGAAGAGCAACTTTTTTTGCATCTTAGCAGGACCTGGGACAATATTCCGCAGCAAGATATTGACAACCTGATTCAAAGCATGAAAAACCGTTACAGGGCCGTGATTAACGTCATGGGTGATTTCACTGACTACTAATTTTAACTTCAAATAAAAAAACCTAATAATTTTGTTTTACTTTATTTTTTTCCTTAAATGGACATTTTAACTTTAATTTAACATTAGTTCACTTTTTGCGTTTTTTTAAATAAAAAAATATTTAAGCATAAAACAATATTTTGTTGTATTCTAAATCATAGTCTGATAAGTAGGCTTTACAAAAATATATACATGTTGTTTGCTAGTAAACACAATTTTTGAGTAAATTGAGAAATTCTGAATATCCCTAGACGGTGTTGATGTGTGTAATAGACTTTAAATGCGATGACTACCAGAAAAAAGAAACCGAGAAAAAATAAAACAACGTTTTTTTATCTGTATCAAACTGAAGCCAAAGTCAGCTGGCTGGCAACACTGTCATGGTGTGGTGACGTTTCTTCGAGTGAGTCGACGACGACGTAGGATTTACCGAAAAGAATTGAAAAAATCCAAATAAACTAAATCCAATTCATGTGATTCTCTGACTGTTGATGATTATGTAGTTTCTTTCATAATCTTTCATCATTTTGTAATAGTTTACTGTAGTAATAGTGAACGGAAGTGAAATAATAACAACGTCATGTCGGTACTATCGTATGTGGTTTGCGCATTGCTGGTATTTACGCCGACAAGAGGGTTTTATTTGCCGGGTCTGGCACCAGTGAACTATTGCAAGGCCGGCGAAGACAACGGAAAATCATGCAAAGTAAGTAGCATCGTGGAAACGTACTTATTGTCACTTGGAACCTTGACTCAATTGTTGGTTTGCCAGTACATCTCAAACAACGTGTAGCTTGCATACCTTTGATGAAACAACAAACTATTGTAGAACTCTACAACAATCTTTTACCTTACCTTACGTTAATAATTGTATATGGACAGTTAGACACTTCATTCTTATCGGAAACACATCTCTAAAGATAAGTATTTATGTTATATTAGTATATTACATCTTCACTAGAGTTGTAGGAGAAGTTTTTAAGAAGCTCATTGGCTTCGCTGCACCTGCTGATCTTGTGATTTGTGCAGGTTAAATGACATCTGGTGTGGTCATTCTATGGATGGGCGACCGATTATGTGTCTGGCACAAAATCATTATCTCAAACTCCTCCATGGTGGAGGTACAGCAAGTAGTTTGTCCTGGTTGTTTTCTTTAATATGTCAAATAAGATGCCTTATGGCAACCTGGAAACGAACATCAGCTAGCCTATGCCTATAACCATGATAGCAGGTTCTTTCTCGTTGGTTAAAGAGAAAGAGACTGAACCTTTATGTCGACTACATAATGTTTCTCGTGTTGTCATGCTAGCCTAGCTGGTGGCATACTACTATATAATAAGAAGACTAGAATTGTACCATAATGTAACTTTATCTTTCAGAATGTGATCCCTCTGTATGTAAACAGATTAAATACAGAAGAGTCTGTAATTCCCTTTGAATATCACCATTTCGACTTCTGTACTACTGATGAAAGCCAATCACCAGTTGAGAATCTTGGTCAAGTCGTCTTCGGAGAAAGAATACGACCCAGCCCTTATAAAATCAACTTTTTGGAAAATGTTGAATGTAAGGCTGTTTGCTCAAAGACTTACAAGGGTTCTGACACTGAATCGATTAAAAAGTTGAACTTGTTGAAAATGGGCATGGCTTTGTATTACCAGCATCATTGGATACTGGATAATATGCCGGTGACATGGTGCTACTTGGTGAACGAGGGTGGGAAGATGTACTGCAGCACAGGGTTTCCGATGGGATGTCAAGTGCGAAGAGATATGGTGAGTAAAGACATAGAGATATGATAGTAATGTGATGAAAAATGAAACACCGTGGAAACTGTATGGTTTTGTTTTTGTACATAGGTGGTCTAAGATTTAGCATGCTTATCCCGAAGCAATAAGTTTTTTTGCAAAATACCTAACTTATTTCAGTACGATTGAGAAATATCATAGCCAATATCTAATTATTCGATTTTACTAGGATTTTCGCAAAAAACCTGTTAATCAACTTATCCTACGACATATAACATACATGACTTATTGCTTTTGTTCCCAATAAAAGAGTATTCATTTTTTTCTCAACTGTGTAAACTACTGCTGTTTGTGAGTGGTTGCTAAGTTAGATAAAATTTACGAAGTGAATACAAAGTAAAAAAATATAATTATATACATTATATCCATTATCAAGTCACAGTACTTAACACAAGCTTAGTGGCTTACCAGGATGCTAAATGACACTGTGTGATGTTTACCAAATTTATTTACTTATTTCTAGATAGATTTTACATAGGTACAGTTGTCTATTTCCAATCCTGTTGGAAAATCATGATTAATGTAGCTGTTTATTGTTCAAACCCATAATCCATATCTGTTGTCTGGGTTTCATGAGTTGCCTTTGAACTTATTTGTAAAGCCAACTTAATGAGGCTTGGACATTTGATGCAATATGCAACAACTGTCAACATTCTACCACAGTAAACTATTACATTTATTGGCTCCAACATTAATAACAAATTAAACTAGCAATATGAAGCTATAGCATAATTGTATCATAGCAACTATCAGCAGATTATCTATTGAAGATTGTTTTGATAAAAAAAAAGTAACTAGTATTTATGATATCATAATGAAAAACACAGAATTAGACATGACGGAGTTTATCCAAATTAAAGTATTTGGCCTCGCCCTGCGGTTTCACTGACGTGTGGCCCAATCTCGGTACAATAATGGAATAAAAATAGTCCATGTGGTATTCCATGTTTCCAGCTCTCTTCATGTCGAGTTTTATCGCAATTACTTTTATATTTTTAGTCTAAATAAAGAAGCTATTCCAAAGCTGGATATGTTACCCACGTAGACTTAACGCCGTATTCACAAACGACCCTATGTGTGGGCTCAGTTTTTTTCACATCTTCACTGAATTTGATTGTCACTCATAAGAGCAAGACAAAGCATTTGTCTTACTTAGGATCGTTTGTAATTACGAGAATAATGGTCTTATGGTGAGGCCAAGTTTACGTACTTATGTAGTGTGGACAATATAATCAAATTTAATCTAACTAAACCCTTTCATTTTAGGACACTTGTACCCCCATAGTGAATGTGTCGCCAGGACAAATCGACCACTATTTCCTATTTAATCATGTGGATATCGAGATCACGTATCACAGTGGATTTGAAGAGGAATGGGGAGTGGGTTTCGGTGACAATGGAGGCAGGATTATATCGGCTAAGGTGAGAAACTACTTATATGTAGGTTATTATTAATCAGAGGGTGACTTCTGTGGCGCGTATGGCAAACTCTCGCCCGCGATGCAGAAAGCTGTGGGTCCGGTTTTATCGTTTACCTAATATTTACATGATCTACAGGTATTTGTTTTTTTTTATTGTGAGATAACCTTGCATTTGACTTCATCCCACCTGATGGAAAGGGACAATGAGGTTGATGATGTAACATGCTTGCCTAGAAGAAACCTATTTAGTCTAGATTTGAAGACTCCAAGCTTGTAGTTGAGGTGGAATATCGGCTCATTCGTTCCTGAGATACAGCCTGGTTACATATAGACGGAGTGGAGTCTTAGTAAAAGGTCCCGTTTTTAGCCTTTGGGTGTAAAAGCCTAAAAATACTATATTTTAATATAGCCTGTTTCAACTAGGCTGACGTTACTACCCCATATTCTAAAATTTCAAATTCCATAAAAAGACAAATTCCATTGTGAAATACATAAGTACGTCTAGGTAAGTCGTTAGTTATTGTACCAATATTTTTCCAAATTGCAATTCATGTTGTTACACACTGTTATCGATTAATAATTGAAAAACTGCTAAACGGCACACGGGTCGAGCTTGCCTAATTTTATGAATATAGTACTACCGATAAATACCGCACTTCATGGATAGCCTAGCTAGACCATAGATTCTCAACTTTATTTTGCCCACTGAGGAGGCAAGAGGACATGTTTTTTCTAGATCCCCAGTGTGTCACGAAATTAAAACAGTTGTCGTCATGATTATGCGTGTAATATTTTATTATAGGTTTAATCAAAAGATGTATGTATGATCCTTCCCTATCGATTGGTTTAAAATTAATAATGAAGAATAACTAAATTTCACATAAGTAGTATAATACTACTAATGTGTATTGTTTATTAACTAAAAAATTACAAAATCATTGATTTTCTGGCATTCGTAAAAGTAGAAATTGAAGTGAAAAAAAAATTGAAAGTAGTACCGTTCTAAACCTCTAATATAAGTTCTGCCGACAAGTCACATGCTGACGCCCGAATCCTCTTAAGACACTTACTTTTTTTTTACTTTTTAGACCACCTTACTAATGCCTTTTTCCATTTCGCGGCATTTCACAGCCTCCTTATTTTCTCCTTATTAACCCTCACACGTTGAGAACCTATGGTTCAAACTAACAAGTTAGTTAATCCGACGGTAATAGTTTCGCAAGTCAGCCTTACAGTAAGTTTAAGATACGATGGCGCTATATGCAATGTCCTACAGCAGGGGTTCCCTAACTTATTTGAGTCGCGCCCCCCTTTTGACCATAAAAAAAATCCGCGCCCCCTCGTCCTCCAGTCCAGATTGTCAGGTCAGGATAAAAAAGTGTTCAAAATAACGATTTTTATTGCTCATTAATTTTTTTCATTCATAAAAAAGGTATTTGGTCACTGCCAGCCTAGAGGCTGATATTGGCCGACTGAGGAAACAATATTATGTTCTTCACAGGCGTCAATTTCAAATAATATCATTGGTGGTATCGAGCCGTCTGGAATGCATTCTCTCAGCGATCGCAGTTATTAACTGTACAGGTGGCCCGCGCCCCCCTTGAAATATGTCTGCGCCCCCCCTGGGGGGCGCGCCCCCCAGTTAGGGAACGCCTGTCCTACAGTATTTATTACTATTTATGAACTTATTGACAGATCAAACCAGCCAGCATCAAGCACGCAAGCCCTGACAATCTAAACTGCGACGCCCGCAACACTCCATTAGAAGTCCCGTACAATTTGGAGTCTGACAAGGAACTCCACGTTACCTACACATATCGAGTGACCTTTATCGTCAACAACACAATCAAATGGTCGTCCAGATGGGATTATATATTAGAATCGATGCCGCAGACGAATATCCAATGGTTTTCCATACTGAACTCGCTGGTTATAGTGCTGTTCTTGAGTGGGATGGTCGCTATGATTTTATTGAGGACTCTGCATAAGGATATTGCAAGATATAATCAGATGGAGTGCGGGGAGGATGCTCAGGTAAATTAAATATACTCTTTTTTAGCTTGGTCGCTTTGCGGGAAGAGTTTCGTATATTGACCTCTCTGTCTCTGTCGCTCCTGTAAATAGTGCACTGTCGCGCACGTAGTATTTATCTGTTAGAAGAAGGTGTTGATATACGAAATATTTCCTGTGAAGCGAGTAGGTACCCTTTATAATATAACTAGCTTGAACCCGCGGTTTCACCCGCGTAAGTCCAAATCCCGCAGGAATATCGGGTTCAAAAGTAGCATATGTCCTTCTCCAAGGTCCCTTCTAAATCTATACCAAAATTCATCAATATCGGACAGACAGGCGGTTAAGAATATTGTAAGATATTTTTTAAGTGTTTAAAACCACCAGTCTATTATTTGTTTTAGTCAGTATTTGTCTAAAACACAATTAACTTGTATGTAAATGGAATGCGACCGTTTGAGTTATCAATAAACCGACTGTATTTCGACATAAAAAGCACATTATTGTGTATCAACGTCTTATCAAGCAAGGAAATAGAGTTAACGGCATTTGATGGTTTAAATTTTTATTAAACAAACTAGCTAACCCCACGTCAGTCCCGAATTAAGATACCAATCCACCGCATCCTAACTATGGTCCCGGTTGTATCCCTCTCGGGAACTTCGGAGCCTCGTCAGATACAGTAGATAAGTAAATAAATAAGTCTTATTGACCATATCTACTGGAAATAGATTAGGCAATGTTATTACGGACGGCCACCTGCTTGAGACCAAGCAGTTTACCCGCCGCCGCGCAGGGAGAACTCCAGGTTCGCTAGTCTCCCTCAGATCCCTTAGGATCACTTGAGCACGAGGAGGAGAACTGAACATTAGCTCTGGCAACACAATCTATCTATAACTGATCCCAGACGGATTCCGAAAGGTCCGCTTCATCATAATCATGATAGGTTAGTTTCGACGGGGGGTTGTGTGGGATCTCTTAGTCACCTTTTACGACATCCACGTACAGGAAAAGATGAGGTAGTCCTATTCTATACCTGGGCTACACTGCCAACACATGAATTGATCTTCTCCAATCAATCTCTATATTAAAATCCATCATTTGTTTAGCGGTTTGGGCGTGCAATCGTTAGAGACAGGTAAACAGACAGAGCATGGGTGTTTATCTTATCTATCGATATGTTTGTTGATACCTACCAAAGAAACGCTGTTTAAAATCGTTTATCTAATCTTTGCATCGAAAATAAATAGATTGAAATTGTATTGAAAACCCAGACGGGTTCTTCTACTGGTGAATGTGGTTACGAAGACAACAAAAGATGAATTAATAAAACTTAAGTATGTAGTTCTTTAGTTCTAAGAATTATTATTGTGAGAAGGACACGATTCTTTCGGCGAAATTAACTTAAAATACAACCTTTTCGTGCGGTATAGAGAGTTGAAAGTCGCATAGATGATTGAAAATATTAGGTTTTCGGTAACTTTCAAGACTAGAGTAAAGTATCGATCAAAATTCCACCTTATCATACGGTAGAAAGATTTGAAAGTCGTCTAAATCTTCTTCTTTATCTTATCTTCTTCTTCTTCTATATAAAAATGAAACGTTTTCCGTTGTCACGACATCACGTGTGAACGGCTGGACCGATTTCGATAATTCTTTTTTTGTTGTGTTTGCTATTGTCAGGAGAAGGTTCATAAGAAAGAAAAAATGCTAAACCGATTTTGATGAATTTTATTTTTTTATACTAAACGACAGGACAACGTCTGTCGGGTCAGCTAGTTTCATTATAAAAATACTTTTACGTGTTTTGGGTTTATACTATTATCCACCCCTAAACCATTCCGAAATCAAACCAGTTTTGTTCATTAGGTACATTCAAAAACTAGATATATTTCATTTTCTTTGTCTTTATTTTGCTGCTTTCGCGAGCACCATGTTAATGAGACTAGGGTTTTGCACGAAAGAAGTATAACAAAAAAACTTGATAACAAACCCGTTTAGAATAACTTTTCCTCAATTTTAATATGTGTTCAACAACTTAGCTATTAACAATGCGTGCCTATTGATAATCAATCATTTATTAACAAATTAGTACACGATACTTGGTTTCAAATTAGTTATCAATTTGTCTGTAAGTGGAAAAGTATCTATCTACTTTTATAACCCTACCGCAAATTGGGATTCTCCTAATATTATAGAGGTTAAGTTTGTGAGTGCGTGAGTATGTTTGTTGCTTCTTCACGCAAAAATCCATTGAACCGATTGCGATTATACTCGGTATGTAGTAGACTAGTAGATAGCCTAGATTCTAGGCTATCTGCGAGTGTCTAAAAGGATGAATCGATTTTACCGCTACCAAAAATTTGCATTTTTCAGGGTAACAAATAAATGGTGTTAATTTAATTAAAACTCATGGGGGGTTGCGTCCATTTCCCAATGCAGGGAGTCGTAATCCATCAGGGAGTTAACTTTTCACGCGCAGTTGCGCTATTTGCTACCTCACCATGAAACACTTCGGTGATATTGTCTTTTTGGTGAACTTATCGCTAGCTGCGCCCTCGGTTTCACCCGCGTACGTCCCGTTCCCATGGAAATATCGGGATAAAAAGTAGTATGTGTTACTCCAGATCTCCAGCTATCTGCGTATTAATCGAATCGCAATCGGTTCAGTAGTTTTTGTGTGAAGGAGAAACAAACATACTTACACATCAGCTTTATAATATTAGGAGGATAAAAAACTTCAATGTCAATTTCCTCAGTGGTACCTACATATTAATTAATACAGCGATACCTACATATTAATACAATGATACCTAGATATTAAATTAATAATTAGAAATGTCGTAACCCCACATAACGAGCTGATTAGCTACATGATTTTTCAATTAACCCGACAGTATTATCAATAAAACACTTACTATTTTTACATTTGTATCAATGTACCAAGAGTTTAAAAATAAAATGTCTAAATTCACCTTTAATCGACATCTTTGCTCCTCCTTCTTATCTGAGCGATGTTCCGGGTTGCATTCATCTAGGGAGCCCGGGGTCCGCTTCAACCTCAAATGATTTGGGGTTGGCACAGTAGGTACATCATCAATGACAACCCTTACTGCAAATAAATTTGACAGTATTTTTACGGCTCGTAGCCCGACAGACATTCTTCCGACGTCCTTGGGACAGAGTAGATTACCGAGCGGGGACAAATCCAGGATCGCTGGTCGCCTCCAGATCCCTTAGTTGTCTGTTCGATCAACATCTTTCTGTCTATTAACGCATCGGAATTGTAACAATTAAAGTCAGTTGTCATTTAATTTCGGGATATTTATTACATAATTAAAAGCGCTTTTATAATTACGACGCGACGCCGTATGTTAACGGTGGAAACATACAAATTGCCGGCGACATATACCTATATAGCAAAGTCGTTTGTTTTGTGTGTTTCTTCCTTTTCATGCTCTTTCCGCTTCAAAACATAAATATAATTCAACGTCCTGATTGATTGATTGACTGACTGAATGCTTGATCATGACTAAACTATATATCAACGCAGGGCCTAAACCGCTGGTCCTAAGGACATGAAATTTGGAGAGTATTTTCTTTGTCATGTGTAGGTATTCACTAAGAAAGGATTTTTCAAAGAGTGAAACGGCGTGTCGCTGCTAGTCTGCTGCTATTAAGGCGTATATTAATAGTGTACTCTTTATCATTTCTGGCCTTTTGGCTAAGATCAGATCAGTGTAGAGTAGGTACTCTACATTTGGCGAACCCCGGGTCGTTAGTACTTGACTAGACTTACAAATGTTGATGTTTATGCTAAATAAATAATGTTATCGGATTCCAGGAAGAATTCGGATGGAAACTTGTCCACGGCGATGTATTCCGACCTCCTCGCAGGGGAATGCTGTTGGCAGTCTACCTTGGATCCGGTGCTCAGGTAAATTATAGCTTCTAAAAAATTGAATAGTCTAGCTATTACGGTTCATGAGATACAGCCTGGGACAGACGAACGAAGTCTCAGTAAATAGGGTCCTGTTTTTACCCTTTGGGTACGGTCCCTTAACCAGCCCCTTAACATAGAGTCCGTACGTTGCTTGTCTGCAGGTGTTCGGCATGACGCTGGTGACGCTCGCGTTCGCCTGCCTCGGGTTCCTGTCGCCCGCCAACCGCGGCGCGCTCATGACGTGCGCGCTAGTGGCCTGGGTGCTGCTCGGCGCGCTCGCGGGCTACGTCAGCGCCAGGATCTACAAGAGCTTCGGCGGGAGAAGGTGGAAGAGCAATATACTGCTCACCTCTATGGTCTGCCCTGGGTGAGTTTACCTTCAACTACATCTAAATAGCCCCTTTTCCATTCCACGATCTGTCTATAACTAATTCCGGATGGTGGCTTCTGGGAGTGGCCTGACGGTACAGCAGACCCCTTCATTTATGTCTAAACGTTGGATACAGTTGGGGACGCTTTATGATATAAATGTAGATCAGTTATTGCAGGGGTTGATGTTCCATTCCAAGGAACAGATCAGATCTGATGTATTATTTCAGGGGTTGTTCGATTCCAAGAAACAGGAACAATAGGTAGTGTCACTTGGGGATGAGGCAGTTCTCCTTAAGAGAACCAAACACTAGCTTTGAGGACACGATTTGTCTATAACTGATCCCGGATGGTGCCCTTGGGAGTGGCCCTACAGCGGACCCCGCCTGCAAGTCTAAATGTTGGGGCATCAACACAATATGTTGATGTCCCAACGGGGTTGACATGGGGTTGTTCCATTCCAGGATTGTCACATTTTACCAGGACTTAATCGCATATTATTATTTATGTCGTCGTTTCAAATAGGTATATTACAATAGTCTTGCTCCCAAAAAGACTTAAGACCCAGTAAAATGTAAGGCAGTTACGTTATAAAAAAAAACTTTATTTACTAAAAAAACTTAACAAACCATATGAACAAATCATATGAATTTAAAAAGTTTAAATAAATAAATGAGTTTGTCGCTTCCAGGGTGGTGTTCTCTCTATTCTTCATAATGAACCTGGTGCTGTGGGGCAAGGGCTCGTCGGCTGCGATCCCGTTCTCAACGCTGGTGGCTCTGCTGGCGCTGTGGTTCGGAGTCTCCGTGCCCTTGACCTTCATTGGAGCTTACTTCGGCTTTAGGAAGAGGGTATGTACTGCACTGTACAGTTGTGATCAGGAACATGTTTCCACGGCACTGGTTTGACGAATACTCATTAATAATATTTTCTTAATTTATTATCTACCCTCCATGTTGCCCATCGTATTGATTATTCTGTGCCAATTTTATTAACAGAACAATGATAATTTGCAGTATAAGGCCTAGGGTAGTGTTGCCAGTGTAATTGACGACCTCTGTGGCGGGGGAAGGCTCTACTGCCATGCAGAAGGTTGCGGGTTCGATTCCTGCTGGGTGCAAGTATTTATGCTGTAAAAATAATTATTAATTTCTAGTCTGACCATAAAAAAAGTATAATACGTATTACCTATATCCGTCATAACCGTAGTACAAGCCTAGTGCTTAGTTTGGGGCTAGATTGTGATGTGTGCAACGTCGTGAAATATTTATTCATTAATTTATTTACCAAGTTCTGAATTCTATCAGCTACAAGGAGACAGTACTTGACATAGAAACCACGACGACTTGACTGCTTTGTATCTGCAAATAACTTGCACATATTATAAATTACTTGACACTGGCTAATTCCTAAATGACCATCATGGAGGAAACAGACATGCTAGGAAACAGTAAATAATACTCGTTATCTCCCCCTCAGATCCTGGACCACCCGGTCCGCACGAACCAGATCCCGCGGCAGATCCCGGAGCAGTCTCTGTACACGCAACCGATCCCCGGCATCGTGATGGGCGGAGTACTACCTTTCGGATGCATCTTCATTCAGCTCTTCTTTATACTGAACTCGCTTTGGTCCAGCCAGGTAACTATCGCATCTTAGGCTATACATCGTGGCAGACAAACGGGCATGGTATACCGTTCAAATACTGTGCCCGTTGGTCTTCATTGGTTGGACAAGAAACTCTTTCTTCTTTTCAGCAGTTTTAGAAGATTGCTGGCATTCTGGGACAGTCTTTCGTTCGCGTAAACTTTACTCCCAACTCCCCTAAACCTTACTCTCAGTAAGGTTTAGGGGAGCGAAATCCAACAATGACTTAATATTGAGGATTGCGATATTCGTGGATTACATTACTTTCATCGAAAAACCGTTCACCTGTTCTTTATTAGGATGTATATTTTAAAAACATAGATTAATATCTAGTATATTTAATATATAAAATCGTTTCCTTTTTTTTTGTTCCTTTAAGACTATCGAGTCTTAAAGTAACAAAGCAAACGATTTTTCGTGTTGATTAGCTCGATGAAAGGAGAACCCGTTAAAAGTAATATATCATGCTTATGACATAGGGTCCGCGGCCCCACTAACCCTTCTCTCGATATAACGGCCGTCTGTACCGTCTAATGGTCGACAGACCTTACCTAACAGAACCTTTCTGTCTTTAACTGGATATTCTAACTCTAATTGTTATTATCTGACAAATTTAAAACTATCCCTTCTTGCAGATGGCAATCGTAAGTATTAAAACAAAAAACCAGCCAGGTGCGAGTCGGACTCGCGTAAGAAGAGTTTCGTAGCATTATCACAATTGGGTATAGAACCCTATAATAAACACTGGACCAAGCGAAATCCGCTAGTGTCGTTTAAATCATGATTCATCGACTCCATCCCCCAACGCTACACATTTAATTTATACTATTAAACGTAACAATATTGTCAGCGCTGCAGCGGCTTTTAATATTTAATTCATGTAAAAGGATCATGAAATTATTATGTTTGAGACATCACTTTTAGTACTAGTACTTATTATCTTAATACTCGCCCAGTAGCGTTGCATTGACAATTTTAAAATTTTGATTATGATTGTTTCAGATGTACTACATGTTCGGATTCCTATTCCTCGTGTTCGTGATCCTTGTGATCACATGCTCGGAGACCACCATCCTGCTCTGCTACTTCCACCTGTGTGCTGAGGACTACCACTGGTGGTGGAGAGCCTTCCTCTCCTCAGGATCGACCGCTGGCTACCTCTTCATCTATTGCTGTCACTACTTCGTTACAAAGTTAAACATCGAAGATGCTGCCTCCACTTTCCTCTACTTTGGCTACACGTTTATCATGGTATTCCTTTTCTTCTTATTGACGGGGACAATAGGTTTCATGGCTTGTTTCTGGTTTGTCAGGAAAATCTATAGTGTTGTCAAGGTAGATTAGGTTTTAGGTAGTTTTAACTTCAAAGCGTTGAGGGTGTTTGCAATGATCGGTCTTGAGCCTCAATTGGTTGGTTGTTTCGAAGTGATTGTTGTTACGGAAGTTGCTCGAATTTGGTTGAATGAGTCCCCATTTGCTTGCCGGTATAGTTATGTAACCCAGGGTTTGCTGACATGACATTTGCATACATCTTTTGTCTTAATCAAAGCTAACTTTGGGTGGCGCAAGTGGGTTTTAATGTAATTAGAAAGAGATGATTATTTATTATTATCTCTATAGAAACTGTACCATGCAGTTTTACCCGAGTAAAACAGGGATCGGGTGAAACTTTTCCAAAGTCCCATCTGTATCTCTAACAAACATTCATCAAAATTGGCACAGCTGTTTAGTCATGAAAACGTTACAGTTACTTTCCCATTTAAGATATTAGTCTAGAAGCTTTTCAATAACAACAATTTCTTTGAGAAAGGCGAGAGATTCTTGCTTCCTACCAACGGACAGGGTTCACCGCAAAATTCTTTAAGAAAATTGGATACCCATTTATTGCTGCTAGCGAGAATCTATTGCTATCGTGTAATAAGCTGGTAGATTCTTTTTTAGGATTTTAAACCTAACAATTTCCACTACTAAAATTAATTAAAACGGCATTTTTACCATGGTTCATTTATTTGTTAAAGCACAATATTTTGACATTTCGAATTCCTTTCAATTATTGAATTTAAAAACAATGATTGCTTGACATCGTAAAGGCATACGTACAACAAGTGACCTCACTATACAGGATGCCGTGCGTGCGAAATCGTGCGAAGTGGAGACGTAAGAAAGAAAAGATAAATGGACCCCGGGCTCCCGAGAGACACAACCGGGAATATCGTTTAGATCATAATGAATGCCTTGAAATTAATAACTTAAGAGCTAATAACAGTAATTTACTGGCTCCAAATTCAATCTGGGCTAAAAAAAATTCGAGCGCTGGGTTTAACCGCTCGGATCCCATACTAGTTCCAATCTCATCGGCAAACATTACCAAGTTCACAGACTGACTTAATCATGGTAAATTTACCGTTTTAGATAACTTTAGTAGTGTTAGATTCTTCGTTTGAAATATAACGGCTCTCTGAGTCTGCTCTAGAAGTAATGGGTAGTGTGGCATTATAAATGTCTTCGAATTATAAGGAGGCATTATTAAGAGTGTATACTACCGTCACTGTTTCCATACAAATTTGTTCCCCTGCTTTTTTCTCAAATATAGGGCAGTAATTTTCTGGTTCTTTTTAAAGAGTTCATCTTTACTTTAGTAATTAGTTATTGTAGTCTGTATGGCAAATCAATTATGGAAAAAGTCACGGGGCATTATTCGTGAAGAATATATTTTATGTATGGCAATATGTTAGTGCTTTTGCCATACATAATAATTGTATGGCAACAGCGCTGGTAGGCTACACTCTTAAGAGGAAAGTCTACTTACTCTTTCTCTATAAAAATAAACGTAGTCGACTGTTTCCTCCTTGGATCAAGACATTAGAGCAAATATGTTTAAGGGGTTTATAGGGTTTGGTCATGGCTGATGTAGGTTTTATGGCACAAACATATTTTTATGTCTTTATCCAGGGAAGAACCAGGCGACTAGGTTTGTAAAGTATGTATGGTTTGTAAAGTATGTATGGTTTGTATGGAGAAAAGAGTTGGTAGACTTTCCTCTTAAGTCTACGGCTAGACTGCGCGCGCGCTTCTTGTCCAATAAGCAAACCACAAGCGCCCAATGTGATTGTATAAAGTCATCGCGAAATGGTCTCACATATGTCTTGGTCTTTATATCGTGTAACTAGCTGCGCCCCGCGGTTTTACCTGCGTACCGACAATATCGGTATCAAAGTAGTCTGTACTAGATTTCTCTATACCGAAATTTGGTTCAGTGTTTCTGAGCAACATACACAGAAGCCAACTTTCGCATTTGTAATATTAGTTTTTTATACAATGTCGACATAATTAGTCGACACACATCGCATTCCCCGGTCGATGTTAGTCTCTTTATTCGTGTCCGTCAGCTTGGCCGTACCATGCAACAGATTTACACCAAACTACCCTCATTATTTAGTACCTATTTGGTACCTTTGTTCATATATTTAGTACCTACGTGGTTTTGAAAATATTAACGATACAAAGTGGCCGGCCATTCTGACGTCAGGTTGGCCGGATCAGCTTCGATTTCTCGCCATCTACTGTTACATGCTCCACGTTATATATTACAATATAACGTGTATATTTGGTACCTACGCAAATATTTTTTTCACAGTCCTAGTCTTTTGGTGTAAATCTATTGCATGGTCCGGCCAAGCTGACGGACACCTTTATTCTATTGTCGTTAGTGTAAATATGAATTTGTGGATTGTAGGTATGTTATAAAGTCCGCACACACCGACGATTTATTGTCAGAGATGGGGTTAAGGACAGCATAAATGTACGGAGAGCGGGCTCTCAGTATTACGACTTCATAAAATGAGGCCGAAACGGTACGGCTCTAAATAGGGCTCTGTGTAAGTTGTGTGCTTGTCTGAATAAACCAATTTTCTTTCTTTCAAATCGCGGTATCGACTAACCACGTTTGCGTTCAGTCGTACACGAAGGGACTCGAATCCACAACAATAGCCCGTATATTTAATTATTCTATCGCGCAACAAACGAATCGTCGGCGTGTAGGAGCTTTAGCTTATAAAATTGTTTTTTTTTTTCGTATGGCACAATTTGTATTGAATTAAGGCTCCCCTATACAGGTGCGTTTTTTCCGCGCGGTAATATCGCATGCGTTTTTGCGACTGAGTAGGTGCAGTATTGTAATGACGCGCATGCGGTATTGCAACTGTGTCACATGACGCGTCCTGTCAATACTACACCCGCACAAGGTGCAAAATCGCATGCGATTTTAACGCGCGATAAAAACGCAACTGGAGCCTTTATCATTTTGTTAGCAATAGGTACTTAATGCAATATACATAATAAATTAATGATATATACTTATTCGAGTAAATTTGAAAATGAATTGTTTTATCTATTGTGATATTCGCATTTTGCTAACATTTTTTGGATAAAATTTGTAAACGTGAAGGAGTTTTGTAAGTCAATTATTTTTTCTTTTGCAAATAAGCTTCATTTATTTGCCGTTAACATATTTTTAGTAATATTTTCCTATGAATAGCCCTTATTTGACAGTCTTCTAGTTAAATTGCTCCAAAACTGACCTGTGTAATTTGCGTTTTTTTTTTTAAATTTAATAATAAAATTAAAGTAATTACGTGTTAGTATTTACGTGACATCTGGATTTTTTTAACATTTCTTTAAACCGGGATAGATTTCTTGGGAATATCCTTTTATACATTTTCAGAAAAACATTTGTAAAAGAAGTCGGTTAAAAATAAAACATGCTTTCATGAAGCCTGGGCACATACGTGTGGAAATATCCTAAATGGAATCATGGAAAGAAAATTTGGGTCCACGTCGAGATTTTGTTTCGATGTGTGTGTGTGTGTGTAGGTGTTGATTCCGTTCATGAAATATAAGGACGTATGCGCACAGCCTAAAAGTAACGATAAATCTGAGAATTATTGTTCTTTTTAACATTAATTAGCGAAATAAATAGGTAAAATGTATGGTCAGTTAAAAACTGGAAGAGGGTCGAATAGGCTCTAACTAGAATCACATTTTGTCCTAGTGCATAGTTTATTTAATTTAATATTTAAATAGGTATATAGCAATTATATTTATTTACTGTGTGCATACTTTGTGTCCTTTTTTTTGTTTATTATTATAATATTATTTGTAAAAGTATAATTTAGCAGTTAGCTAACAGTTAACTTAAACAATAAAAGTGACTATTTTATACCCGTTTTTTATTTAAACAACCTTAGAAAAATAATAAATTAATACAACTAAGTAATAACATTTTATGAAAACGATATCAATATCGTGTAAAATAGCGAACTTGGTGATATGGAGGACTCTCGTTTCGGAGGCGAAAATCCACTTCAGGTCAACAAGCAAGCCGATTGCTTATTTTTAATCACTATCACTCTCAGACAAACCAGCGTCTGCTTTTGGTACCACAGCCTTCCTCTTTGTAAGCTTCTTTTTCTTATCAATTGTATTTTTACGAAAAACTTCTATAGCCTTCATCTTATTTTCCAGTAGACTCTGTTTGTCTTTCTCCCGCTGCGGAATTATTTCTTGGTACCTGTCCGTTTTATGGATTTTTATATCTATAGCTGATTTACCATCTTTTATTTCCGAGACAATTTTGACGCTATGTTCTGTAAGTACTTTCTCTTCAGTCTTTGTCTGTTTAGGTTTTGAAGGACCAGCTTCTGTGATATTTTTAGCTTTAGTTTTTCTTTTCCGGTTCGGTTTGGACTTTTCTTCTTGAGTGGCTGAAGTTTCTTCTAATGCATTGTCAGGTCCCATTTTCTGAACAGCAGCTTTCACTCTTTTACTCATATGATCTTCCAAAGATTGAAAATCTGTTTTCCGTTTGAAGTAATCATGAACGCTTTTCTGACTCTTTCTTTCTGTTAGTCTCTTTACTACAGGCTTGATAATCTCATCTAGTTTATTTTGTGACCAACCAAACTTAGTCTTTGTATAATTTCGTAGAACATTTACATCTATCTCACCCCACGTGAAACTATCTTCACTTCTTTCCACGTTTGGCTCAAGGTATGCTTGGACCACCTGGAAAAGTTCCGAAAATGAAGTCTGTCTTAAATAAACTTACTTACCGGAATTCAATTTAATACTTACCCGTCCACTAGGAAAATCATCAGTTACGCTAACATTCCGTAATTTCTTTTTAAGACTAGTATTGTCAGTTCTCTTCCCGCTTCTAACCCACTGTTTAAACTCTTGTAGGCCTGCTATTAACTGAGCATACTGTTCCTGCTTCACTGTCTCATTTGATAACTTTCTCTTGCTAAAAGGGAAAGATGCAAGAATTTCTAGTGCAGTTACCGGTCCTACACCACTCAGACCAACAGTATAATCACTACCCACAAGTAGTGCCAGAAGTATCAACTGTTCTCTACTCAGATCTGAAAATAACGACACCACTATAAAACTCTGCTAATGATATGATTATTTAAAGAAATAAGTGAAACATACTAAATGATTTCTCAATTCTATCAGCTAGAAACTGCAGCACATGTTTCTTCTGATTGAAGAAGTTTTTATAAACGGTTTTGCCGCCGAATAGCCAAATATCACTATCGTCTGTAATTGTTCCGTCTGTCAGGTTTACACTTTCTAAGAAAGCGCATTGTGCCTCAGCTTCCATTGGAGCAATAATATAAGGAATTCCGAATAGCTGCAATAGTTCTTGAGCATCTTTTGTCATTTGTTCAGTGATATTTCTACCGACACGATCAAGTCGACCTTTTTCTTGTATGAGTTCTTGTTCTTCAGTATTAATTTCTTCAACCATATCATTTAACTTTTCCACAGTTATAGTTTCTTTTTGAGGATTTGATTGTTTAGATGTAGTAGGTAACATTGTTTGTGTATTATCAGGATCTGTTACTTCTTGTTGTTCCTTAGTATTTTTTACACTAGGACCTGGAATATGTACCTTCTTTGGAACTATCGTAATATCTTTAGAATTACTTTCTATTGAAATATTTTGGATTTGGGTAATTTTATTCACTTCTGAATTATCTTCTGTTACACATTCTAAAGACATTTGAATTGCTTTTTGAAGTTCATCGTCTTCATCGTCAATTACATCGGATGTATTAACTTTAGAAATTTTTACATTTTCTGTTTTATTAGTACTGTTTTCCTTTTTGGTAGGTATAGTTTTCTTATTGACTTCTTTGTCTTCAAAAATATCAGCAAATATGTCTTCTTCAAGCGTATAATTTATATCATTATTTAATGTTAGCTGCACAATCGTTTTTGGGCTTTCTTCTACATCAGGTACATCTTCAAAATCATTATCACTTGAATCAGAATCAGTTTTCACTGCTTGACACGTTTTAGGAGATTTATCTACTTCCTTTGGATTATCTTCTAAACTACTGTTTAGCATTATGATATCTGGTACTTGATTATCAACAAAGACAACAGATGATTGAGTAGCATTGACATCATTATTTGATGTCGGTTCTGGAGTAGCATTCTCTTCGACACTACTACTGGTGCTTTCGTTTTCCTTGCTTACTATCTCTGTTGGTTCGTTCTCGTCGCTAGAAATATCTAACTTATCAACAATAACCGAGTTTTCATTATTAATTTCTTCTATTATTTCATGAACAATTGGTCTCTTTTTATTTTTATCCTTTTCTTTGTGAGACACTAATTTACTTATTGCTTTCGATGTAAAATCAGTATACTGCATAATGTATGCTTTTGCTGTAGACATATCGCAAGGTTCTGCACCATCGTTTTCTTCAGAATCGCTGGAATATTCTAAATCTGAGTAATAAGACGTCCATGAATCATCCGTTTTCGCGTAAGCATTTGTGTCACCTTCAGTAGCGCATTCTAGAGACATCTGTATGGCTTTTTCTAAATCTTCTTCTAATTCATCTGTTTTTGGTTTCTCTGCCTCATTTTGATCATTATCATTAACAGTTTTGCTAGGACCCGCTTCTGCTTCTTCTTTTTTCTTTTTAGCCTCCTCCAAAGCTTGTTTAACGTCATTAATGAGTAGAAATCGTGTAGTATTATTGGAAGCAATACGTTTAGTTGGTAGACTTTCAATGTTAGTGTCAATACCTTCCGCATTAAGTAATGATTCTAACTCAGTTATGGACATTCCACCATCTCCCATTTCTTTTTCAGTCTCTTCTAAACATTCCTGTATTTTTCTTCTTTTTAATAGCCTCTGCATCTATTACAAAGAATTTGGATCATTATCCTGCAGAGAAAAATACAAAAAAAATAAGTACTTAAATTAAAGTTACTTACTTGAAAATCTGAAAAAGTATCGCTTTTCTTAGGTAGTTCATGAAGTCGTCCCCAGGAGTTCATTTTTCTAGTCTCTTTGAGTTCTATGAGAAGATCAAACTTCTCTTTTGCTGGTAAGGTCTTAAAATTTTCTGATTCTACATCTATGGTATGTATGTCTACAGAGGAACTGCTTGAACTTTCTTCTTCTGACCTATTAAACATAATAGCATAATCTCTTTTAAGATATGTATAGTTTTCACTTGAGCCACACTTTGCTACATAGATGAAATTCATTTTAGCCATAAATCTATTGCATATTATAATTAATGTAATGTCATATCGAACATTTTTTAAGATTTATTTAAGTAAATTAAATAAACTTACTCAGATTCAGTTTCTTCCATTGCTGGTAAAGCGGGTAGCTTAAAGATATCATCATCATTTTGCGTCGGACCTGCACTACTTTTCCTTGGTGAAATCTGTTTACCCAACAGACCGCTGATAGCTGTTTTCTTAGTCAACAACAAAGCAAGTTCCCGTTTCAGTCGTTCTGATTCAGAATTGTATTTTGCTTTATTATCTTGTCTTTTGGCCTGGAATTTGTTTAGGTAGTTAGGTACTTACAGTGTGACTTAAGTCTTCTGGCGTATTACTAGCATCATTACTGTTACAGGTATTTTTTTTACATGGGTCCCTCCAATTCCTAATTTTTGTGAATGTATTGATTTATAGATACCTTATTAGATTTATATATGTACCTATAAGTTCCTCTATGGATTTACCAATAGCCAAGCATTTGATCCTGATCAGCAACACTATTGTTTGATTCATCAAAAGTCTAAACATGGGGCTCGAGCAACTTACAATAGTCTGCCTTTTTAGTTCAGGAAATCCACCATCAAAGACAAACACAGGTTTTATTCTGAAATACAATAATTTGCAAAGCCGTTGGAAGAGGCCCATGAGATGAGCATTGGCAACAGGGGCTCCTTTGGCGTCTTGGTACCCTTTCACCATCTGATGCAACCATATTGAAATATCTGTGAAGGTTAGAGTAACATTAGAATCGATTGCATATAAACCTAAGACTAGGTATATGGCATGTACTTTTGTAGGAAGACTTACCAACAGCAAGAACTTTGTTCTCCAAAGTCTCGACAGGCACTGGTTTGCCGGCCGGCTCAATAAGGCGCCACAGTCCAGTGACTCCCATCGCGTGCGATTTAAATTCCAGCCAGAACAGATTTTTTGTTTATATTATTGTAGGTACATAACAAAGGTCGTTTCCCACGAGATCTCCGGTCAATAGTCGGTCTCTTCCTCACACTTCGCAATCGTTTCGCTTCATGAACTATGTGATATTAAAATTACGCACACAACAATGGAATAAAAATGTGTACCACTTGCTACTGGCGCGGCACAGTACAGTCCACCGAACACTTATACTCCTAGCGGAGAAGAATGTCGACACCATACGAAATGGATGTATACAAAATTATATTGCTTTTTTTTATTACAGCGCCATCTCGTGGCCTAGCAAAGCATTTTGGCAACAAGCATTTTTGGCGGGAACCTTCGAAAGTTCAGTTCAATTAATAATCTCTAGAAATAGGTATTTCGATCTGGTTTAAAATCAAGATTTTTTCTAATGGAAATCCAGAAAGAAATTACATTTCAATAGAATAATTATTGTTCTATTGATATGTAATTTCTATTAGAAAAAATCTTGATTTTAAACCGGATCGAAATACCTATTTCTAGAAGGGAATGTAAAGAGTTAAAATAGATTTGTTTGCGAATTCATTTATTCCTAATAGTAAGATTACATTTTTAACTCAAATAACAGAAATTCAATATCATAACATTAATTTTAGATTTTAAGATCTGCTACCTATATAAATATTGACCTATTCAAATAAATATTGAAATAAATCATTTAAAAAACCGGTTCAGCGGTTTTGTGTGAGACTTACACAGACAGTTTCACCTTTAGGTATTAAATTAATAGGACTAGCAGTTCCTATCACAAATAAATCGTTATCTCCTGATGGTCCAGAACTTCAACTGCAGCGGACGACCCTGGTTGAGATGTCTTAACATTTAGTTGATCCTGTAAAATATTTCACATAAAATTATTGTTTCATAGGTGTAATATGACCAATTTGTTACTTTATCCTATTAATATAATAAATGCGAAAGTCCGTAATCCTGTGTGTGAATATGGTTATGTTTGTTACCTCGCCTATGTATACGAACCAATTGTGCTGATGTATTATTGTTAATTCTTCTCATCCGAGCGATGTTCCCGATTGCATCCCTCTCGGGACCCCGGGGTCCGCTAAACCCTTCATTGTTTTTTTTTTTATTTGGGGTCGGCGCGGTCGGTAAGTCATCATTGACCATACCTACCTTCTGCAATTAGATTTAGCAATGTTTTTACGGCCGGCCGCTTGCCTGACACCAACCCTTTTAGGGATCAAGCAGTTTATCCGTCACCGCGCGGGGAGAACTTAAGGTTTGCTTTTCTCCCTCCGATCCCTCAGTCGCCTTTTACGATACCCACGGGATGAGATGGGGTAACCCTATTCTATTCCGGGGCTACACGGCTAATTGTTAATAACCGATCATAAATACTTAGATGAAAACAAACAAGAGTAGATACGGCATATTATTCTAACATTGCGTATTTGAAAAATGAGTTAGAAACACCTATATGCACTTTCACATAATTATTGTATTTAAAAACATTTGTCTTTAAATATAGGTATTTTTACTATACATTTTATTTTATTATTTGAGTAAAATTATGTGTAAAATGTTTTTTTTGTGTTTCCCTGAATGATTCAGGCATTTGTAAAACGAGCAAGAAGGCATTCTGATGTATTTCAAAAAGATAATCGCAGTGAGACAGCACTTGCTCACGCGGCAACGGTTCGACATACAACTGAGGCTAGTGCGTCAGCTAGATGCAGTTTAATCGTCTCATTTGCCGTGACTAGGTACCGTATCTTTAGTTTTTGGAACGAAGTTCCTTATCGCGCGTTGCGAAAGGGGGCTAGACGGAAAAAATTAAGACCAAAAGTTGTAACGACACTTTTTGCTATAGTTATAAGGAATTTCGTTCCATCCAGGTGTCCCTTGACACCTCTCAAGTTTTTGTTTTAATCTAAGCATAAATATAGGTAGTTTGCTTACTTGATGGTCCTGCAGCGAACGGCCCTGGTTGTAGTGGCCCGGCCCTGGTCTACACATTTAGTAGATCCTGTAAAATATTTCATATAATAATTATTATTTCATAGGTGTTATGACCAGTTTTGTTAGTTTATCCTATTAATATGATAAATGTGAAAATCCGTAATCCTGTGTATGAATATGTTTATGTTTGTTACATCTCCACGTATACCTATGTAATACTACTGAACCAATTGTGATGAAACTTAGTATTATAGGTTGATAGCTAGGGATGACAAACTCACTACTTGAGGCAGATTTCCCAAGATTACCTATTATTATTATTATTGAGTAATAGTAACAACAAACATTAATTGCCTATACTTTTAATAACAACGGTTTTCAGTCTTGACAAAAAAACCTTTATGTATACTTATAAATTTAAAAAAAGTCTGAATTTCAAAAAGTCGTAAAACATAAGTGTTCAAGTACGAAGGGTGAATAAGTTTACCTACCTGGTATATCGAGAGAAGGAAATCATTTTTTTTTTTCAATGTAGTACAAACTTACCTTATGGTTTAGCAATGCGGTAGGTAGTTGTAAATTTCCCAAAGATGGACGGTCCCGGCTGGGAATTAACGTGAACCGTCGAATGAGATGAACTTGTGCCCATTATATTCATTAAATGCTGATCCTGGAAAGTAAAAATAACTTTTCTTACAAACTTAGGGATAAAAATTAAGGTATAGATACAACAATACGGCTACTTTACAACAACTTTGGTTGGAAATCCGGAGATGACAAAGGGGGATTGGGAAAGCAACATTTTGTCCACATTTCACAGCTGAAAAACGAAATACGTACCTATCTATGTTTAAATTTGCAATAATTTACAATACATGGGTAAGGGTATGTACGTTATATAGTTATTTTCTATTTCTAGGGTTCGTAGGAGGTGCAAAGATATCGTGATTCTGACTTTTTAGGTTAGTAGGTATAAACAGAACAGGTGAATAAGTTTACCTACCTGGTATATCGAGAGAAGGAAATCATTTTTTTTTTCAATGTAGTACAAACTTACCTTATGGTTTAGCAATGCGGTAGGTAGTTGTAAATTTCCCAAAGATGGACGGTCCCGGCTGCGAATTAACGTGAACCGTCGAATGAGATGAACTTGTGCCCATTATATTCATTAAATGCTGATCCTGGAAAATAAAAATAACTTTTCTTACAAACTTAGGGATAAAAATTAAGGTATAGATACAACAATACGGCTACTTTACAACAACTTTGGTTGGAAATCCGGAGATGACAAAGGGGGATTGGGAAAGCAACATTTTGTCCACATTTCACAGCTGAAAAACGAAATACGTACCTATCTATGTTTAAATTTGCAATAATTTACAATACATGGGTAAGGGTATGTACGTTATATAGTTATTTTCTATTTCTAGGGTTCGTAGGAGGTGCAAAGATATCGTGATTCTGACTTTTTAGGTTAGTAGGTATAAACAGAACAGGTGAATAAGTTTACCTACCTGGTATATCGAGAGAAGGAAATCATTTTTTTTTTCAATGTAGTACAAACTTACCTTATGGTTTAGCAATGCGGTAGGTAGTTGTAAATTTCCCAAAGATGGACGGTCCCGGCTGCGAATTAACGTGAACCGTCGAATGAGATGAACTTGTGCCCATTATATTCATTAAATGCTGATCCTGTAAAATAAAAATAACTTTTCTTACAAACTTAGGGATAAAAATTAAGGTATAGATACAACAATACGGCTACTTTACAACAACTTTGGTTGGAAATCCGGAGATGACAAAGGGGGATTGGGAAAGCAACATTTTGTCCACATTTCACAGCTGAAAAACGAAATACGTACCTATCTATGTTTAAATTTGCAATAATTTACAATACATGGGTAAGGGTATGTACGTTATATAGTTATTTTCTATTTCTAGGGTTCGTAGGAGGTGCAAAGATATCGTGATTCTGACTTTTTAGGTTAGTAGGTATAAACAGAACAGGTGAATAAGTTTACCTACCTGGTATATCGAGAGAAGGAAATCATTTTTTTTTTCAATGTAGTACAAACTTACCTTATGGTTTAGCAATGCGGTAGGTAGTTGTAAATTTCCCAAAGATGGACGGTCCCGGCTGGGAATTAACGTGAACCGTCGAATGAGATGAACTTGTGCCCATTATATTCATTAAATGCTGATCCTGGAAAATAAAAATAACTTTTCTTACAAACTTAGGGATAAAAATTAAGGTATAGATACAACAATACGGCTACTTTACAACAACTTTGGTTGGAAATCCGGAGATGACAAAGGGGGATTGGGAAAGCAACATTTTGTCCACATTTCACAGCTGAAAAACGAAATACGTACCTATCTATGTTTAAATTTGCAATAATTTACAATACATGGGTAAGGGTATGTACGTTATATAGTTATTTTCTATTTCTAGGGTTCGTAGGAGGTGCAAAGATATCGTGATTCTGACTTTTTAGGTTAGTAGGTATAAACAGAACTTACCGCAAAGCATTTCTTCTTCCAGGTTTAGGAAACCGAGATAATTTAATGCCCGGCACTTTGCCAGGCATTAAATTATCTTTGCTTTTCACATTTTCTATAAACGTAAGCCATATTGAAATAAGTTCACAACACAAACAATATATTCACTTAAAAATAAACAACACAAAGAGTCAATTTTTCGCTTCCAAAATACACCAACACTAATGCGGAGCAACAAAGTTCACGCAACTCAACGTAATAACGGAGAAAACATAAGTTTTTCCAAGATAATTGAAGATAATTCTTCAACACAAACTATTCAACCAACATGCCATGATATAGTCCGGGCGGCGGCTGCAAAATATCAACCTCATCGAATAACTGAAAAATATCACTTTCCACGAAAAGAAGACCTAAAATAAATAAGAAAAAAATTGGTCTGCCGGGGTACTGCTTGGGGGGTCCTTCGCAGTGAATTAAAATATGGTCCACTTCGGATCATCATTTTATTTCATGTGATTACTGAACGAAACATTATTCTTGGCTTTAGAATTAATTAATAGAGTCTAAAAAATCAAGACCGGTGTTGGAGGGTTCCGCAGACCAACCAATTTTACGAGTCCGGTCGGGAGGTCCATTTTACCTCATCGAGTTACCGGATGAAACTAAGTTTTTCTAGTGGCTAAAATTATGCTCTCTAAACATAAGTTGGTCTGCCATCTCGCTCGCGGTAGTTTTTGCAGTCCGACCACTTATGAACACGCAACTCTGAACATTTTGTTTTAAGTTCGGTTCAAACTGATAGGTAGGTAACTACTATAATAAAATAATTTATTTTATTATAGTGTGACCAGGGGCGTCTCTAGCTCATGTAGCGCCCGTGTGCAAATATCTCCTTGGCGCCCTTTAGTAAGAGTTAAGAGTGATTCCAATAAGGAATAATAAAGGTACAAACAACAGTACTAACTTGACGTAGGAACCCCTAATATTATTTTTTAATTAAGTTGAAAAAATATGTCGGGAACCAATAGGTACCTACATACACCAATATCTTTTGAATGAAATGTCCGAATTAAATAATTCAAAAGGTTCTAGAAAGGTATGTTCACGAGTTCCAGGTCGGCAATGGCACACGTACCTACGTAGGATTTTTTTCCCTTCCTCATAATATCCGTAGCCTCCATGAACACGTTCAAATTCCACCCCCATTTCACCCACATGACCGTGCAGATCACCACCCAAAACGATTCCCTGTGACAACGAGATAGCCCCAAGGACCTCGCCGAGTTTATCCCAAAACCACCTCTTATCAGCGTCGCTACAACCGACCTTCGAAAGTTCAGTTTTAACCATTAATATTTTTTCTTGATTTTTCAAGATTTTTTCTATTTCAAATGTAAAAAATCTTGATTTTAAATCAGATCGAAATACCTATTTCTAGGGAGGAATGTAAAGAGTTAAATTAAAATAGATTTGTTTGCGAATTCATTTATTCCTAGTAAGAAATAATATATACCTACCTATAACAGATAGCATTTCTGTTATTTTAGTAAAAAATGTACCTAATCTTACTAGATTCATTTAATTTTAAGAACTTACTATCTATATAAATATTGACCTATATAAATATTGCAATAAATAATTAAAAAAAAATAGTTTCACCTTTAGGTATTACAGTGATAGGACTAGCAGTTTTTATCATAAATAAATCTTTAAGCTAGATAACTAGCTAAACGATTTACACAGAGGTGTTACAGAATATTAAATGTTTTTATAGTAAAAATATTGAATATATTGTGAACAGCGTATTTAATTGAGGAAAAATATTTTTTATGAACATTTCATGGTATATAACCGAGATACTAAGTCATGCCTCATGTCAAAGGAGTCATATTGAACTCTGAGCGTAGTGAAGGGCTCTGGTTTAGTGATACGAGATATTCAAGCTACCTTAGACTAGAAGTATCATTCATTATCTCGTGATATCTCGCACCGTGAGAAGAGAACCCAGTTTTACATATACTTCTCACCTCACAACTTCGGAAAAAATCGTTTTGCACGCAGATTTCTGTGTGAATTTTGCACGCTAGTGTGCAAAGAGTTTTCAAAATTCGAATCTGTCTTTTCCATACATTTCTCTAAAGCAAGTCCTTAGAAAATGTGCGTGAAGAAAATACGTGAGAACCATCAGTCGCCTTCTACGACACCCTAGTATGAAGAGTTGGGGTTGGCCTATTCTCGTCCGGAACCAACCCGGACAAGACACGTACTCACAGAAGACCAGCCTCGGGGTTTGCCAGCGAGCGATGGAGCGCAGTATTTTGAGTGTCAAATTAATGGACAAAATCCGAAACACAGAACTGCGCTCTCGCACAAAGATCGTGGATGTCGGTCAACTACCAGGTTGCGAGATGGCAGACCAACTTATATTTAAAGAGCATAATTTTAGCCACTAGAAAAACTTAGTTTCATCCGGTAACTCGGTTACTGAGGTAAAATGGACCTCCCGACCGGACTCGTAAAATTGGTTGGTCTGCGGAACCCTCCAACACCGGTCTCGGACGACATGATTTTTTAGACTCTATTAATTAATTCTAAAGCCAAGAAGAAGGTTTCGTTCGCCACATGAGATAAAATGATGGTCCGAGGTGGACCATATTTTAATTCACTGCGAAGGACCCCCAAGCTGTACCCCGGCAGACCAATTTTTTTCTTATTTTGTTTAGGTCTTTTTTTCGTGGAAAGTGATATTTTTCAGTTATTCGATGAGGTTGATATTTTGCAGCCGCCGCCCGGACTATTAAGACTTTCCCGTGTTGCCATTAACATAAACTTCATATTTCATAGTAAATTTAAATTGGTCCAGATAGTCCGCTGTTTTTTCTTCTTTTCAAATATCAAATATTATATTTACTTGCAGCTATTGTATAACATAACGGTTAATTTCTTAAATTATACATATTTTATATAGTCAATTAACAAATCATTAAATTTATTACAAAATCAATAGGAAATAAACTCCAATGTTCGGAGACTTTGGATAACATGGCAATCTACATAAATTAGTCGGTGTGTTTATGGTTTTTCCACGCCATCTACACAATACACCAAAGGAACTACTGTGTACTGTGCCATCTACATCGATTTTAAGGTATTATATCGTTCTGCG
>OY292397.1:18782030-18994791 GCA_958496205.1 Idaea biselata
AACTGTGTGCCTTCATTGGTATCGGAAACTCAGACCAGGACATGCAACAATTGGACCTAAACAATGGCAAACAGTATTGTGCCGCTAAAACCTTGTACATATCAGATTCTGATAAACGGAAACATTTCATGCTCTCCGTCAAGATGTTTTATGGGAATGGTCATGATATTGGTATATTTAATAGTAAACGAATAAAAGTTATATCAAAGCCGTCGAAGAAGAAGCAGTCTTTAAAGAATGCTGATTTGTGTATAGCAAGTGGTACAAAAGTAGCCCTTTTTAACCGCCTTAGATCTCAGACAGTATCAACTAGGTACTTGCATGTGGAGAACGGGAACTTCCATGCGTCGTCCACTCAGTGGGGTGCATTTACGATTCACCTATTGGATGACAATGAGAGTGAATCAGAGGAGTTTGCAGTGAGAGACGGATATGTGCACTATGGTTCGACAGTGAAGCTTGTTTGCTCAGTTACGGGGATGGCTCTACCGAGACTCATTATTAGGAAGGTAAATATTTGAAGATTTTAAACTGAATTTTAAAGTAGATGTACAAGGTAAGATCATTGCTTTCTCAAAATGTTGTGATGATGTAGATATGCCGGAAATTGATTTATCCTCATTATTTATGATCCTATTCTATGACATTAAACAAAAAAATATTTTTTTGTTGAATGCATTGTTATAATTTTGTTTGACAAAATTCTTGCATAGGTGTACCTATTTGAAAAACTGTTGGTTTTAACACATTAATCTCTAAAGGCAACAGATGAGACAATGTATTCTACAACTTAAGTGTCGCAACAATGCCTTTGTTAATTTTTTAAAAGATAGTTCATCATTTGTTGGTAATTTTGCTAGAAATCACTAGCATGTTAAATGAAATGTTGTAAATTTTCCAAAAAAATAAATCATTTTGAGAAAAATTTGCCTTGTAGTTAAGTTACACACTCAAGATTATTGAAATATTAATAATTTAATACTTAGCTAAGTTTGCTCTCGGGATTGTTTTTTAATTTCTTACTTCTTCATCATCATCTTTGTTTATACATATTAAGTACGCCTAAAAAAGTTATGAGAGGAACTAAACTTTGATTTTCACCATCAATCCATATTTATACGTTGGAGTATGGACTGCTAAGTTAATCAAACTCCTTACTAGAAGAATCGGATCGCCAGTGTTCTTTGTGACACTGACAGAGTCTACAGCAGCGACGTGTTGTGGTTGTTGGTTGCTAAGCAACGGATATCATTCATCTAGGTCTGACTAGTATATTAGATATCTGTGCATCTAGGGGCGGTTGTGATGGCATGTGAATAAATTGTTATCTACAGTACTGTATTATTTGAACATTGATTATACCCAGTACCCCATCATAGTTGTTATTATTGAGCCGACATCTACCCAAGTACGCCCACTAGAAGCCCAAGTATGCCCACAAGGAGATATACCTACGATAGCAAATACAGAAGTAGAGCACCCTCCTGACGACATCATCAACCTCTCTAAACGACATATATAATTCCAGAATCTAGATACCTCTATATAGAAATACTCTATCCTCAATAAATTAATGGGCACAGATTCAATGGATTCATTCTAAAAATTAAGATAAGTAATCCTACTAACTTGCAAAGCTCTAAAACGCCAATTTTCTGTTACTAATACAATATCTAGATGTTTTATTGTAGTGAAATGAACTAATACAAGTATTTTTGTTTCATTTTGACATCCATTTGTCCTGCATCTTTAAGGGTCACAAAAAGAAGTAAAAAGGCATATTTCTGATCTTATAAAATTGCTGAAGTATGCTTCTTGATATGAAGGCATAACCATTTTAAGGCCATGGCAAAACTGGTTTATCCATCAACTTTTAAGAATACTTAAGTACATAGGTACAATATGCCTGTGACAAATATTCTTATCTAGGAAATCCGCATGTAGGCTGTGATGTAGGTATGTTAACAACCTGCTCCAACAACTAAATGAAGGATTTAAATTTTTATAGTTGGGTGTACAAATAAGGCACCATATGATTGTTTTTAGGGTTTTATATCCAAAGGGAAAAAACGGGACCCTATTACTGAGATTCCGCTGTCTGTCTGTCTATCTGTCACCAGGCTGTATTTCATAAACCATGATACCTAGACAGTTGAAATTTTTACAGAAAATGTATTTCTGTAGCCGCTATTACAACAAAATCACTTAAGACAAAATAAAACAAATATTTTAGGGCACACATGATTTTTCAAAGTTAAACGCAACATAAGCGCGATTTATTTTTACCACTCTAGTGATTAAATGGCGTCCTTGGTAATTTACTTTTCATATTCTTACATAAATCCTGATCAAGATAGCATATAGGTACTTTATGTAGGTATTATTCCAGATCTCCAGCTGTCTACAATTCAATCGTTTCATCGCAATCGGTTCAGTAGTTTTTCGTAGGTTACAAAAGTAACCAACATCCATACTCACAAACCTTTACGTTTCGCATAAAATGTATTGCCAATTTATCACAATCATACTTCCATATGGATTCCCTATATGCCTGTGCGTGCATGCAATGCCACTGAACTCGCCGGCTATCGAACTTTACGAAATTGTTTACCATCATTTGCTCTCCGATGGACGTCACGGTATGCCCCCTCGTGACCCAATTATGCCGGTTCCCACTGAAAGTGGCATGGGAACATGTTGTTTATAATGTGTGAAAGATGATAGGAATTAATTTCGTTTGTCAATGTTGTTAGGTAGCTTTATAAATACTTAATCGTTATTTTATTAGCGTGCTTAACATGTTTGTATTATAAAATACTTCTGTTTCCGCGATGTTGTATTGAAGTTAAAGACATTTTTCGGTTTAAATCATGTGGTGTTTAAGGGACCTGTACAGGTCTCGAAACGTTGAGCGTTAAAACAATGATAAAAGTTATAAAGACCACCAAAAGACCACGCGATTAAAACCGAAAAATGTCTCTAAAAAAATATTTCACTAACTTTGAAATGATAAATGAGTCGCATCCAGTTGTTCAGTACATAGGTAAACAGAAAAAAATAATAAAATAAAAACAAAAGGTGACGGTTTTAACTTAAAATACGAAGTTTTATTTATGTTAGATTAAAACTGCTTCCGACCATGGCTGGTGGAACCCGTGCCGATACGTGGAGGTAATTTAAATCAAAAAATATCTACAACGCGATCTAGACCTGTAGTTCTAATAAATCAGACGAAATCGTAAAAGTTTAAAAAAAGTGAAGTGAAAATATTGTAAGCTTGACTCTTATTTTACTCAAACCAAAAAAGAGAACTTATTAAGAACATTATTGGCTTGACTCTCAAAAATATTTATTGCTATTTCATAAAAAAATCTCTGTTATCGGTCCCGCGTAAGTCCCGATTTCGTGGGAATATCGGGATCAAAAGTTTATGCCTAAATGTTACTTCTCGATAATGTAGCTTTCCATTGGAAAAATATTTTTTGAAATCG
The DNA here is from genome assembly GCA_958496205.1 of Idaea biselata. NCBI lineage: Eukaryota > Metazoa > Arthropoda > Insecta > Lepidoptera > Geometridae > Idaea > Idaea biselata. The sequence continues at coordinate 18,785,522 of OY292397.1, forward strand.
GTCCAGTAGTTTCGGAGATTACCCCAATATACAAACATACACGGTTACCTCTTAATAATATAAGTATAGACTGAGAATAGTTTGTGGTCATCATTGGGTAGTTTTTTATTAAAATTAAGACCGGAAGTTCCGTCTGTCGAACTCTGTCCTGTCCATGGCGATGTTGTGAATCTAGACGGCATGGGTATATGCGGTACCTACACCATATCCTGTTTAAATTCACGAGTTCCTTCATTATTTCCGTAGGATTACTCTTGCATAAACTTCTGCATATAGAAAACCGTTTCAAACACACCTACAATGTTTCGTAACTTAGCTAAGCATAGCACTACCGATCACAGAATTCTGGGTACCAAATTCGAAAAAGCAGAAATCGTGTTTCGTAATTATGATCCAACTACAACAATTCTACCTAAATTTACCTAGAACTTTATTTTCGCTACCAAGACTATAGTAACGTAGTCGAAACGTCGAATATGATATAATTATAAATGAATAATGTTACTGTTTTATGGCATAAACATATTTGCTCTAATGTCTGTATCCAAAGAGGAAACAGTCGACTACGTTTGTATGGAGAAAGAATAGGTAGAATTTCCTCTTAATTTCGCGGGTAACATAACTTTACTTAACTACCTAGATAAGGTTTAGTCTAGTAATTACCGATTCTCGAAATGACTACATAGTCTATAATTGACCAATTCTTGAAGTATACAATTCTATAAATGACTGATTCTACTAATGACCGATTCTAAAGAGGACCGATTCTATAAATGAAAGATTTTTTTGTAAATTCTAAAGTCTCCAAAATCAACAGGTGGACAAACAAATGGCACTACTAGAAGCAGACGACCCAGTATCCCAACTGCACAAATGCGCGTTCTACATGAAAGACACAGAGCGGATGTATCTGTGTCTGTCACAGGAACGCATCATTCAATTCCAAGCCACGCCCTGCCCTAAGGAACCTAACAAGGAGATGATCAATGATGGCGCATGTTGGACTATCATATCGACTGACAAAGCGGAGTATCAGTTCTATGAGGGAATGGGGCCTGTGAGGTGAGGACAGAAACGTTTTTAGACTTATACGTGGAGTAAGGTCGGAGAATATGCTTTCAAAGTTGACAGACAGAGACAAAAAGTGGTAAAATTACTCCGATCTTACACCACGTTTATTACTTTTACTGTGTGTTTCCGCAACTAGCCCTATAACTAGGCCTTTTTGCGTGACTTTAAGCCGTAGGTTTCCTCACGATGTTTTCCTTCACCGTAAGAGCGATGTTAATAGCGCACTTAAATTTTCTTAAAGAAATAGTCATTGGTGCGCGGTCGGCCAGGATTCGAAACTACGACCTTCGGAATGAAAGTCGCGGTATCTACCACTAGGCCAACACCGCTCCACGTGTATTAAAAAGACTGTAAGATTTGGCAAATTGTAACCTTTGGTTTTCCATGGTTTGTTTCCGTGAAACAAATTTGGTACAAAGAACACACAAACAAAGATTATTTATACCCAACACCAAGAATATATCGAGGAATGTGTTCAATAACTCAACTTCAGATAAATTGGTCCATATAATCATCTCCATTCCAACGTCGGACACCCAGACAATTTGACTTACGACACCGATTTATTCAAGTTCCTGAGACCCACTAAGCGGTTTGATTCGTCCTTGCTTATTCATACTGCGTCTGGGATCAGTTACCTGAATCGGTACAATTTGGGATCTTCAAATAGTGATATTTCTGACTTTTTATTTCTCAAGGCATTTTATTAGAATCATTTTACAATTAGAAATGCATTATCAAAAATCCCCCCGTGACGCGATTCGAACCCGTGTCGTGATGTATTTCTCATTGGTAAAGCGTATCTTGAAGTAGTAAGTTAACAGTTATCTTATTGGTAAGCGTGCTCCACCTTTGACCGCATCGCCACTTCCCATTAGGTGCAATTGTTGTCAAACGCTGATAATATATTAAGTAAAGAAATGTTCTTTGTACATTTTTCTTCGGTTCGCGCGATACCGATATAAATTTAAGATTTTTTTTCAACGCTTGCCGTTATGAGGATTAAGGCGAAACCAGACACCGGGAGGCGTGCGTCGCGAATGGTTCGTCACGCATGCCTTAACCCAAGGCATACGTGATTACATTTATGCATTCGTGACACATGCTCAAGCTGAGCACGCAAACAAACAAACCCTGTGCGTGGTGTTCGTCAGTAGAACAATAGAAAAACACCCGTCCGTCCACACGGAGCGAACGGCTCGCACTGAGGCGGCGTTCGCAACGAGCGTATGATGCGAATGCTCACTGTGAGCACACACAGCCCGAGGCATGCGAGGTGAACCATTTGCAACGTACGCCTTGCGATTTCTGGTTTTTTTTTTTTTTTTTTTTTTTTTTTTTTTTTTTTTTTTTATTTCCCGAATAAAACCTAAATAACATTGATTACTTAAAATTAGCATAAAAAAAACCACAGAGGTTTAAATACTAATGCTAATAATCTACGTCTATCTAATAAATAAGTATATGGAGAATACAAATAGAGAAAAATAAATTAATATAAAAAGTATAAATAAATACGTCGGGAAAAAAAAAAAAGATAAGTTATTTCGTAAATATTAATTTTGTGGGTATAATGCAAGGTAGGTAGTTGGGTGAATAAACATTATGATTATGATTATGGTTCCGGTTCTGTCTGTCCACCGATTATCAGAAGTTGAGTTAAAATTCTTGTTTGCCCCCAGATCACCAGTAACACCAGTACCTCTAGTCCACTCGTTAAATCTCAACGGTGGCGGCGACGTGGCAATGTTGGAACTAGCCGGAGACAACTTCACGCCCTCACTGCAAGTGTGGTTTGGAGACGTCGAGGCCGAGACGATGTATCGATGCGCCGAGTCCATGCTGTGCGTCGTGCCTGACATATCGCAGTTTAGAGGACAGTGGCTTTGGATGCGGCAGCCTACTCAGGTAAATTTAAATTAATTTACTTAACTAAAGTAGGAAATTTTTTAATGTCATATAATAGTATCAATATTTCAGTCTTCGGTAAACTAATTGCAATGTAACACCAATGTTAGCCCGCCAAATTTCCCCACTGTAAGGCAAAGTCCTACTCTTTGAGTTAGTAAGACACCATGGGAGCATATTCCGGATTGGCGAATGTCCCATGCCTTCGGACCGTGGTGAAGGAAAACGTCCTGACGAAACTGTTCCTAAGACATGTCAGTTTCGTCAGGACGTTTTCCTTCACATTACAAAAAAAAACATTTTATTTAAATTATTTGTGTGGCTAAAAACATTTGCTCGAGCTCCTCCGTGCTTCGGAAGGCACGTCAAGCAGTTGGTCGCGGTTGTTACCTCTCCGATAGCAGGCGTAGGGGCGACCTGCAAACTTTCACACACCACTACACGAAAGGAAGAAGAAAAAAATATAACAAACACTCTAAAACGAACCTCTCTTCTCCAGGTCCCAGTATCACTAGTACGCAACGACGGTATCATATACGCGACCGGGCTCACATTCACGTACACGCCGGAGCCCGGGCCGCGGTCCGCCTGCCCCCCGGTCACCGACGTGATGCGCCCCGCCGACACCGCCACAGCCCCCACTTGGCACCACGACGCCACTGCCCATCGCTTGCCCGAAGCCCTACAATAGCCCGAGATACTAGCAAAGCTGTTGGTGAGTGAACTGTGAACTCTAGTGCCTCGTAGTGACGTAGTTATCTAGTTGTAGACTAGTGAAGTGCTCAGTGATGGTTTAATGAAGCTAGGACTACGTTTGGCCCCAAAATTGTATGGGTCGTCATGGATCTAATTGTAGGTCCGTGTGGATCTAAGTGTGGGTTCGTGTGGATCTAAGTCTCTAAGGTATAAGTCTGATAGAACGGATGGCAGCTACGTAAGCCGCGTAAGTTATATACCTAACGAATCATCAAAATTGGTTCAGTTGTTTTTACTAATGCACAGTATAGTACATATTAGCAGAAAGATAAAAGTAATTTCTACGTCTGATTTGTACGCTTTACAGCTGAGCCGTTACTTTTTATTTACATTTTGTATTATAGTATACATTCAAACGGACGCTGCATCCGCTTCATGTCCGTGTCTGTTTGGCTTGCCCCTGAAAAATGTATCGGATCCATCGCGCCCCGATTGGCTCACGTGGATCTAATGTAGTCCTAGCTTAGAATATCTAATGCATCGAATTTATCCCTTAATAAATAAAAAATAAAGATACTCGCGCGAATTACGCTTTATATCGCAGCGTTTATACGCTTATCGCTTTACTAAGTTGGCAGTAGTATCGTAGTTAAGTCAAACCTTCTTATTCTTAAACTTTTCATAAGCCTTCATTTAAGAGACAACAATCAACCAATCAGATGCGTTCCTTGAAGGGCTGAAATGTTAGAATACCAATCGATAGCGTTCTTCAACGGGCGGGTACATTATAGACCAATTACACGGGTCCTTTAACTGGTGGGAATATTATAAGACCAATCAAACAGGTCCTTTAAGAGACGGGAATATTATAAGACCAATCAAACAGGTCCTTTAACGGACGGGAATATTATAAGACCAATCAGAGGGGTCTATTAACAGGCGGGAATATTATAAGACCAATCAAACAGGTCCTTTAACGGGCGGAAATATTATAAGACCAATCAAAGGGGCCTATTAAAGGGCGGGAATATTATAAGACCAATCAAAGAGGTCCTTTAACGTGCGGCAATATTAGAAAACCAAACAAATACCTTAGCGATTGCCATACTTATCCACGCAGTACGTACGCACGTAGTACAAAGGACTATTTCCCGATATTGAAGGCTTATGAAATGTCTATGAATTAGGAGGTATAAGAGATTATGACACCAAAATACTGTAGGTAATTATTATCGTTAAGAATACAGCAATAAAGTAAGTAGTAATGAACCCTTTCGGACTGAATACTCGGGATTCAAAGTACATAAGACGCGTAGTTTTTTCTTCTTACTATACTGTATTTTTACATAACACGATCTGACGTAATTTTTTACCCTGCGATAGTTAAGGATCCGTTCACAAAATTTTCAAGAAAATCGAGATTCACAAATCAGAACAATTTATCTAATACAATTTATTAAATTGATTTGGATCAAATAAATTGAACTTATACATAGTTTTTCACTTAGTTTTTCATTTATTCGTAGAATAAGACTATGAAAAATTATTGCCTTTTATCTTATTTTGGGAAGTTATAAATTCCCACAAAAATCCACTATGTGAATAGATTGTGATAATTTGTTCAATATTTATCTTAAAATCGTTTCTTTTGAAAATTTAGTGATGACTCCTAACAAATTTACTTTAAAATTTTCAATAAAATCCTTTTAGAATTAGTTCCTAAGGCATTTAATGTCCGGATAGTTATCTGACGGTAGATTGTACATTCATAGAAATAAATTGAGATTTATTTCTTTGGGGCCAAATAACTATAAATCCATGACAAGTCATTGTTAATACAATACCCTTGTAATAATAACTATTAATTAAAATTATTTAAGAAATCGTTGTAATAAGCGTACCATTGTTATTCGAATGCTTCTACGTTTAAGTATTTTTGGTAATTATTATTTTTTGTATCGTAAGAAATATACCAAATAAGTTTAGTTGCCGACTGTATTTTTATATTTACGGTCGTATTTAGATATATCATGAAGTTATTTTTGGTATTTTATGGAAATTCGTTTAAGAACTGATTTTCGGTAGATTCATATCATGGTTTAAAAATACTGATTAAGTGTGAATCTGACTCGCGCACCGAGGGTTTCGGTACATAATTCATATTTGACAGTCTTATTGACAGAAAAATTAATCGAAAAATCTTAAATTTCATTGAGTTATACGGAACCTTGAAATAGTCAAAGATTTTAATAGTCTGTGGAAAACTAATTTCCTTCTTGTAGTACAGAAGAGGCGCCCCATCAAAGCACGAAATTCCGAAATCAAAGCAAGAAAAAAGTTTTAGCAGCACAAAATTCCTTTTATCGTAATAAAAGGGAAAAAACACCAGAACCGCCACCACCATCGGTCCTATCTCTGAAAATTGGTTAGAGTTTTTTGCGTAGTCCATTGGTTTGCGGCGTTTGTTTGTATAGAGTTCCCTAATTTAATTACTGAGATTTATTACATAGGGTTTTTCTATGAAAAATGTTGTTAATAACATTTTTGTGATGATGCCATTTTCGCCAAAATTGTAAAAATCAAGAAAATCATAATTATACAGTATGTACGTACATGAAGAATATTTAGAGGCCTCAAGTTGTATTAAAAAATCGATTTAAAAATAGCCGATATTTGTAATAACGCTGCTATGCAAATTATTTCTCGTCTATATAAGAACCAATAAAGTCCTTATATCATAAATCCTTACTGCCCAAGACGTCAATAATTTCTTTACCTACTACACAAAAATACCACAGATAAATGCTCCTAAATTCGATTCTCAGTAATAAGAACCAAGTTTTTCTATTCGATACTTTCACACGCCCGACAACGAAAACAGACATGTCTATTGACAAAATATTTTCGTTTTATTTGATATCCATTACGTCTGATTACGTTATTAAAACGTAACGATGAGAAAGTATCATTCGTAGCAAAGGTTTTCTCACACAGTGACGATATTTCGTGCATTTTTATTAGAGTTCCGTAGCCAAATGGCAAAAAACGGAACCCTTATAGATTCGTCATGTTTATCGTCATAATGCTCCATACAACGAGCGTTAATAGAAAAACCTATTTCATCCCTTAATATTATCCGATTCTGGTGTTTTATTTTTGCGTAATTGCCTCATTGAGAACTAAGCTTAAGCTTTTTTGTTTTTCAATTTAAAAAAAAAATAGTTTATTTTTTTTAATTAGACTTTTTAAAACTTATATACCTAATTTTTGGAAGACACAACAAAAAATCTACGGAATCGGATAATTTTATGGGTTTTGTATGGAGAGCCCCTTTATCATTTCTGTACATTGTGTATTTTACAGATTACGAACAATTTAGATTTGTAGATTAGTTGTAGCGTAGTTATAGTAATCAAGCGAAATCGAATGTTTTTAATTTATTTAAATCAATAATGACTTATTTTCAACAAATTGTGTATAATTTTGGTTTTATGTGTATTTTAAAAGTGTGATTTTGAACATTCCATGGGGAAATGTAAAGATAAGTACAAAACTATATCAAATATTTTTATAATGACCATTGGAATACGATACTCTGTGGAATTGCTAAAATTACAGTATTATGAAAATTGAAAATAGTTTTACAAAAGTAAGTCGTAGGTAGTCATTTTTTCAATTTGTATAGGGAATAATGAAGGCAGACTACAGTTTTTGTATCGGCCGATAGTAGAACACATTTGAATTTAAACGTAGACAAGTTTTTTTTATTCTGAGGGTTTACCATGGGTTCCAGCAGTTTTGATCAAATGTTACGTTATGATTCCAAATGTAACTTCTACCAAACGTTACGCTAAGCATAAAGCTTAGTATTGGGAAACGTTTTTTTTTGTTTTTTATTAGAAATAAAATATATTTGGTTTGACATTTCACATTAAAAGTGCTCCTTGTATTTGATAGAGACGCTAGTGTGTAAATATTGCCAAATCTATTTTCAGAGATTTCCTCTTGTAAAATAAAGGTATGGTCGATAAGACTTACCTACTGTGTTTAAGCGAACCTCGAGCTCCCGAGAGGGATACAACCGAGAAATATGCGGATAAGGAAGAGGAGAGACGCAAATGTGAAATGCATAGGGTTTATGGCAAACATAATGTAGATTTTTCTTCTGTTTTCGCGATGCTAGACTGAAATTAAACTCATTTCATTTTCGGTTTTAATCGCGTGGTCTTTTTTACTTTTAGCATTGTTTCAATTCAATCATTTATTTCGGATAAATATTTAAAATTAATATAAATGTAGCACTAAAAATGCCAAACGTTTCGAGATATTTATAGGTCTCTTCTTCAGGATGAAAAAGTAAAGGTCTCGAAACGGTGAGCATTGAAACGCGCAATTAAAACCGAAAATTGAGTTTAATTTCAAACGTAATGTTTTGTTTAGAAAATTTATTTACAAGGAAAAATAGCATTCAAAAATTTTCACTTGCGGCGAGGCTTGAACTCGCGTCTTTGGGTCGGTACCCCAACGTCCTTACAAACTAGACTACGCAAGCTCATGTCCCGTGCCGTGAAAACTTCCAATGCTATATTCTCCTTTGATTGTTTTTACGATTAAGGCTCGTTAGAGCGCCATCTATCTAACGCTACAGGAACAACTTTCCAGTTGTTTACACCTGCGTCGTAATGGTTAACTTTACAGTTAACTCATTAAACGTAAGATGTCGCTTTTTCCATTACTATAAATTTCTATTAATTTTTGTATGTAGCTCAAGGCTATTTTGTTTAGAAAATTTATTTACAAGGAAAAATAGCATTCAAAAATCCTGTTCCTGTAGCGTTAGATAGATGGCGCTCTAACGAGCCTTAATCGTAAAAACAATCAAAGGAGAATATAGCATTGGAAGTTTTCACGGCACGGGACATGAGCTTGCGTAGTCTAGTTGGTAAGGACGTTGGGGTACCGACCCAAAGACGCGAGTTCAAGCCTCGCCGCAAGTGAAAATTTTTGAATGCTATTTTTCCTTGTAAATAAATTTTCTAAACAAAATAGCCTTGAGCTTCATACAAAAATTAATAGAAATTTACGTAATGTTTTATCAAAACGTTAATAACAAACCCATGGTAAAGTTCCAGACTTAAAAATAAGTAATCCATATTAAAATTCGAAAAGAATCTAATATTAAGAAGACCTATAGAATACCTAACCAAAATAAAGAATAATAAAGATACGAGTCTTCTCACATAAAAATGATACGTGAAAAATGTTATTGTTATCATTTAGGTAACAAAATTGATTGTATCCGTGCACTTTTTATGACTTTATAGTATTTCTATTGGAGAAGGTAGTAATAAGGTAACTGCTCTTATAAATATTGTGAATATGCAGTACTAATTGTACATACAAAATGATATTGGGAGCAGTGAACATTGAGATATGAATATTTTTAATAAAATTGAATATAAATATATAGAAAACCTCTTTTATTTATCTCTTTCGAAACTCAATTACTAAGCAGGTATATTCGAATATTCCCTTTTGGGGAAAATCTACCTACTATTTTCTCCATACAACCTTTGCAAACATAGTCGACTGTTTCCTCCCTGGATAAAGACATTAGAGAAAATATGTTTATGCTCAAAATCGTATATCTGCCATGACCACCATGCCCCTATGTTTTGGTTTTCTTTTTCATTTTCCAATCAGAATAGAAATCAAATTTCGCTAAATTAAAGAATGAAAATAAAATCAGTCAATATGATTAAGTCGACTACGTTTGTAAAGTTTGTATGTAGAAAAGAGTACGTAGACTTTTCTCTTGAGTGTTTTATCTATCATACTAGCGCGATAGCGGTTTGCGAGCGGGACGGGTCCGCGGGAACGTGCTCTCTATTGTGTTAGTCTGTATGAGTGAACTCGAAGGCGATCCATGTTTTGTTTTGTACCCGCCCCGCCGAAAACCCGCTCACAAACCGCCAGAGTGATAAATAACTTACTAACTAACACTAACTTGGCATTGTTGGCATACATGTGCTTATAGACATACGAGTCTAACATATTCAAAGTCTGTAATCGACAGCCTCTGTGGTGCGTCGGGTGAAACGCCGACTGCAACGCAGAAGTTTGCGGGCTCGATTCCCGCCGGGGACAAGTATTTATGCTGACCATAAATGCTCGTTTCTGGTTCTGGGTGTTTTCTATAATCATCATGTGTATCATAATATGTGTGTATTTACAAAAAGTAAATACATACACATATGATACAGTACCTATCATATCATACGCATACATACACAGTACACATCTAGTATATCCGTTGTCAAGTACCCATAGCGCCAGCCTAATTACTTAGTTTGGGGCTAGATTGCGCTGTGTGTAACGTCCTGGAATATTTATTTATAATAAATATTGCAAATAATTGCAAATAAAATTGTTAGTTTGTTGTGTTCCTAAAGCTACGAACTAATAACTTCATTAAAATATAGAAAAGACGTAAAATAGTCGAATAAACATGTATTCTAAAACCCCTGTCTGTCCTCACATTAACTGAGAATATTGAGAAGGACAAATCTATAAAATCAGAAAGCGTAACGGTCAACGAGTTAAACTATTAGAGCAAATTATAGTGCATTTGAAAATAATGTTGGGAAGGACCTTTTTTAAATGTAACTAGTTTTTTCGGTCTCAATGGCAGTGCCTTCTGTTCACGGCTAGACAAAAACTCCTGAAACGGTGGTCATTTGAAATTTCCTAAAAATAAAACACAGTAATAGGGTCCCATTTTGACCCTTTGGGTACAGAACCCTAAAAAAGATTGAAACCGAAAAATGAGTTTAATTTCACATCAACATAGCGAATACCGAATAAAAAATTAAATCCTATTAAATGAAAGCAATAGAAAGTAATAGTAATAGTAATAGTGGTAGTAGTACTAAGTAGTAGTTGTAGTTTTAGACATTTCTGATAAATAAGTAGTATTTAATTAGTAAAGTTATCTCTGTAAACTGGATATTCCTTATAGGTAAGTAAGGGGATTCATCCGGCTCGAAGGACCATTATTATATGAATTTCGGCTTCTAATTTGAAACAGGAAACACTTGTATTTTGAAAAAAGCTTTTTGTTCCGAAATTAAATTCTCCCTGCGGGATTCGAACGCATTATTCTTATTTATCGAGTCAGGCTCGTGGTAGCAATATCTACCGGGATTTCTTTACTGAAATTCTGCGGTTTGCTGTTTTTCAGGAACCGGGCGGGAGCATAGCATCCGGTAGCGCATCCGCTACCGGACCCTTCCCCAATTGTGTGTATTCTGCACTCGTATTATCTATCTAGTCTATAGGCACTATGCAATACATTGCTACTTTACGGTGATTACTACGTTACATCAAACCAGCAGTGTACTGCATAGTGTCTATGCAAATGAGTTATCCACTATATAGAGCAGGGGTTCCCTAACTGGGGGGCGCGCCCCCCAGGGGCGCGTAGAGGTATTTACAGGGGGGCGCGGGCCACCTGTGCAGTTAAGTATAAAAACCTGCGATCGCTGAGAGAATGCATTCCAGATGGCTCGAAACGACCAATTAAATTAATTGAAATTGACGCCTGTCAAAAACATAATTATTATTTCCTCAGTCGGCCAATATCAGCCTCTAAACTGACCCTGCGGTCACCTCACGGGCGCTATCAAAGGTTTTTGGTACAACTTACTAAATACCTCTTGTATGACTGAAAAAGTTTAATAAGCAATAAAAATACCTTTTTTATTCTGACCAAATAATCTGGACTGGAGGACGGGGGGCGTGGATTCTTTTTTATGGTCGAAAGGGGGCGCGTCTCAAATAAGTTAGGGAACCCCTGATATAGAGAATACGGGTGCTAATCTTCAATGTGCAAAAAATTAGAACCACAACCTTTTTTCAATCCTCCCAACTCCAAATGGATATCGTTACAAAAGTCATAAACTAGTTTACCCAAGCGTTATTCTCACGATTCTGTGCAAAACAAACTGTTTTTTACCGCAATTGTTTAATTAAAACAAGGGGTCACTTGTAATTAGCTGTTTATGAATCATAGTTAATGTAGGAATCACTGCTCGGCTCCTTGGGTGTGGGAACATCTTCTGAATATCTTCACATGATAACAAGTGGCTTCCCCTACATACCGTTCCGGTTTGCTGGTCCCGAGTTTCCGACCTCATCAGATAATTATCGACTTTATAAACAACTGCTATTGTTTGGAGCTGAGATTTGAAGTAATAAACTGGATTATATTTGTTAGATTGACGTTCTGATTTCATCGGAATGCGAACTTAGATTGGTTTAGAAGTTAAGTTATGGCCCTCTGTGACAGCACCTTAGTAGGGTTGTTCTTTCGTTCGAGAAGGCATAGGATGGCCTCCAAACTCTGAGGTTCCGCGGTTTCAAGTTCGGATCTCGTTTAAAGTGGATACCTCTACCTACACTTCACAAAAAACACTCCCTCCAAACATGTCTCTTAGACCAGTAGTTTAGTGCGTCAAAATATCAGTCAGGACCTGGAATTTTATATTTATATTCTAACGTACATTATAAAGCAAAATAGTTACGTCACGGATTTTGACAGGTATCTGGTATGGCAGGTAACTCCCTCTGGCATCATCCTATCCCGTAACCAACCTATTAGCTACAAGAAATCGGCTATATTAGCGTGCTACATCTTAGACCAGTTTCCATCTGGTGAGATTGCGGACAAAAGCATTCCCATCAACTATGAGAAAATAGATAAGATACTTAGATAGGTATATAGAGACTGAGGACGAACCATAATATTCCTTAGGGGTAGACTTCCCTTGTGAACGAACCACAATATTCCAATTACTAAGGAAGAGGAATGTAAAGTTGTTGAAACGTAGGGCATTGATAAAAAGCTTAGTATAAAATTCCTAAGTTTTTTTGACTTGAATTTTTCAGTGTTTTATAGCTGCATTTTGCGATAGGTGCATTTTGAGGAAGGTGCATTTTGAGAATGGTACCTTTTTCGCATGGGGTGCATTTTGCGAAAGGTACATTTTGCGACTGAGCGGATAAAAATAACGCGATTAAAACCGGCAAATGAGTTTAATTTCAATCCAACATCGCGAAAACAGAAGAAAAATCACAATATCCTGTTCAGACAGAACTAACCTAGTTCTAATCTAGATATAATTATGGATAATCAACGTTGATGCAATGAATGACGCCCTAGCCGCTAATAGCTAGCTGTAACTATCAGTTAATCTATGACTTAGCATCGTAAGATGATCACGTAATGGCGCTCGAGCGCTCCATTCAAGCGTCTGTGAAAAATCGCGTGAAAAGCAACAATAACGTAGGATTTGTCATTAAATTGGCTTGACTATATAGCGTTTAAGTTAATAAGCGGGTTTGCCCGCATCCTGTTTCAATTTCCGTGCTGAATTGAGATGATGATGATGTAAAGTAATATTTTTAAGAGGCATCCGGAACTTAAATAAACTGTAAATCCAAAACAATTTACACGTCGGATTTTTAGTGTTCCGTAACTCAAAAGGTAAAAAGAAACCCTTAATAGATGAATCTTTTGTACATCTGTATGTCGCCACCGCTTTTCTCATGATTTTAACGAGTGGACCTTGCAAGTTGAAATTTAAATCAGATGCTGAAGTCTATTCAATTGCTCTCTTATTATTAAACGGGGATTAAGGTCGGATAACATTTACCACTTTTTGGCCGTGTAGCCCCGGCATGGAATAGGGTTACCTACCCGATTTCTTCCCGTGGGTGTCTTTAAGGCGACTACGGGATCTGAAGGAGACTAGCAAACCTTAAGTTCTATTCGCGCGGTGGCGGATAAACCACTTTCAAAAGGTGCAAAGATGCATTTTGTAAATTATTTTGGTAAGTGTTACGCGTTGGCTTGGAACATTTCACTTTCGGAGGCCTCTTAACGTGTTCTAAATGAAAATCATACAGTGTCAAAAAGTTGCCAAGAACCTAGAGCAATTTCGGATGTTTTTGCTACTGAATATAAATCTCTCAAGTTCCTCGGGTCCTGGTTGTTATTTCAAATAGCAGTCGTTAAGTCAAGTAAGAGGCTTTAGGGCGACTGGCGACCTGAAAACTAACACCATGTGAGCCACACCACTATACGAAAAGAAGTTGTATTATTCGCCTGTGAAGCCTACTGTTGCTATAGGTAAACACAGCCAATCAACATATCGCGTGATCACTGTCATTATCCATGACGTGCAAAGAAAAGAAACAATGACGTGACAACTACGAAATAATCACCCATTCATGGTTCATTATAAAAAATGGTATTATCTGAAAAAAAAAGTGCATGCAGGATCTACTACACCTTACACCTACATCCTGCTACTAATTGGTGGAAAATCAAAGAGGATTCTCTTTGCTGGGTGCTTCGTTTAGGAAAACGGTACCGTTTGGTCATTTACCTGCAATAATTAAAACTGACGATTATATCTGCAACAAGAGTGTGAGAAAGCTGTGCACAATTGAATCATTGTGTACTTTTTTACATTCAGCCAGGTTGATCTATGGTGCCGAGATATGCAGAGTGTGGGAATGTTCAGCGGTGCTCGTGTTCCTCGACATGTCATCTTCCAGTCTTCGACCGTGGGAAATGACGCCACTCACCCAAAATTAACATAAGCAATTAAATTATATTTCATTTTTATGTTCAATTGTTTTCAAAATAGCTCGGTGTTTTTAACAGATTTGAAAAGATAACGAGATTAGGTAGGTAGGTAGCTACTTAATTTGATCTCTCTTGGACGTTATAGTCCGTCATTATACCTACCTACTGAAAATTCATTTAAGATAATTATAAACTACATAGATGAGGTAGGTAGGTAAACTTTGTTCGAATTCATTCTGTGCTCATTGTTGTAATCTTTGAGAATCTTAATCGGTTTTCTTAGAAGCTTAGCCTTGATTGTCGGTAAGAAGGCAATTAAAATGAATAAATAGGTATAAAAGGTAAATTCAACATATAGGTAATAGGTACCTACGTAACTAAAAATTTGAAATATTATTTGTGATTTTTCAAGGCGTTTTCATTAGGTACCTCTTCTTCTTTTTGTGTAGTGGTGTGGCTCAACTAGTGTTAGAGTTTTCAGATCGCCCGGGATCGGGATAAGGTACCTACTACTATTTAAAAACGACTTTTTACTCGAACGTCTCTAAAGTTCAACATCTGTAAATTTAGCTGCAAAAATACCCAAATATATACAGCTGACAATAGTTATTTGTTATGCAAGGCTGCAAAGTTGGTTTTTGCAGCGAGTACTTGTATTGAAACCTGAGCTAGCGAAGCATTCTAGGATTGAACCACGAGCGCAAGCGAGTGGTTCAAATATATAATGCTGAGCGTCGCAAAGGTTTCAAAGGTACGAGATGCAAAAAACTTTGCTGCCGAGTGAAACACACAATTTTTCACCTCACTACAGCGAGGAAAACGCTAGGTGCATTTTTTCGGTAGAAAACACAATTCGGCATTATATACCGCTTATTATACCGTAAATAATAAAAATGAGCAAACAATCTCTAAATTGAATAATTCATGAAAAAACCTGCTTGATACTAATGATAATAAACAATACCTAATATTACATTGGCAATGTGCAACAATACTTCGTGGTTCGGTGCCATGAACAAAAAAAAAGAAATGAGGTTCCGGTTAGCGCATTTTCAAAGGACCTGCTCTATATAAAAGTATCGAGAAGACAGATTCGAATTTTAAAATCTCTTTCCACGCTAGGGCGCAAAATGCGATTTTGCACCCAGAAATCAGCGTGCAAAACGATCCTTTCCGAGGTTGTGAGGTGAAATTAAATTACTTCGCTAAAGCAGGCTTGCGCCTGGTTGTTGTAATTTTAACACCTTATTAATAAACGTGGAGTAAGGTCGGAGAAATTTTACCACTTTTTGTTTCTGTCTGTCAACTTTGTAAGTTCTTGTCACAGAAAAAGACAAAGTATATTCTCACTACTCCGACGTTACTTCATGTTTATTAATAAGGCTAGAGTTTGCTAACACCAAAGGGCACTACGGATAGTTTAATTTGCCTATGGTCCGATTAAACCACGGGCGAAAAAGATTGTTGATTGACTAGTAGAACTCCTCGATTGGACCACAGACGAATGAACGAACGCGAAATACGGCCAACATTATTAAAACTATTTTGTTTCAAATTTGTAAACCTAGAGTTAAAACTTATTGGAGACAAAAAGGGCTGAAGGTGATTTTATGAACCTTAGATAAACATTTCCTAGTCTTCATAATCTTGCAAAGGTTGTTATACCTACGCTAATGGCGTTAAGCAAAAACGACTGCTTTCTCACGAGAGTTAATGTTCCCGTTTTACTGTTAGAAATACATTCATTCTTAGATACAAATGAACTGATATCAGTCGTACCTTTGACGCTTTAAAAACTCGATTAAATTCAATGTAAAGTATGTTTTAGGCATACTTAACATAGGCATGAGTACCTACTTATTAGATGTTTTGATCTCTATTTAACTTCTCTATCAAAGTTGTAAAAGGTTGATTGTAGGTACCTATCATTTTCTTATGTAGGTACCTATTTTAACTTTGTGACGCAGACCCAAAACAAAAATATCAAATAAATTGTTGAAATTAATGTATACCTATAAATTTTTTTAAATGTAAAAAATATATTTAAAAACTCAATGTTCCCGAAAGGATTTGAATCTACGCCCTCCGATTTACCGTCGCACTAACAACTATCAACGGGATAATTGTAGAATATGCAAAAGAAATCCATGCTCTTCGAATATGTAGGTAGAGGTACCCTATACAAAGCTTAGAGATGGATGGAGATCATGGGAAACATCTGACGATCTATCCACGTTTTATCTCATTCATTCATTCACAGACAGGTACCTGGTACATAGTAGGTAAGTACGCGAACACAATTAGCTATGTTATCTTCTACTTGGACTATTGTCTTCAGTTTCCGTTTCGTCTTAATGCCGAGGAGCTATTACTGTCTGCAGATTAACATACTAATCAAGAACATGCCTATTTCCTTTACTTGTTTGAAAATTACTGGGTATGAATGATGATTACACTTGTCTCTTGTCGGGTAGAGTACCTACACGTGCCTATACGGAAGTTCCATGCAAACCCCGCTAATCACAGTTTACAAGAACCAAATAAAGGTCGCCTTGTGATGAATGTCAAGCTGCATATAATTTACCGGTGGTTCTGTATGGGGCAAAAACAAAAGAAAAAACTTGTGCCACTCGGTGACTGCCGCGGTAAAGCTATTGCATAGCATTTTTATCAACTTATCAACAACAACAACCATGCCAACATGATAGGCGGAGTGGGGGGTGTTAGGTTTTATTTTCGTTACGGAATTTCTTGATTCGGTGGCCCAGCTCAAAGCCCGCGATAAAAGCTATGCAATAGCTTAAAAGACAAAAGAGGCAATGCGACTCATTCTACACCCGCCCGGTCTGTCCCGCTATGAGTTAGCATCATTATTAGTTTGTGTCTTCCTGTGTCTCTGCGG
Organism: Idaea biselata; assembly: GCA_958496205.1. NCBI lineage: Eukaryota > Metazoa > Arthropoda > Insecta > Lepidoptera > Geometridae > Idaea > Idaea biselata. Next base: position 18,802,750 of record OY292397.1, read on the forward strand.
GAATATACAGCCTTTATATTCAAAGCTGCCTCGTGTTTGTCAGGATCCAGTATAATTATAGTATAGTGGACTTGTAAAGTTTTGCTTTTGCATTATTTCTAAGACCGGACTTGCATAAAAAAAATGCAAGTTTACTAAAATTGTTAAAAATGAATCTAGTAATATAGAAAGTCGTATTAGTTACACCAATTATAACTCAAGAACGGCTAAACCGATTGGGTTGAAAATTGGTGGGAAGGTAGCTTAGAACCAGGAGAACAATATAGGATATAGATTATGATCCCGTAAATCTCGCGGGATCGGGACTTACGTTACGGGACTGAAACCGCGGGTCGCAGCTAGTAAATAATGAAAAGCTAATTTGTATTATCGGTATCAAAGAGAGCGCCAATAAAGCAATAATGAAGCCAATTTGTCCAGTAATTACAAATAACGTTTGCAATTTCTTTGTAGGAAATCAATTTTCTTTAATGATACCTACATTGATTAGGTTTTACTTGAAAGCATGTCTATTGTTTAGTTTGTTATTTCAAGATAATTTGAAAAGTATTTCTTGCACGATCTTGATCGCTACGTTGACAATAAGATTATTTGCTTACATTTTTATACCAATGGAATTCTTCTTCATTCAGACAGTACCTACTTACTATAAGTAGGAAATTGGTACTTGTAGATAATTTATTTTTGTGTTATTTATGTAAAAACATAATTAATCTATAATCTATCTATACTAATATTATAAAGAGGTAACGTTGGTAACATGTGTGTATGTATGTATATTGGGGGTAATCTCCGAAACTACTGGACCGATTTCAAAAATTCTTTCACCATTAGAAAGCTACATTCACCCTGAGTAACATAGGCTACTTTTGATCCCGATATTCCCACGGGATCGGAACTTACGCGGGTGAATTAGTAATATAATTAATTAATTAACTAACATTATTTTATATAGTCACAGTTAGTTGGTTACTGATTTACTAAAAGGAAAGTTATAAAAAGGAATTGAACTACAATAAGAAAATAATTAAATATTTTCATGAAATGGTTGTATTACAACAATACAAGTACAACCAACATATTGTAAGTAACTTTTGTATGCTCTACCGGTGTGGTGGTATGATATGATTATAAAAAATGCGCAATTTTCTGCGCATTTGTAATTCCCAATAAAATTATTTCAATATTAGGTAAATCCGATTCCTTTCGTATAATAGGGACTCTAAAATAAACGCATTTAAAAGCTAAATGAAAAATTGAAATAATTTATATGCTTAGAAATATGGTACACAATGGTTCTTAAAATTAATGTTAGTCCCACATATTTCACCAAAGAATTGGCGTGCAAATTTTTAGGTGTATTAGTTAATTGAATTAATTGTAAAAAAAAACGAAATTGCAATTAATATAATAGAAAACTTCCCAATTCCTACTGTTACTAATTTCTAGGGTCTATTAAAACAAAGGCTACAGAAAGACGAAGATGCGTCACCACCACCACCGAGTTTCTTGACTCGACCTAACCCGAGCGTCACCCAAAATTGCACAGTTTACAATGAGAAATCAGACACGAAATTGCTCTAAGCACTCATATTCTTGATGTTAGATAAATGACTTCCTGCTAGTTGCCACAATGGAGGCATCATTATTCCTCTGGTGCTGTGAATAGGCAACGCCACCGTGGGACTCTCTCACGTCTTTATTACGGATATATATATTTTTTGTTTGTTCTAATTAACAGTTTTTATAATAGCCTGCTTTTACCTTAATTGTATGTGGTTCAAAAACTTAGTTTGTGCAATTTTGAAACTCGAAAAACTGTTGTTCTAACGGATCTTTCAATGTACGTTTATTATAAGTACATTATTGTCAAACAAGTGCCTTCCTACTTATCTCCACTGGCACAAGCCAGAATTTGTTTCTAAGGGGAAAGTCTACCTACTCTTTTCTCCATACAAACGGTCGACTTTTTCTGCCCTGGATAAAGTACCAAGTTTTAACAGTTATAGTTCTTATAGTTTCCGAAAAAAAGTTACTGAAATACGGATGGACGGACAGACAGACAGACAGACATGACGAATCTATAAGGGTTCCGTTTTTTTGCCATTCAGCTACGGAACCCTAAAAACCTGAAGACTAACCCCCGTATTTATAGACAAGTCGAGTAATTACTTTGGCTAAGTATTGCATTTGTCTCGCACTTGTCAGCGGTTTTTAACGTGAAAACGAAAATGTGACAGAGATTTTACTTAGCCAGAGTAATTACTCGATTCGTCTATAAATACCTACGGGGGTTAAACTATAATAATTTTAAAAGAGGTTTTATTGCGTTTATTTAAAACGACTTATCGAGGAATTTCGTTTACTTTAGACATACGCGTCAGCTTCGTAGTTCCGATGAGACTGTTTTATATAATCGTGAGAAAAATAATATTATTATGTACAATCAGGCAACACATGTGGATTTCAACCGAACTGTATGAAAATTGACGATTAATTTGATAGCAGGAAAGTAAATCTTGACTCTGTATAAATAATCGGAGTTTGAATTCCTCCAACTCCAGCTAATACTAAGTATTTTTTCATTACAATACCAGGCTAACCGGTATTTTGCTGAAGCGCTTACATTTTTACACCCCTTCGATTGCTTACCCAAGATATTTGCCTTACCAAATGTTATTTACCCTTTCTTGTATTGTAGAGAAGTCGTCCAATGTAGAAATAGTAGAAGATGCCGAAGATCGTACGAAGTGGAGACGTAAAAGTAGGAAAGCGGCTTTTACTTTTACTCCTACTTTTACGTCTCCACTCACTCTCGAGATATATGCAACCGGGAACAACGCTCGGATGATGAGTAGAAATGGCCATTAAACGCCGAAACAGTACCTACCTAATTTCTCCAAAATATTTCTATTTTTAAACTCTACGGTGGATATTTACCTGTGTTGCCAACTGTACTTGCCTAAAGATTGTTTTGAGTGTCAATTATCCATTACAATTCTCAAATAACATTTCGTCTTTGTTTTGGGAATTATTTTAGTTGATCTGAATTACCTAAATACCCGGTGGATACGTAGGTTAGGTTATCTTTTTAGGGTTCTGTACCTCAAAAGGTAAAAAAGACGTGCCATTTTTACCTGTTGAGGTACGGAAGGTATATGTATTTTATAATAACTCGCTAGTCTGTCTGTCTTGTCTGTCCTTGTGTGAACCACTGATTTTCACAGGAACGGATGGACCTAGCGAGTTTAAATTTATCTTTATATCTATTTGTGTCCAAGTACTGCGAAAAGGACTCCCCATTTCCCATGTATGGGGATGTATTCTACTTTTTTTCGTTAGCCCGCTAATTTTTCTCACTGTAGGGCAAGGAGTAATTTTTCTCACTTTGCGCAGGATTCAGGAGTCTTACTGCCCGAATCCTTGCCCAAAATTAGCGGGCTAACGAAAAAAGTAGAATACATCCCTACTAAAAATTAAATAAATTCTTGATAATCGGTACAATTTTTCTTTAACGTTTTTACTAAGTTCGCTGTCTTTGTACTCTAGCGAGCGACATACCATCTGTATCACTCATTCAACCTCATGTCAACCTTGTTATTATTTTCGTAAGTACCTTCCTATTGTCAGTTCGAGTATGTACCTCGGTAGGAGGAGCTCGCCGTTCGAGGCGGATCTCAGCTTTACCTAACTGGCTACACCCCACTCTGCCGTCATTTCGCATCGTTGTTTTAAAGGCTGTATCTACCCCGGACGTATGAAATCTTGCTCAGGTTAGGTCATAAACGATGTTGGGTATAGTCTTCGGTTTTGTATTGTACTTGTATTTATTGTTGCGCATGCTGCTTGTTTTGTTTGGGCTAGGTTATCTACATGCGGTATGTAGAAGTTGCAAAGTAGTCTACACTAATAATAAAAAGAGGAAAGATTTGTATTTCTAAAAAGTTGGGATGTATGTATGTATTACTGTTTCTTAGATTGTTCATTGATATTTTAATTTCGATAAATCCAACGGGATCGATAGCAGAGCCCTTCGGTTTCACCCGCTTATTTCCTTGAAAGACAGGCTTTACAAACGAAACTTTTCCTCTTTTATTTTTCGTTTCTTTAAGTTTATTAATCATCTTGTTTTTTAGCTAGGCCTTTACTTCCCACTGATCTCCCTTGTCTATCCTATTTTTTTTTAAATTGATACGAAAGTTAACCCCTTTTCATATACAGTGTGACATGGATCCAAGCTGGCACTCTTTACGAACTCTTTACTATAATTTCAGTTTAAAATCGTGTTTCATTTTTGGAATTTCAAACGTCTTTTAAATGGACATCGTGCAAACCTACGAAAAATAAATAACTCCGTAAGAGAGGTGGTTACAGTATATTTTAATGACTCCACACTCCACTCCACGTTTACTGTACCTAATTGCGAAAGTAACTCTCAGTTGATTGTTTCGTAAATATTTTTTTCCCGGGTCTTATTCGTGTATTTTTATTTTAAACTAGCTGACACGGCGAACTTTGAGCCTTTGCCTTAGAGGAAAAAAAATCCTATATCCGTCTCCTAGTTCTAAGCTACCTCCCCACCAATTTTCAGGCAAATCGGTTCAGACGTTCTTAAGTTATAAATAGTGTAACTAACACGACTTTCTTTTATGTAGATAGATTTCACACCTCAACGTTTCGACTAAACTATGCTTGTTATTTCGATCAGTCGTCAGTACATGGTCAGTTAAACTGATCAGTTTAAACTGTAGGTACCGTCAGACTGCCCAGTTGTAAGTTTTGATCTATAGCCCGCTTAACAATAGTCTTTGGTCGTGGGGAGACTGATTGATTGAGGCTTAGATAAGATGATTGTTGTTTGTCTGCTACGTTCGCGTTGTCACGCTCAAACCACTGAGGCTATATTCATGCATTTTGATATGGAGATAGATGAGACTTGGGAGAAAGACATTATGCTGTTTTTTTAACCTAACAGCTGCCTTAGGCATGTGTGGCACACGCATGTGTGCAACCGTAAAACAAAGTAGTTAATGTGTCCATATGCCATATTATCCCAATTCCTAACTTCCTATCTAATTTTCATCTATACTAATATTATAAAAGAAAAGATTTATTTGTTTGTTTGTAACGAAAAAGCTCCGAAGCTTTTAGACCGATTTCAATAATTATTTCACTAAATGTTAGGTACATTATTAAAGATTAACAAAGGCTACTTTTGATCCCAATATTCCCACGGGATCGGGACCTTTGCGGGTAAAACTACGAGACGCAGCTCGTTAAATAAAAATATTCTTCCATAATGTCTTCGATTATGTTACATACCCTTCTATTCCATTTCATTTTGGATCTAAGTACCTAGGTATGATGGTCGTTTGAAAAATAAAACACAAAATTAATTATTGTGACTCATGTTTACAACCACTCACAAATGCACTTTGACTTTAAAGCGAAAAAAATTAAACAAATTAACATAATTGTCACCGTAATCATGGCATAACATACTACATAAACAATCATACTTACAACAAACTATCCTTTACCTAGTAAATAAATACAATTTACCTAATTATTTAACATTCAGAAGAGTTAACACAAAGCCTTTTCGATAAAAGAAACGGTTATTTTAAAATCTTATAAAAGCTATTTTAAGCAAATTGAATAATTAATTAGGACTTGCACACAAAGTAATGAAGTAAAATATCATAATAGGTAGCTATCTAAAACATTATTTTATTTGGGCGTACATAATAATTATTAATTCAAGTTACATTTTTTAATATTAACTCATGCAATCAACCGATCACCTTTAAACCGAGCACAGACCTTTAAAGGTTCTATTAGTTGTGCCACCTTTTAATTTGAAGGCAGCAGTTTATTTGTTTTGCCTCCGATCGACTAAACTATTGAAGTCTGCGTCCAACCCATTTAAAAGTTAATTTAACAAACTCTAAACGTCCATATTTTATGAAAATACTTCGATATACTTATACATATATCTACTATCCCCCTTACTTATAAACAGCTGCATAAACTATGTATCGTTTGTCTTTTACTGTGACATGAAGTTACAAAGTTAAGAAACAGTGACAAACGTTACTTAAACTTAGTCATTGTTTATAAGTAAGGGGGTATATTGATAACTATACGAGATTTGTTAAATATTTTATACATATTCAATTATAAACACGTAGTTCAAAAAAAACTATTTCAGATTCTTCATTGGACGGAAACAGGTTTAAAATATGTTTACTTAATTAACAAAATCTTCATGAGTTCGTTAAAATATTTCATGTAGGTAAGTAATTATGTGATGTTACAAGTAAAAAACCTTTTAAAATATCGATTCGCGATGTTCTATTGAAATGAAAGACATTTTTCAGGTAAATCCTGAAGAAGGGACCTGCAATGGTCTCGAAATGTTGAGCGTTGAAACAATGCTAAAAGTAATAAACACCGCGCGATTAAACCGGAAAAATATTCTGATATAAACAATTATAGTTTTGTTTGTATCAGGCAGATGCTTGATGCTTTCTTTCTGTCTACGAAACTCTAGTGATATATTATTTTACAACTTAGTGTATTAATATTAATAAACCTTAGAACGGTTACATTCGAGTCTTTGCTACATACTGGAATGTAGGTGTTAGCATTTAATAAATCATAATATTTTAAGAATAACAATCATATCAATAAATTGCACCGCGAGACAAACTACACGATGCCACTTACACTGACACTACCAAAACCAGCCCACACCTACAGCACGCATTTAAAGAAATTCGTGCAAGTGTGCTGTAGGTGTGGATTCTATAGGTAAAGTTGCAGTGTAAGTGTTTGCCGTGTTTTTGCACATACCAACTTTATTTATTTGTGATCGTAACCGTGCGTTTTTTGACGATCTGTTTTTGTTATGAAAATATTTATAAAATAATGCAGACTAAATTTATTGAATGAAATGAATGATTCCGACAATATTCGTAGTAATTAAGGTATAATTAGAGTTGTCTGTAAAATCTATTTGATAAATAAGAAAAAAGATTAAACATGTCAGAAAATATACCGTTTTCATTCATACAACCATTAAGCTACTTTACCTTACAAGTACTTTTATCTAAATCTTAGATAAATTGTTTCAAATTCATACAAGAATCATGCCAATCATCTGACTTCTACAATATAATCCTCCAAATATAATAATTAATATTTAAAATTTCTATTTAACCCTTACTGAGCGTTGTTTGTTCATATTGGTGAGCATAAGCGAGATATACGATGTGAGGAGATCGTCCATTTTGTAGCCGAGCGATGTTTCGCATAAGAGTTTAGATCCTCGGACCAGGTTCCCGATCGTCATGTGGAAATACGTGTTCCCCGAAGACCAGTTCGATATCCTAGTAAATGGATGCGTGACCAGGATGTCCTAGAATTATGAAAAAATGGAATTAGCCTTGTGATTTTAATTAGTAGTCTGGAAGGGTCTGTAATTAGTAATCAGGTAGGGTCATCTGTACATGACATGTAGAGTGATTTCTCAAAGAAGATGATAATCCAAAAAACTCAATAGCTTTAAAAATATAGGAAAGCTACCATCTTATTCAATTTCTTATAAGTTAGTTACCAACGCAACGTTTAAATATGCCAACTTTCAGCAACATCCTAATAGGATTTTTTGCTTTAGAGAACTATAATTCTTAGACGAAATTATCCATTAACTTCTAAACATTTTGTTGTAAATCGTCTTACATAGTTTTTTCGGCACTGCTCAACTGTGAAAAGTACAGAAGGACATTGAGGTTTGAAGACCGAAATTTTCGATCTTTCACACTTAGGTACAGTCTTCGGTTGATGAATGAATGAACAACGTTTCCTATTGTCACGTCTGTGTAAATAACTGTACCTACTGAAAGTTCTTGACATATAATTAGGGGTTTTACTCAGTTTACTTACCTTAGACTGTGGATGAATCAGGCTGACTCCATGTTTGTTGATAGCAATCAGCAAGAGCTCAGGGTAATTCGGTTCCGTCGTCTGTTTAACCTCAAAAAATGCTGATCCGAAGGTAGGCCACCGGTAAATGACCTTCAAAAAGGTGATCTTCGCGTCTTCAGGCGTCATGCCGGCGTCTTGGTTGTAAGACGCCACGATAGCTCGCTTCCAGTCGGCTGAACTTTGCATTTTGATTAGATCGGCTGGTACCAGCTCTCGAAGCATTTGCCTGAAAAGAGTTGTTAGTGATTTTATTGGATAAATACCTAATTATGATTCAAGTCACGTCATTATGGAGCATTGGCAATTATTCATTACATGTTGTACTTCGACACTAATGGTTTCTATGTTAGTGTTTATTAAAAAACAAACTGCTCCGAAAAGATACGCCTAACTCAATTTTTTTAAACGTGTCTCTAAATTTGAATATATTTCTGCCTCCTATCCGCCAATAGAACGCTTATAGATAGCTTATTTAGCTTGCTACATAGCTAATTATATTTGTAACTTACGGTATTGCTTGCAGTTCCTGTTTGTTGTCTCCGAACCTGGCTCTATAGGCTAAAGCGGCAAGTCTAGCAGCCTCTTCCCTCCCACACCGGTGGTATCCTCGGAGCAACTTAGGCAACTCCTGGTGGAAATGGAAGATCACGTCCGCAGCACGATCTTTGCCTGGTACAGTGTTCGTCCATAGTTTCTTCATGAAGAATACCTGAATGGAAAATATGTGAGTGTTACATTCTAGTTTTTAATTTTAAGTAACGATGAGGGCAAGGAATTTTACAGGTTCTATATAATGTCGAAGTAACTGAACTGGGAAAAAAATAAAGAAATCTCACGGGATTAGGAGCTAAGCCTATAACCACTTCTAACTCGCTTACGTCTTACCTGATAAGTGAATTGTGGTGTTATCCCATCACGAGTAGGTCGCGCTTTCTTGATCCAATCAGTAAGATGCCTTACGAAGTCGAAGAAGAAGTCTCCTTCCGGCACTGATATCACTTTATCTGCTATCTTTACAAACAAACTGAACCCTTCACTAGATCTAAGATTAAGTCTCTGAGCGATGTTCTGGCAGAAGTCTTTCGCTCGTGTTGACGAGTCTACTTCGAATGCCTCATCTGTATCGTCCGGGAAGTACACTTTGTGGAATATCTGCGTAGTTTTATGCTGAATCGCCTCAACTTCGACCTGATGAGGCGGATACTTCCTTTGACCATTTCTTAAGGTTTTTTGAAGTCTTTGGAGTGAATCTTGAGCAATTGGATATCTTCTAGTTCTAAGGAATAAAGTTAATTCTCTAAGCAGTCCCTGGCTACAGGCAAACAGCCCTGTTGCTAGCCACATCAGCTCCCAACCTCTCTCTTCGGACATTCTATTCCGGTTATCAGTCAGTTGCTTCATTACTTGGCAGTATATTTCATCCCTAAGAATTTCATGCTTAAGAGGACCATCGAAAATATGATCGGTATACTCATTACCAATACGTGGACGCTTGGACGGTAAGTCACCCATATATTTGAGAATGGCTGTATAAGCAAAGCAGGCCTCTTCGGCTAATTCTTCTTTCGCTTGCAATTTTTTCAGTAAAGGTAGTTTTATTGGTTCTCTAGAGTGTCTCCACAATTCCTCAGTTCCACCTCTTTTGGCAGTTGATAACGTAAGTGCCTTGGACACTGTTCGCTTTGGTGGCAATCTAAAGTGATCTAGAGCATATTCTAATAGAGTGTGGGGTTTGTCTCGAGTTTCTGTACCATTTAGTGTTCCGGTTGGTGGTCTACGACCGTGTTGAGCACCTTCTTGACAGAATAACGCTAAGATGTCCGGCGGTGGTTTCGTTAAAGCTGGCAACACGTACACAGTTTCCGCAGGAAAATCTCCCCTTTCCACAGTTCTCTCGCACCTACCGATACACCAACCGTTGTTTAGAACAGATTCCCCAGTGCTTTCTTCTTCTAAAATAATCAAATCTCCTTTCTGGAATGTCAAGAAACTGGAACCTTCACCCGGGGCTTTATAATCTTGTAGAGCAATAACGTATTTAGATCTCTTTTTCAATCCTTCCAAGAAGAATACTACTAAATCTCTAATATCTTCTGCGTTTGGACTTTGGAATGTAAATTCTTCACCCCTAACCGTAGAAAGGCTAAACGTTTGCGTGAAAACTTTATTAGTTTTTTGACTTGAAACTGTTGTAATTTCTGGGAAAGATAATTCTAATAGCACTTGTTCCTGATCGTCAACAACATAAACACCGGTCCAATTGACTGCTATTATAACGTCATTCTTAGGTAAATTAGGGCCCGAATTTCTATAGGCTTCGTAAAATCTTGAAAATAATAACGGCCACTTAAACTTAGCATAACTGACAACGTCTTCTTTCACACGGTATGCTGGTACTTTTTCTTTGACATAGTAGCTCTTTTTATACGCTGTGATGACTAAAGCACCCCAACGATCCACTGCTTTTTCGACACCAGTTAAACAGTAGTCTGGTATGTAGTTGGGAAGTAAAGTATACAATCTCTCTGAGTTCATGTCTTGAGCGTATTCGATGTAATACTGCTGAGCAGCTATCATCGCTAGATCTTCTTCTTTATCACATCTATATTCACCAAACTTTACACCTCTGACAACTTGCTGGTAAATGAGATTCGTTGCTACCTGATCTTCAGTAGGATCGTGCCACGGGGCAAAGATTTCTTTTCTAAAGAACAACCGCCATGGAGCATTACGTTCTTGTGCTCCTTGTTCCTTAGCATATTGTTCGCATTGTGATATTGCATCCATGACGTGATCCCCACCGCTGCCTAGTGAGCTAACTTTGTCGAATAGTGCAATATACAGCGAAAATCCAAACTGGTCCCGCAACGCAATTTTGTCTGACAGCTGATTGCACAATTCTCTAGCCGTCGTTGCAGAATCAGCTAACAACGTTTTTGTGTTGCCGTCCATGAATGTAATCGGTAACATAATCGGTTTTTTAGACTTTGTTGCCTGTAATTCCAGCCAGGAAGGCGGTTGGTTTCTCGTCCCGTTGTTAAACGTTCTCTTTAATCTATCTTCACAATAAGGAGCATAACCGGGCGGGCCTTCTCGTATAAAGGCTCTTAGGTAATTAACAAACTTTTCACTTGGAGCAAAGCATCCAACACACAATGAAAGCAATATCCACCCTCTGGCGTGTGAAGATTTCGAAGGATTATTTGAGAGTTGTTTGCAAATCTGACAATATATTTCATCCCGAAGTTCTGCACGTAAAATCCCGTGACCTATGATGAAGTGTAGTTTCTCCAAATTGGAAGTCGGCCGAGACTCCAACCACGACTGGTAACTGTCAGCAGTGTATTCTTCATCCTGAAATTCAATTGGCGATATTATTTTGGGCACATTTACTTTGCTTGTGTCAATACAAAAATAATTGTACAAATGTTACCGTACCTGTAATTTTCTTCGAACGTCTTCACCAAGTTTATTTTTCCTTTTCAAGGTTAGCGACACTAATTTATGTCTGATTGACCTTGGTTTCTGCTTATTTAAGTAAGCATCTGGATCAACACCCATCATCTGTGCTTCTTGGAACTCCTTGGACCTGATGAAGTTCCTCCCAAGAGTGGCCGTTACTTTGGACATTACGGAGGTGTTATCTCTATCCATTGTATGATATCTGGGTTCTGGAAGGTCTCCAGTGAACCGTAGTATAGTGACCCACAGTGCTTGGGCTGCCTGTAATGTTATCAAATATTATATAATTAGTGTGAATAAAATAGCTAATGTTATAAATATTAATAAAAACAATCTGTAGGTATGTTGACAGTAGTTTAGTGATCGATTAGAGATTTTTCTTTACTTATTTAATCTATCGATACGCGCACAGCGCCCAGCGCTATTATTTATATAATTAGCAACAATTATAGTGTTATACTCATAAGTATTACAGAAAAGTTACTATGCTGCTTAGTCGCAAAAGTGGGACAACATATTCCTTAACTCAAGTAAGGAGTGGCGCTGAATGCGGTAATCAATGTTATATTTAACTTATACTGACCAGCTGATCCCCTTGAGTGTGTAGTGGTAACAGAGGATGCTTGAGAGGCTTTCTCGAGTATTGATGAGTGACATTCCCCTGGAAGTACGTCGCTGCAAACTTTGGGAACTTAAACTCTGAGAGATCTTCTTCATCTTCTGAGGTTGTTTGCATCGGTGTCACCATCTGATACACATTCAAAGAACAAAGTTTAAACTGCGTTAAGCCAAACCAATTAATTCATATTATTAATTAATTTGCGTCCCAGTACAGACTTTTGTCCTCTCTTCCTTTGTTATAAGTATAGATTAAAAATAAATATTACCTCTTGTTGGTCAGCCCTTGAAGCTTGAGGTAAATCACTGAACATAGAAGTGTCTTTTGGAGCAGGGGCTTCGCTGCTTGAGTCAGGTAAAAAGTCAAACATTGCTTCTACCAATTTGCTGTCATCTACTGGCTCGTCTTGTTTTCTTGCTGCTTCTTGGAGTATTGTTCTCTTAGCCTCCATCTGGCGCTTTTCTTCTAGTGCTAACTCAGCATCTCGGCGTTCTAGTTCGTACATTCGCTCCTGAAATTATGCAATTTTTTCGTCAATTTGATACTTTTGGTAACGGTTACAATTTATAAATAGGTAAGGTATAGTGGGGTAAATCTGATTTAACTTATTAAATGGGGTAAATCTGAATTTATAAAAAAATGGATTTAATATCACTCTGACTAAAGGTCTATTTAGTATTTACCCCACTTTCAAAGTTACCCCCATTACACTATATACACACATCAACATCGTCTAGGGATATTTTATATAAAGTTCTTTAACTTAAAAAATACTGGCCGATTTAAAAATATTTTAATGGAACCTTATTGTGTAGGCCTTATTGTATGATTCCAAATTTGAATTTTAAAAAAATAATTAAAAACATAAGATTAGCGCGGCAATTATTGTAGCGAGTTCGAAGGTTTAAATTTACTTAACGCAGTTTTAAGCATTTTGTTTAAACAAATTTAAGTTTTAATATTTTTTTTTGATTAATTACAATTTAATACAACTGTATGCATCATGCAGCGGCGTCATTTAACAAGAAACGAAGGTTAAGGGCAGTAGGAATGCTCCAAGCTGGCGCTACTCAACGGAGTATTGCCGAGGAGATTGGAACAAGACAAAACGTGATATCAAGATTGTGGTCACGTTATCGTGCTACTGGTGAAGTGGCTGAAAGGCATCCAGGCGGAAAGCGGATAACTACCCAAAGACAAGACCGATTTTTGCAAGTGGCCGCGAGAAGACAACCAAATGTTACGGCCATGCAGTTGGTTCAAACGCTCCAGTCAGACCACCAGGTGCTTGTCAGTGACCAAACTGTGAGGAGAAGACTGCACGAGGCTAACCTTCATTCTCGCAGGCCGCTTCGTACTCTAGCACTACGCAGAGGAAATCGTGGACGAAGATTACAGTGGGCTAGAGAACATTTGCCTTGGGAAGATATCGAGTGGTCGGTAGTGTTGTTTACCGATGAGTCCCGATTCGGATTTCATCCTGATTCACGTAGAGTACGCGTATGGCGAGCTTCTGGTCGTGACAACCGTCTGCAACACCCTCAGGAGGTCCATCCATACCATGGCGGAACAATTACGGTTTGGGCGGGAATTCGTATTGGTGGAAGAACAGACCTCGTTTGGATCAGAAACACTATGACTGCCGAAAAATACCGTAATCAGGTGCTAGCACCAATAATCTATCCCCATCGACTGCAAATGGGCCAAGTTTTCACGCTCATGCACGACAACGCCCGTCCGCACACTGCGCGAGTGGTGACCAGCTGGCTAGAGGAGCACGACGTGTCGGTCTTAGACTGGCCCGCGCAATCACCAGACCTAAACCCCATAGAGCACGCGTGGGATATGCTTCAAAGAAGGGCTTTGAGGAATTTGCCTCCAAATGTTGCGACTGAAGAGCAACTTTTTTTGCATCTTAGCAGGACCTGGGACAATATTCCGCAGCAAGATATTGACAACCTGATTCAAAGCATGAAAAACCGTTGCAGGGCCGTGATTAACGTCATGGGTGGTTTCACTGACTACTAATTTTAACTTCAAATAAAAACACCTAATAATTTCGTTTTACTTTATTTTTTTCCTTAGCTAGACATTTTATCTTAAATTTAACATTATTTCAGTTTTTGCGTTTTTTTAAATAAAAAAATATTTAAGCATAAAACAATATTTTGATGTATTCTAAATCATAGTCTGATAAGTAGGCTTTACAAAAATATATACATGTTGTTTGTTAGTAAACACAATTTTTGAGTAAATTGAGAAATTCTGAATATCCCTAGACGGTGTTGATGTGTGTACATCTTTTTTTCCCCTTAAATTTGTTTTTAATGTTACCAATTGAAACTTTAATACTAGACTAGTTAAAAGTTAAATAATCTGATATTTTAGAACCTGTATTTTTTAACGTTAACAGAAATTGATAAAAGATGTTGCAATATAATTTAAAGTCACGCACATTTTTTGTCGAAATCATTATTTTTATCTGTTCAGCAGGTCCTATGTGCTAAACTTTAGTGTTTCATAGAAGATTGGTTAACGATAGTGAAAGATACTTTATCTTTGGTTAAATATTTTTTAAACTTAATTTTAAGATGTCTTAGAAGATTTTTTTTGGATTATTTTACGGTATCGTGACCGATTCAGCAAATTTGAATCTCTTTGCAGAAACAAAACCAATTACTGTTCTACGATAATTGATAACAATTAAAATACACTAACATGGTTTATATCAAACGCCACACTATCACAAACACAGTTCATCCACATGCCAATCATTTTTTAATCAACTGAAAGTCACACTTCAGCGAAAATCCACACCGTCACCCACACCGAGCTCAGCTGACAAATTGACGAAATTTCCACATAGTGCCAGTATTAGTATTACAATAGTGTGTTATCCAAGTCAGGAATGCAACTGCACACCTATGTCTAAAAGATATTGCATAATGCTCGTCCACGCATGGGTGATCATTTATGATACCCAATAACGCGGAACGAAGGTACTTGAACGGTCTTATTTATCGCCCATCTAACTAACCGGTACATTTGGAGAGTAAACTCGTTCATTGTATCTGTACAATGAACGCGCTTACTCTCCGATCAATTCCTAAACATTGTTTTCGTTTTTCTTTGTTTGAGCAGAAATCTTATAGATACTACAGCTATGCCCGATTGGGTAACTGTAACTGGATTTTTTAGAAAAACTGTTTAGTGGAAAACATGAAATTGCATAGAGGGTCCTCACGACACGTAAGTTAAAGTAAGGTACTTCTTTTTTACAATTTCAAGTTTCTAGCCCGTTGTCGTTAGTCAGTGAGCCAGTTATAATTTGGGTTAAATTGTCGATTTTATTTTGTAAGTTAAACATTTCCAACCATGTTGCAAAGAAAACTTACACAAACTTGACTGGCGTTTATACAAAGTTTAAATCATCTCGGAAGAAAGCACTTCAAACAGACGCTTTCTTATTGATTATCTTTGTGGCTGAGCAATGCTTACAATATGTCGGCTTAAAATCCGTAGGTCCAAGAAATGAAATTAGGTACTAGCTAGTTGATTTAATGCATTCATATTAGATGAGGAAACATTTTGGATTTGACGTGGAAACGCTTCAAAGGCATTAAGGCAAAAGCTTTTTTCACAGAGGTGCTTTTTCTTCCAATTTTATCTCTTCGTATAAATCATGAATAAATATTTGTAATTTCATTTAAACTACGTAAATTTAAGGTAAATCCTTGACCGATGGGTTTGTATATTTATCTACTCACCCTGTAGTTCTGTTCAGCGATCTCCTTAGCGCGCGTGTTGCCCTGGTGTTGCAGCCTCTGTTCCTCCTGTCTCCGAATACGCAGCGCCTCTGTGTGCGCGATCGCGTCTTGACGCATTCTTTTGTATCGCCTCATAGCAATCAAACGCCGAACGTGGCTCTGGATTTTCAAGATCGCCCACATCTTGTGTCCATATGATCGCCTCACCAGGTAACCACGAGCAGCCGCCTATTGACAAAAGCATTCCCTTAGTGTCGTATTAAGCTAATTGGCCTGATACAACGCCATCTAGATCTACTTACCTGTAAAGAAACAATGTGACCTCGTAGATGCCTAAATCGATGAGCCAATACTCTCGCTCGTATCAGCGCTTGCAGTCTGGAGTAACCCACTTTCATCTTGTTATACCTAATCCTCTGTAATTTTCCTCGCCAATGCCGCTGTACCAAGATCGCTGCTGCTCTCATTTTCAAGAATCGTCTTCGGTACACCCAACCTCGTATAGATCTCTGAAGTATTAAAATCTTACGAGTCAGTACGCGGTCTCTTTCTTGTTCAAGGAACAAATCGTGTGCATCCTTCAAGAAAACTTTGGTATGACCCAGCTGGTAATCTGACCTGCCCAGAACCTGAGCACAGATTTTGGCAGTGGCTGTCCGGCAATCAGTTTTATGTGCCGGTGGAACTCCAGAAATCAAGAATCTGTATCTTTCAACGAATTCCTTAAAGCTATGACGTATGGGATATCCGGCTCTACGAATCCTGATAGTCTCCATCATACCAGAATACCTGAGTTGTCGACAACAGAGACCACGATCGAACATCATAGGTTTCTTAAACTCGTTTGGTTTTATGCATCGAATGAAGAATGGTTGACACGTTCCTAGAGTTCTCATCAACAAATCCAAAGACTTCTTGAATTGAGTAGAAAGCGTTGGTGTTCGTTTTCTCGTTTCAGACCCCATTATGATGTCTTCCTGGAATATTTGTTGTAGAAACTTGTTTGTGGAAATGTGAATTAACTGCAACAAGTCAGCGCTGAAGGTATCTCTGTTCTTTTCTAGAAAACCTCGTGTATCGTAGAAAACAACTCCAGCGAAATGGTTTAACCCAAAACTGGTATTGATATCGGACTTTGGTTTTAAATAATTCCTGTGTAGACCGTGAGTTTTGTGCAGCTTGGCTAACATCGTTTGATCTGTACCTTTTGGAAACTTTGATTCCTCATCTATGAGTGCCATGATATTTAGTTGTTTCAAAGCAATGAGGTCAAGAGCATCTTGGTTGTCAACAAACTCAATATGCTGCCAGTTAATGCCTTCGTGGTTGTATTCTTCTTGTTCCAATTTGAAAATATGCCTCACGAAAAATTGTTGGAGATTTTCATTTGCGAAATTAATGCAAAACTGTTCGAAGCTGTTTTGGTCAAAGTTCTCAAATCCAAATATGTCTAACACGCCTATAGCCGTTCTCATTGTTGACTTTGGTTTGTAAATGGCAGCGTTTATTTTCCTAACAATCGTCACAAATAAACGACCGTATATTCCTTTGACGAAGGCATCTCTAATATCCACAGATTGATCCCTGCTTAGAGTCGATATGACCGTTTCTCCATGAGCAAACAGAGTCTTCCTTGTTAAAGCACCTATTAGCGTTTGGACAGGTACTCCTAGCAAAGTTGCAACTCTCCTAACATTTGCTTGCTCAATTATTTCTGTTGCGTCTAGATTGTCTACTATTGTTGCTTCGTACTTAATATTACCGCAATGGAGAACTGCTGCTAAAAGCTTCAGTATTTCAAAGATCTCCGATTCGCTGAACAGGAGCACTTTCATGGCAGATCGGATATCGGCAAACTCGGCTGCATCATCTCGACCTTCACACGAAAAGCTACCACCCTGAAAATATAGAATATTTCATGAAGATTATTTTAATTTCATGTAACGATTTATTATGCCACAACACATGAATAGTTCAACTTACAGCAGATAAATATCTGTATTCAGACGGATCTCCTAGCTCCAATTTCTTCTTCTCCTCTCTAGATAGGCCAGCCAACAAACAGTAGAATACATGGTAGTTCCTTTCTTCTGGCCCTTGAGATACAATTCTAGACTTTTCTAGAAGATATTGTTCTATTTTAGCGCCTTCTATAACTCCGTTATTACTGAAGTGTATGTCGATATATTTTCCGAAACGCGACGAATTGTCGTTTCTCACAGTTTTCGCGTTGCCGAATGCTTCTAGAATAGGGTTTGCTTCTAAGATCTGAAATCACCAAATTAATAAATCAGTAGAGGTCAAACAACATAATCTAAGAAAAAATTTGATAGCAACCAAACGTGAGCTTAGTATCACCTGTTGTTCAATCCAAGAATGCTTCCCACTTATTGCAGCAAGATATTGCAATATAAGCTTTGTCGACTCAGTTTTACCAGCACCGGATTCTCCACTGATGACAATACACTGGTCCTGCCCATAACGCCGCATATGCGCGTACGCATTGTCACCAATTGCAAATATGTGCGGAGGTAGTTCACCAATCTTGCGCTCTTTGTACAGCTTAATCTGGTCGGCTGTGTATATTGGGAGGATTTGGTATGGATTCACAGCTACCAGTATAGAGCCAGTATATGTCTGAAAATAAAGAACGACGTGATTTTTAGAACGTTTTTTCAAAGTGATATAGGATTAACGCGATTTCTTATGGAAAGTTAAACCGAAGGTCATTAATGACCGTGCTATAAAGAGCATAATAACTTCGTTCGATAGACAGATTAGTATGTAAACATATTTTTATGGGAGATACAAACATCAATTAACATACGATGATAGAAATCAAGGACCGGAGACGTGAAAGTGAAAGCTTTCAAATCAATACTTACATAAATGAGGTTATCATTATATCTAATGAGTAAGTTCCTCAATATGCCGGCTTCATGGAGATCTCCTAAAGATATCATGTCTTCTACCCCATGGACCGAAGTTGCATGCATCGCTTTGATGCGGCGTTCTGGAGGCAGCCATTGTTCTTGGCCGTCGTCGTCTCGCACTCGGATCCTGCGACCTTCGGCAGCCAGGACTCGAGCCCCGATAGCCACATCGAACTCGCGACCTGACACCGGCTCGATCCATATGTAATCACCCTGAAAATTACAACATGTAATTCATTAGACGCGTTTACATCAAACATTTGCAGTCAAAATACAATGGATCGATTTTGAATTAAATCTTATGTACCTACTAAGAAGCAGTTAAATGCACAATGGTAAAGGACAAACGGTTGTTATCATTATATTGTAAGTACCTAATCAGGACATATGCAGGGACATATACGCCACGAAGCTATAAGCCAGTCTTTTATGAGCAGTTTTAAACTACACCTCAAGTATAGTAATGTCTCATTAGAGTTAACATTAATTTAAATTTACATTAACTAATTGCAGTGCAGTTTAATTAAGTACAAATTTATATTCAGTAATCTTCTGTCCTATATAAACAGGTTCCAATTCCAATACAGCATCGCACTTTCAGAATTTTCTGATGACGTAAGTCGTTTTACCTTATTGCAACTAAAGATATTAACGTCTATTAATATACAGATTTCATCACTTGTAAAAGGATTACAAGTCGTACAAGTGCTATGATCATTTTCCACATAGTTTACATTCCTATCGGAAAGACAGCAATCGGTGTAGCGTTAGATTTTTCGCATCACGTCGTTCGTGGTTTCAATTTCGTAATTGGCAACTAATGTCTGTTCTCTGCCAGTTATTGAGGAAGCAAGTTGTTAAAAAATGTCAGCTTACGCTAGTAATTATCACATTTTGTAATGATACCTCAGTTAGTGTGTAAAGTCAGTATAGCAAGTATTTTAAAACCGCCATTAATGTAACATAACATAAGTAATAGTTCTTATGGTTCTTATTGGAATTTACCCAAATAATCAAACTTCCTAATCCAAAAAAATCTCAGTAAGTAACCTAAATGTATTCTGTGGTTTAACAAAAGTATAATAAAAAGAACAACTTCTTTTAATTGTTTACTTTGCCTCACCACACTAAAGTTTTTTACCATGAGGTGTGCTAATGCTTAATAAATACTGCTTTCTAATGAAAATCCGGATGCAGCCTCACCTCGAAGTATAAACTAGTATCCATCACATCACATTATTTCACGCTATAAATTACTATTGGAACTACTAATATGAATAAAATGTGCGTTACAATCGATAAGTTTATCGTAACTGACCGGTAGGTCGTTTACCGGATCCCAGATACACATAAATGTCTTGAATAATTAATTATCGACTATTGATTGTATTATCGACCATTCTAATATTATTGTGCTGCATGTATACTGCTTTTATTTTTACGTAGGTATTTCTTTTCATGTAGGTACATAATACCTATACGCTTGACCACTTTCTTATCAGTTAGCAAGTGGCGTATAGGTCTAGCTATAACAAGAAAAAGAAAGACCTGTTCACTCGATACTTGAAACGGGATTCTTTAAGGGTCATGCGATAGGAAGATGGCCCATGGAATTAGCTCTGAATTCTGATTAGTCTTCCTGAGTGGCCTTTACATAGGAAAACAGAACCGCGAATGATAAGATGCACCCAATTCATTTTTTCAAAAATTTATAATATACATATAAATAAACTTAAGAGGTGTCAAGGGACACCCGGATGGAACGAAGTTATAAGCAAAAAAATAAAAGTGTCGTTAAAACGTTTGGTTTTAATTTTTTCCGTCTAGCCCCCTTTCCCAACGCGCGATAAGGAACATTTGGGGGTAATCTCAGAAATTACTGGACCGATTTCAAAAATTCTTTTACCAATGGAAAGCTACATAATAGAATAATATAGGCTACTTTTGATCCCGATATTCTCATAGGAACAGGATTATAAATTTACCTAGCACATTTATATCTCGTTGACGCGCGATTTTCTAGGGAGCATTTCATCTTGACGAGTAACACTTTATTAGTACTGACAGATACAAACCTTACTTAATCTTTAACTCAATCTTACAAAGCGTCAATAAATATTTAATTTCTTTATTTGTTCGGTCAAAGCATTTAGCGTTTCAATGTCAACTGTAGCGCTGTTTCGATTGGCCCATTCAGAAGTACCGGTTTCACAAAAACCAGCTCTCAGCGATAATTTTATTTATAGCTTTCTACTAATTTAATGTACGTAATCGACTTTTTTCAAAAGTAGAAAGTTAATTCGGATGCATCAAAATATTTACTTAATACTTACTGCTTCATTATGTAATTGTCCCACTGACTAGTTTTTTAAATGATTTCATTAACTTAAAGCGCGTAAGCCAGCATTAGGCATTCTAGTATACGTTTACCGAAAAACGCATCTCCAACCGGACAGGCGACATTATCATCGCTTATTTTTGTACTGAAAAAAACTTTTAGTTGAGTAGAATTTTGGCGTGACTTTTGTTAACCGAGTAATGTAAGGTCGCCTGCCCGGCGAGGAGGCCATTTTATAAGTCCAATTCTTGTTGTGGCCTACTTTATGATATTAACATTCGACCCACTCGAGTTATGTCATTGGAACAAGGATCTTATCCTAAAATGTAGATACCAGAAGGATTTATTACGAAACTTGTCTTTTCCTAGAGACCCTCCCACTCAGCATCTTAGGTTCAGTCGGCATAAAGTGGACATTCACCGTAGACTTCTATACAAAAGTTAAATACTATACTGATTTGTGTTTGATATAAAGGACTATTAGTCCAGCTTGATATAAATTAAACTGTGCCACCAATTTTGATTTCCATACTTAGCTTGACTTAATATATTTTATAAGTAGGAGGATCTATAATGTAGCTTGGCATTAGTGATAGTATGTAAGTATGTTTCCTTGCACGAGAAGGTTTAAATTCTCACTTGTACCCTTGTTAAACTTCAAATATACTTAGGTAATATTATCATCATAAATATTATTAAATAACGGGGTATTTACCATGTTTAAATTTGTTTTTTACGGAGCTCGATATTTCGCCAGCAATTTGAACTGGCTTGTTCGAGACCCGTAAATGGCTGGCTTGGTCACTAATATTTGTAGTGAATACAACCAAGTTTAAAACCATAATATATTAACATAGTGAGCTTGCAAAAGTATGACGCGGTACCTTCGTTTCCATGTAAGTTATCGATTCTACCGAACGCTGCAAGTGGCAGTAATGCAGTAATGCATTACCTAGAATTGTTTTACTACATTTTAAGCGTTCTCGTTGTTCTGAGTGCAACATTTCGCGGAGTTACTGGTACACCTGTACCTACCTACATACAGCACAGCTACCTATGTCGGTTATCGAGGTCAACGCCCTGAGTGGTGCTGGATTCAGAGGCTGGCGGAATGTGTTGCCAAACGCACTGATCGGAACTCCAGCGAGAAAACGTGCCGCTTTAGTACTAAGTAGGCAAAGAGTTCTAGCTACGCTGTGTAGTGTTACCTATAGATAGAACATCTTTTCAGATTGTACCGTCCACTATTTTAGTATCTATTAAATAAGTTTATATTGGTTTTTATAAACAATCTTGACCCAATATCGGGTTTGGGCCCAATTGGGTTTAGACCAATTGATTCAAATACATCGTTTGCTTCTTATGTCAACTTCTTTCTGTACTATCTACAAAAAAATCTTAAAACACTTCATAAAAATTCCAAAACAACTTACATCAATCATACTAATCACATCATACAAAAATGCCTACTTTGTAAGATGATTTCAATGCAAAATACAATTATAAGTATTATAATCTAACCAACCATTAAGTTGGTTAAAGTTTGTAGCCTCAGTTTTAGGATTCTGAAATAAAATTCATATATTAAGATGTTCGAATAAATAAGTTTATATTGGTTTTTATAAACAATCTTGACCCAATATCGGGTTTGGGCCCAATTGGGTTTAGACCAATTGATTCAAATACATCGTTTGCTTCTTATGTCAACTTCTTTCTGTACTATCTACAAAAAAATCTTAAAACACTTCATAAAAATTCCAAAACAACTTACATCAATCATACTAATCACATCATACAAAAATGCCTACTTTGTAAGATGATTTCAATGCAAAATACAATTATAAGTATTATAATCTAACCAACCATTAAGTTGGTTAAAGTTTGTAGCCTCAGTTTTAGGATTCTGAAATAAAATTCATATATTAAGATGTTCGAAACTTTCAGATGCTTTCTCTATCCGCTATACAATTTAACTATCGTTGTAAATAGGTCGTTTATTAGCTGGCCAAGAGATAAATCAATTTCGTTGCAATATGTCTACGATTATAATGATTATAGGATAGATGATTAGATGTTGTATTTGTTCGTTGAAAACTGTTATTAACGTTCGATCGATGCTTCAGATATGCATACTATCCTACTTTTTACTAATAATATTTTGAATGCGGTAAGTGTGTATGATTGTATGTCTCTACTCTTTATTAAAAAAATATAAAATTCTGTGAACAACCCACAGCGCCAACTAGCGCCGTGGCAAGCTACTAAGCTTGTGTTACGATGACTTAACAACGGATAATGTAATGTAATAGGTACTTACGTTTATTTTCCTTTTGGAAATTATACACTAGCTGACCCGGCGAACTTCGTACCGCCTTAGCGTAAATTTTCTGAGAGATTTTCTTAATATTTTTTTCCGTGAGAACCTTGTACAGAGTATTAGAAAACTACAAAAAAAATCAGCCAAATCGGTCAAGCCGTTTTCATGCTATGTCGTGACAACGGAAAACGGGTTTCATTTTTATATAACTAATATTTATTTTTACGCATAAATACTTGTACCCGGCGGGGTCCGAACCCGTAACCGTCTGCATTGCAGTCAGGCATTCGCCCGACGCGCCACAGAGGTCATCAAACGACCGACCGGTCGTCATCCGTATTTATCTACTAAATTTGCAAGTATGGTTGACCAAATTAAATGTTTCTTTAACCGAGTGTATTTTATGTGCCAACTACGTTTTTCATCGTATACGTCTACCCCTAAGAAGCTGGGTAGACGCAGATAAAACTATGGGGCATAGCTAGTCACAACATATTTATTACAATACCCCTACGAAATACTTATCTCACCACCTACGGTATACTTAGGTACCTACCTATTTTATAAGCGACTAGCAGATTCCCGCGGTTTCACCCGCGTAAGTCCCGATCCCATGGAAATATCGGGATCAAAAGTAGCCTATGTTACTCAGGGTGAATGTAGCTTTCTAATAGTGAATAATTTTTGAAATCGGTCCAGTAGTTTCGGAGATTACCCCCAATATACATACATACATACATACATGTTACCAACGTTACCTCTTTATAATATTAGTATAGAGACTAGCTGTGCCCGCGACTTCGTCAGCGTTTTTCGGACTACCTACCCATCGCTGTTCTTGAACGGACGACCAGGGAAGTATGTTGCTGAGCAGAAGATAATCATGGCAGTCTATTTAAGTGTAGATTTAGCACAGCGCAGCGGTAGGTAACGTGTTGCATGCTTATAAGAAGTAGCCTTTCTCGAAAAAGTAAAAAAAAATCGAAACCCGACTTCGAACAAAAGGACAAAACAATAATATTGAGCTCTCCTAAATACAGTGCAACCGACTTATCTGTTATGTAAGCTGAAGTCGGACAGCTTAACTACATGATATCTTTTTTTTACGTGGCTAATATCCGTCAGCGTCAGGCCAATCTCGTTGGGCTCCCTACCATAGGCTTATAATGTAAACCCCCATGGTGTCCCTCGCTCCACAAGTGTCAAAGCCAGTGGAAATTCCTCATGGACTACATCCCGACAACGACGACCTTTCCAAGCCGATAGACAACCCTTCTCCGTCTCCCCTCCCTCGGCACGGTCACGCCACCGTCTCGAGGTCCCCAAAGCCGGTGATAACCTCCCCCCCCCCAATTCACCACCAGAGGCTGAGGTGATTTTTATAGTGGTTGTCTACCACGCGGGCCCTTTCTTGCGGAAAGGACCCCCGAGCCCACTGACGCGGAATTACGGGTTAGAAGCCAGGCAAGCCCGGTTTCCCACCTCGTGCGCCTCTTAGCTTTCAGCTACTGAGTCCCCTCACAACGGCAAGGTGGACGACCATCTGGAGGGTAAAACGTAACGTCGTGTCCGGGACTCGTGACTCGAACGCGCAGCCGTCGAATCGGAAGCCATCACTCGGCTCGATAGGCCACCGTTCCTTAAAAAGGGAAGGCGCCGGTCTGTGATTCGAACGCGGAACCCTCGACTCGGAATCCATAGCTGCCATTCTGCCACGTAAACTACATGCAATCTGCATCTACCCAATAAAACTGCCCGATTACAGATAAGTATATTTTTTTTATCCATTTTATTGCATTTTCAAGATTGTAACCGTAACTTTAATCGCTGAGGAATTTTTGAGAAGGTGGTTTCAGGTGGTTCATCAATTTGTACCTAGTTCTTTATAAGCCGATTCTATTGATGGAAGTCCAAAAATTAGTAATTAACATCATTATGGGATGCTATTCTGCTCATCATTCCGAAGGTTCTCATCAGATCTTCACCAACAATTTATGGGACCAACTCGGGACTCTCACTTTCCAAATTAAAAAAAAAAGAATGATCGAAATCGGACTTTATATGCCGGAGTACGGCGTGAACATATTCACATACAATTAATATGCGGGTAGAATTGAGCTGCTCCTCTTTTTTTTAAAGTCGGTCAAAAACAGCCATTATAAAGAATTTCCGTATGTCCAAAGGATCCGGATATATGGATAGACATAGGTATACGGCATTTGAGGAATTTCCTGAAAAAAAAAACCGGATATCCGGTTTTTTATTTTCGACCGGATATCCGGTTAATCATGTGTTCATTCCACACAACATATTTCTTCAATACAACATTCAAACTAATTAAGTAATAGCAGAAAAAACACTTTATACGGATAACCGGACTAAATATCCGGATAAAAAATAGCCTATATGTGAATCGGGTTCTAAAGCTATCTGCATACCAAATTTGGTCAAAATCGGTTAAGCCGATTCTGAGATTAGCGGGCACAAAGGCACAGACAAACAGACAAACGGACAAACAGACAAACAGACAACCAGAAAAACGGAGAAATGGCTTCTACTGCGTTAGTAGGTACCCCTCCAATTTATATTTTTTTTATATCTTTCAAAAACAGACACCGCTGAGTTACGATTTTATTATATGTATAGATAGAAGATAGATAGATATAGATATAGATAGATGATATCATGTTTAAAAATCTAGACGTTTTCAATCGGCTTTATAAATAGACAGTTAGACACCTGAGTACCTATTTCATTAAAAAATAGACTCTGTCATTCATTTTAATTCAGAATATCGCGCATAGAGCTAGTAAAGTTAAAGCAAACACATGAGAATTTAACTTCGCTGAGTTAAAAAGAGAAAGATGCTGAGTCCATAGGTATTATTAGAGAGCGGTGTTGGTCTAGTGGTAGATACCGCGACTTTCATTCCGAAGGTCGTGGTTTCGAATCCTGGCCGACCGCACACCAATGTCTTTTTGTTTAAAAAAAAAAAAAAGTAAGTGCGCTATTACACCGCTCTTACGGTGAAGGAAAACATCGTGAGGAAACCAACGGTTTAAAGTCACGCAAAAAGGCTCAGTTATAGGGCTAGTTGCGAAAACACACAGTAAAAGTAGGTATTACCAATTTTTTTTCTAAATAAAGATTAAACGGCACCTTAAAACTCTACTATAATTTAAGTCCTAATCTTCTTCACATAGGTACCTTAGTACCTATAAAGATCACATTTAAACTTACAAGATTTCCGTCCATATTCATATTAGAACTTCGGGTCTAGATCGCGTTGTAGATAACTATGATTTTAATTACCTCGACGTTTCGGCAAACGGATTACACCGGCCGTGGTCGCGAGAAGACACCGCGACCACGGTCGGCCACGTCGAAGTAATTAAAATCCATAGTAATCTACAACGCGATCTAGACCCAAAGTTCTAATACTTATTAATATAAAACAGAATTGCTCTTTGTGCGTCTGTTACGCTAACTCCACCTTAGCACGACGAATTTTGATGTTTTTTTATGTAAAAATCTGTTACCTACTAGAAGTTATATTCTATAAACTACGCGACCTTTTTAGTAATAAATAAACTATACCTAACCGGCCGCTACAAGTACCAAAAAAAAAATCAATAAGAAAACTAAAATGATTGTTTCCGGTTTCAAAACGGAAGTTGCGGATATCTTTTTTATTTGGTACCTCTCCATTTTTTCTTGCAAATAGTGCCAGTATCTCCACTAGTTTAACCTTTTTTCATTTCAATTCATTTTTTTTTCTTACTTTTTACCAAATGAGGTTTTATACATTCGTGCGGTGCTGAATACTTAATTATTTATATTATAATGATAGATTTTAATACATTTGACGCGTGATTTTATAATATTCAATGCGTATATTGCTAGTAATGCGGTTACCATTGCAAAACCATTTACTTTCAACTCCCTAGTCGTAGCAGTAGGTGCGGGATTGAGACTTATTATTTTTACGATATTCCCATTGAATTAGGGCTTAAATGCGAGTGAAGCCACGGGGTGCAAGTTATAAGATAAACAAGGGATTACTTACCCTTGTAACGATCACCATGATGATGGCGGCATGTGGTCACGCACGCCGGATCTGTAACGAAAATTATAGAAATTTTATTAACGAGACAGACTAAAAAAATTATTAGCGTCAAGATGGCGGGACCATCTCTCAGATATTAAAACTTTATATTGTCAGATTTAGTACCAAATTGGTACTATTTGGTACCTCAGTTAAAAAAATTAGTACCTCTTTAGTTTAAAAGATATTCACGAAAAACCCTGGTCCCGCCATTTTGACGTCAAGATGGCGGGACCAAAAAGAAAACGAACTCGTAGCTAATAATCACTTATGCACATATTTAGTACTTAATTGGTACCTCCCAAAACTGTAGTTAAACTGTGGATTATGTCGGGGAAAACAAATTGGCAGACAAAAAAGCCTGGTCCCGCCATCTTGACGCTTTGAGATTTTCTGAAATATCATATTTACGCAAGTAATTTCCTACCGGTGAATGTTTGTAGATTTTGTACTTATTTGGTACCTACGGAAAATGCTTCTTAAACCAATATTTACCTTATACTTTAATAGATATAAGCATTTTAATTCTACACAAAGTGTTTCAGCGAGGATAATATAATCCTAAAATGTACTCGATCCAGACTCTAGGCGTACCTACTACCTACCTACATACCGCCAAACTTTTTTTTTCTATATTTGTTTTCTTTGACTAAATTATGGCCAATATGAATAGTCAGTATCAACTATTTTGAATCGGACATGCTCATCGAGGGAATGGGTCATGCGCTAGTTTAAAAATAGTAGATTGTATACCTAGCGGAGAAAAAACTATTTTCCAGTGAGAGTGTTTTTTGAATCCAGAGAGGAGCGAAGGATTCTAGAGTAGAATCCTGCAGAATAGAGTAGAATACCTCACTCGAGCGAAAAATAGTGTTTTGCTCCCGAGGTGAACATTCCACTTTTCATCACCCTCTATGACAAAATGAGTAGGTAACTTACTTTCACTTTTTATTTCATTGTTCACACCTGACAAATTCTATCAATACCTATCATTTTCTACCAAACCTACCATTTTCCAACAAAAGCTACTATTTTCTATCAATACCTGCCATTTTCTACCAAATCTGCCATTTTCTACTACATCTTACTATTTTCTAGCAAAAACTACCATTTTCCAACAAACCTACCAATTCCTAGCAACCTTACCAGTTTTTACCCAAACCTACCATTTTCTACCAAAACCCTCCATTTTATAAATATACTACCTGTACGGTTGAACACTCATCGCTCACCTATCAGACACAAGTGTTGCTTAACCTGCTCGGTCTATCACCCATCATCGGTGATATGAACTCTTTGTTGATTGAAACTTTTTTAAATATCCACATTCCAAAATTTAAATCGTATTATCGCCCTGTAACAGGGAGGGAAAACGCTATGAAAATCCCTGTAAGACTGTAAGACCTTACTTATGGGGAGGAGCACTAACGTTTTATCCCGGCAGATGGCGATGGTCGACTGATCAAGTTTGAAATAAGAACTGTCAAATAGTATTTATTTTCACAACTCTCGGCGTTTTCATTTATGTTTTAGTTAATGTTTAAATAAAATGCCTCAAATAAAGTGCATCAGATGGGAAAAATAAAAGGATATTCCCAAAAGTCATGTAGCGCCTTTTTAATGATTTTAACACTAGAAAGACTCCAACTTGACTTCACAGTACAGGCGAGACCACAAAATTTAAAAAAAAAGCTCAGTCGACTAGAGCGCCATCTGCTTACAGCTTTGCGCGTTCCACTTCATTGACAAATGTAGGTAAACCGGAAGTACCCTATAGGTTTTTTTTCACACATATAATATGGTACTTTCGGTTGATCTATAACTACGAAAATTGTAAGATCTCACTAAAGAGAAATAAAGAGAAAATCCAAAAAAATAAAAAAAAGGTAAAAGTTAAAGGTCGTCCTCATACATATACAGTTGGCGCCAATAAACTAGTCCTCCGAGTTGTATAGGCGATCATACAATTCAGATGACTAGCCTAACTGACACTCGCCACTGGACAAATGATACTGGCCATTCATATTGACCTCTTAGAAATAAAAAGTTTGGCGGTATTTTGGTAGGTAAGGTCAACTCGCCGAAGTCCGCCATAGTTTATTTTCCGGTTTGATTCTTTCGATCGCCACAAACAGGTTTTTATCTTAAATGTAGTTTTTACCTGACTGTTGAAGGAAGGTTATTGTTATTCTTCAAATCGGAAATGTCTTTATAATTGCCTTCTCCATATGTTAGGATTTATACACCTATTTTTAAATGACGATTTGACGTTATTTCCCTCGGTTTTGGGGTAAGTTCGTCATGGAGTTGTTTTACATAGAAGTAGCTCGGTTTTAAGAGAAAATATATTTATTTTAAATGTAAAAATCATGGCTAAACTAATATTATGCTTCAATGCCCTAGATAATATAAGGTAGCATTTACAACTTATTGCACGTAAACTACGAAATGGGGTAAGTTCGCCATATTTTTCAAGACGGGTGTTCAATGTTTATTAGTTAGGTAGCAAATAATAATTAATCCATAAAATAGAATTAAATTTAGACTTAAATTTAACATTCTTAACAATTTAAAATTAGTTTCAAAAGTTTCTTAACACTTAGAGCAAAATTACACATTAATTTATTCGTTTCTATAAAAATTGAAATCAAACACGGTTATAGTCATAATAGCCATTATAGTTATGTTGGGTTTTAAAAATACCTTTGTAGCCACTCAAACCTTTATTTCTCATTCTCAATCATACGCTACTTTTTCTGTTTATCTTTAATTCCATTTTTTTTTCTAAAATATTAATATTCATTGGAGTTTATTAGGCTAAGTGAACATTTAATTTATCCCGTTAGAAAATTATACTTTGCCAGATGAAGTTGTAAATCTGTAAATTTATTGATTACCTACTGGCAAAAATGTTTACAAGATCTGCAATGGGGCAATACTAGCATATAAGTTATAACGGACATTCCATAAATTGTTAGACGGGATAGGTCGGGACATTAAAATTGTTAAGTAACCTAAGTATTTCGTTGCAAAAATAATTCATGTAAAATCATATAGGGTTTTTTATTCACACATTTGTTAACATAGTTACATTTTCCCGGGTCTTAATCGCGTATTGGGAAAATGTAACTATCATATATAATTATTTCCGATTCAAAAACACGCAAATTTTAAGACAATCTCACAAAAATTTGCATTACTGTGTGTTACTATGTATGTATACTAAAATGTGGTTACTACTGCACTCGACTCGATGACTTTTTTTTACTGTTCGTTGGATTAAAACTTGTTTTTTTTTTCAATATTGGATAACCCCCAGCGACAAAAAAGGAACAAAATAAATCAACAAAAAAAAACTTTATATAAAAACTAAAAAGTTAATTACAACTGAAAAGTAAATAAAACTTGTCCAGTAGTCACAAAATATAGTTAGTTTAACAGTCAGGCATGCATGACCCATTATTGAAAATGTTTGTCTAGCTAGATTCTAGATATTCAACGGTCCCGAATGTTAAACAAGCTATGTTCCGTAACTACTGGACTTGTTTTATTTACTTTTCAGTTTTAATTTTTTAAGTTTTTTTTATTTAAAGTTTATTTTAGCAGACGGTTTTTTTATTTTTATTGTTTTTTTATTTTACACTTTTTGTCAGCATTAGGTAATATACCTACGACGGTTAATTATATCAATGGGGTGGCACACGCAAAGCTGTGAGCAGATGGCGCTGGCATCGGATGATCTTTATTTTTTTTGGTCCCCCACGAATGAAAACACCGAGTTTTTTTTTCTTTCGGTCTGAGACTGATATGGCCAATTTGGCGCCGAGAGTTGTAAAAAAACACCTGTTTGATAGTTCTTAATTCAAATCTAAGATCATTCGACTAACGCCCTCTGCCGGGATAAAAAGTTAGTGTTCCTCCTCATTGTATTATAATCACAATCATCATCTTCATCGCAATAATTTCATCGAGGGACTTATTATTTGAGGATTATTGAGTAGGTTGCGGTAGTCTCAGTATGAACGATTGCTAAACAACTTTAAATCGTAATAGATCCTAAATTATAATATCAAATGAAAAATGGTTATAGACTTAAAAAAAGGATTACTCCACTCTATATAGTCTGTCTACTTTATTTTCTTTCTTTATTACAAAATAGCGCATGTTGGTCGCCATTTTGAATTTTATTTTATGTCACCTATCTAAGAACGATACCCTAATTAAAGCAATCCTTTGAGTGGTTTAGAAGATACGAGGGAATAAAGAATATTACAAACACACAAAGATAGGCGCGAAAAACATAAAAGCCCTTAATCGAAAGGTAGACGGAGATACCCCTAATGACCCCTATGACGGAATTCGGCGAATTGACCTTACATCATTCTAGAGTCTGACTGAATCGAGTACATTTTAGGATTATATTATCCTCGCTGAAACACTTTGTGTAGAATTAAAATGCTTATATCTATTAAAGTATAAGGTAAATATTGGTTTAAGAAGCATTTTCCGTAGGTACCAAATAAGTACAAAATCTACAAACATTCACCGGTAGGAAATTACTTGCGTAAATATGATATTTCAGAAAATCTCAAAGCGTCAAGATGGCGGGACCAGGCTTTTTTGTCTGCCAATTTGTTTTCCCCGACATAATCCACAGTTTAACTACAGTTTTGGGAGGTACCAATTAAGTACTAAATATGTGCATAAGTGATTATTAGCTCCGAGTTCGTTTTCTTTTTGGTCCCGCCATCTTGACGTCAAAATGGCGGGACCAGGGTTTTTCGTGAATATCTTTTAAACTAAAGAGGTACTAATTTTTTTTAACTGAGGTACCAAATAGTACCAATTTGGTACTAAATCTGACAATATAAAGTTTTAATATCAGAGAGATGGTCCCGCCATCTTGACGCTAATAAAAAATTATGCGAGAATTGTCTAGCCTAAAATTAATTAGGAAGACACTTTTCCAAAATACACTTTTGGATATGACCCCATTGAGATATGATGTACCTAGTATAGTAGGTACTAGAGGTGGATGTCTCTAACATATTCCTAGTTCCTTTTACGCGAAATAAGTCTAAAATTCGCTGTAGCACTGACAATATTGTTACGTCTATCGTAAAGAGAAATGAGCATCGATGAATTGAGTTTCGTTAAATTAGTCATAAACAGCCACTGCGGTAATGTTTACAACTGTCTTCCTTTTGGTGTCGTATCTACTGTTAAGAGGGTGGGTACTGTGACCATTTCCATACAAACATAATACCGAAATAAAGTTATTAAAATTTTTGTTTTCTACCCTAATTTCGGTATTATTCGGATTAAGATTTTATTTTTACAGGGCCCCCACCACAAGGTATTCTAAAATATTCATTCGAAATGAAATAAAACGGAGATACATTTCGTTCATTTTTACAGCGTAAATTACTTTTTATTGGGAATAATATAAAACAAATGAGATGTAAATGAGATGTAAACTAGTAATTTGGAAAACCTTGTGGTAGGGGTTTCCTTCCTACCCTATAAAAATAAAATCTTTATCCGATTAATACCGATATTAAGGTAGAAAACTAAATTTTTCACAATTCTATTTTGGTATTATGTTTGTATGGAAATGGTAACAGTACCCCACCTTCTTAAGGTTGAGATGAGATAACTGACTATGATGTATATGTGAGACTAGCAGGGTTCCGCGTAAGTCCAGATCCCGCGGGTATTCCCAAAAACCCTTTCTTAGTGGATGCCTATACATCGCATCTTTGTGATGTGTAGGCATCTCCAAATTCCATGTCTCTGGGACCAGTGGTTTGGGATCTGCATTAATATATAGATCTGTCAGGACATTGAATCTGATATTACATAGATGTATGACTCATGTAATTTTTTTCAAGATGAAGCATTGAATATTGGAAAGTGAAAATTCAATTTAAAATGTCCTAAAATTAATTTAACACTTTAAAAATACAATCTTAACTTCTATCCAGATTTAGAATTTCAGTATTTTGGAGAATGACCTGTAAAAGATGAACGGCCTCCAGATAAAGGACTTCCGCTCGTATTAGTTCCGCTGTTCACTTACACGTGCGCCATTATGCTACGCTGTGATGTGCGCACACGCATACATGACAACAACAATACAGACTGATCTAATTACGTATATTTGATTTTCTAGTATACTTACTTACTTGCTTACACTCGTATTATAGTCAATTCTAAGTACAGTGGCCGGTAAATTAGTTAAAAAAAATAGCGGATGCGCAGAAATCGATTTATCATAGAAGTCGCATGTAAAATGTACTGCGCGAACTTTCCCCTTCTACGTAAAAAAATCCAACTTTTTTGCCGGGACCTGTAATTACTTGTCACATTTTCGTTGACTTTAAAAATCTATACTAATATTATAAAGAGGTAACGTTGGTAACATATATGTATGTATGTATATTGGGGGTAATCTCCGAAACTACTGGACCGATTTCAAAAATTCTATCACCATAAGAAAGCTACATTCACCCTGAGTAACATAGGTTACTTTTGATCCCGATATTCCCACGGGATCGGGATTTACGCGGGTGAAACCGCGGGAATCTGCTAGTAATTTATAAGGCAAAACAACGTTTGCCGAGTCAGCTAGTCACTAATAAGAGCGAGGCAGGACATTGCTTAGCCAAAGTAATCACTCAGATTCGTCTATAAAGATGGGTTTTAGGAGTTACGTCTTTTCGAGTTTCCTGTGATTGCTAGCCACTCCCCGGGGGTCCACCCTTGTACCACCTTGCAATGCATCAATGCCTTTCGAATCTACATATCAGACCCGTGCGGGCCAGTTCCTCAACTACCGTGACTGTGTCAAAAAATTAATTGCTTGCAACATTTACTAAACTACCTTTGTGCCTTCGCCTTCATAATAGTGCACGTAAATGTGTTAATCCGGGATTAAACCTACCAACATACCAAGCTTCATCCCAATCTGCGCAGTGCGTATCTGCGTATGCTATATCTGACCTAGGATCTTAAGTAAAATATTATGTTTTGTCATATTTTAGCTGCCGTTCAATGCCACTTACAAGAGCGAGACAAAGCATTCCTCAGCTAGAACCTTAATAAATTACTAATAAAGTATATGAAATTAAAGACATTTTTCGGTTTGAATCGCGTGGTGTTTATGTGTGTCTTTAATTTCAATACAACATCGCGAAAACAGAAGAATAATAAAGTAAATGAGATTTGATTATAATGATATTGGTATTGTTTCGCTCTGTGCGTAAATGTGATAGAATATTGTATAGATTTTTACAGATACATACTCTCAATAACTATATTTAGCTATAGCTATATTTAGTAACATCCCTGTTTGAAATTAGGTAACCTCATTTTTTTGGATTTAATCCCGTTTCTTTTATTTTATTAAGCATGTCTTCAACGCCCTACGTTCTACAAAAAAAAATCTACAAGCCTGTTTATATAAATAGTTTAGTTTACCGAGAGCTACTGTCGAATAGACATTAACGTGAAAGGCTGTATCACGATTGTGGTATTATAATGCAATCATATTCGTAGCAGATGGGAGCAAATATGCGTGTAAAGTTCTTGTTAAACGTTTATGTCATTACAAGAAGACATTACACTGTATCAACATAATATGAACAACTCTTCTATGTAATGTAGACTTTAGTCGGTGTTTGTTGACTTTTCCATACAAAATATGTATAATACGTTTATACATATTACTAGGTAAACTGTGCTAATAATATATTCACAGTTTACCTAGTACTTGGCGCCTCGGCGATATTCAGCAAAATTGATCTACGGAATGTGATCCTTCTTTGATATACTAGCCTCAAAGTACAGTTTAGGTATACTAAAACCTTTTTCACAAAGAAATCTAAAATTAACACTTCCTGTCTTATTATTATACCGGAAATTGCGACTATCTTTTTAATTTATCTTGTATTTTTTTCTTGCTAATAGTGCCAGTATTTTCGTAACGGCTGCAACCTCTTTCGATGACCCCTACATTTTATAAACAATTTTTAAATTTTATAGGAAAATATGAAATATTTATCTTCGATTCTTACTCCAATCAAACGACCGAATAACTCAAAAAAAAAAAAACCTTGGCACAAAGAAAATCTGAAACATAAGAGAAACTCTTTGGTAAGTGAAGGCAGACTGGTATATTTGACAGATAGGGCAGCCATTTTGAATTCCATGACCAACTCGATTTGTCCTCCTGTCCCTGTTCCTGTCCCGCGACTCCTTGTTATTTCTGAAACACGTTTGTTGTATGGGAGCCCCTTTTAAATAATTGTTTTATTTTGTTTTTAGTATTTGTTGTTGTAGCGGCAACCGAAATACATCTTCTGTGAAAATTTCAACCTTCTAGCTATTACGGTTCATGAGATACAGCCTGGTGACAGACGGACAGACGGACGGACGGACGGACGGACGGACGGACGGACGGACGGACGGACGGACGGACGGACGGACGGACAGACAGCGAAGTCTCAGTAATAGGGTCCCGTTTTTACCTTTAGGTACGGAACCCTAAAAAGAGATTTTATTTAACAATGAAAACTTTTTAGTTTCTTTTTTACACAATGCAATCTAAATAAAAAAGTTGCTATCCGCACTAAAACAAGCACAGAAAACAAAATGATTACTTCCGGATTGAAAACGGAAGATAAGAATATCTGTTTAATTTCTCTCTTATTTTTTTTTTGTAAATAGTACCTACTCTATTTCGCACTGTAGGTGTTTTTTTCTTTTAAAAAAGGCAGAAAATTTACCTACCTATTTTTTTTTAAATATATTGAAACGAAAGTGAAACTTCCAAACCAAACAAAAATGTAAGTACCTAGATATAATAGGTACCTAATTCCGTTTCATTTAGACTTCCAAAAAAGGAGTGTATGCATAGGTTGCCAATTTTGATGTACCTACGTTTTTTTTATTTTCCAAAAGTACATTAATACAATTTTCACTACATATACCTGCCTACTTATTACACAAAGTTGCAAACAAGTAGAGGTATGCGAGAGTGAAGCCGACTCCATAATAGCCGATCTACGACGACAACTAGACGAGAGAGCCGCTATGTAACGGACATTATGCCATACGACAGCTGGTTCCGAATGCACTTACTTTAGAAAATTACGAGTAGGCAACAAACTTAATGTAGATTGCGTAACTATAGTTCATATCATAACTTTATGTTTTGGTTAAAGAACGACATTGAACATAACGCGCCGTCATAGGTAATGGGGTGCCACGCGCAAAGCTTTTTGCAGAGGCGCTGGCATCGGATGATCTTTTTTTTTTTCGATGATGGTCCTCCACCAATGGAAACGCCGAGTTTTTTTTTATTCTTTCGGTCTCAGACAAATATGGCCAATTTGGCGCCGAGAGTTGTAAAAAACACATGTTTGACAGTTCTTAATTCAAATCTAAGATTAATCGACTCGCGCCCTCTGCCGGGATAAAAAGTTAGTGTTCCTCCTAATTTAGAGCATTTCCCGGCTTTATGTACGATTTTATTATTAACACGGTTGTTTTCACTACGTACTTATATTATTTAAAAACGAAATGTTTACCATGTTTTTAGGCTCGATATATTAGATTCGTCAGTATATCTAATTAACCAAGCCAGTTAGGCCAGGCGAAATATCTAGATCCGTAATATAAAATTTAAAAAAACATGGTAAAAATCCCGTTTTCAATATCTTATGTAGTCATTTGTTTACCGTCTTTTAAGGTTGTGCACTATTATTGTAACAAGTAGAAATAGTAAAATGAGAAATCCGTTTAATGAAAATGCCTAGGCAGAGTTTTTACACTAACATCCTTTGATTGTAAAGCCAAATACCGCAGGACATCGTTTTGGGAGGTCGAGATCCACTGTTATAGATCGATAAGCTAACAGCTATCTTGTTTTAACCAATAACTTACAAACAGTTTAGATTTTTTTTTACTTATATGTATGCTAATTCTGAAGAATATATCCAAGTCTGGGGCAAAGTCTGCCTGAGTACCTATAGCAAAATTGTTTACTATCTATTAGACAAAGACAAACCCTCACAGTAAACTACAAAAAATACACAGTTTATGCAGCTGTTATATTTACAACAAAGATATCTCTTTGTAGGGACTAATAAAGAATAATAAAACAATGGTCGTGTAAAACTGAAAGATATATAGGTATACATACTTAGGTTATCTTAGTTGCTTCTTTGATTCTGGGTCAAGGATACCTATCACCTCGGTTTTTATGGAAGCAAGAAAACAATAAATTGTGTTTCAAACTATGACATACCCACAGGTAGGGATTACCTCGTTCATTCTATAATTAATTTCCCAGCCCATTTCTCTTCAACTCGTCCTAGTTTTCTTCTTTTTTTTCGTATATAGTAGTATGGCTCACCTAATGTTAGAGTTTGTTAGTCGGTCTCTAACTTGAAATCATTTCGTAAATTTAACATTCCGCCATTAGAATTCAATTTATCCACAGATTTCTGTGATTTTTTATATATAATTTCGAGAATTTACTACAAAGCATATAGGAAATCTGAAAAGATTTCCTAATATTACGTGTCGTCGTATAATGTAGGTATATCTGCTGCAATGTTGCATATATACATATTTTACGTACCCATAATATAAATAATGCATAAAAATTCAAGCATGGATGGAAAAGTTTGACAAAGACAATTGTTATTGCAAAATACAACCTGTGATCTCCACCGTGGCACAAATTTTTTGTTTGTATCTTGAAATATATTTCTTAATTTTTTTATTTAAAAATTCTTATATTTCATAAATATATTTGTTTATAGCTAATTTGTCTAAATAATTTTTAAGGAAAAATAAGCATTCAAATAAAAATAATACGTATAGGTACCTACCTATTTTTCCTTAAAAAATTACGTTTCGAAACTACTGGACCGATTTAAAAACTTCTTCACCAATAGAAAGCTACGCTATTAAGGAGTAACATAGACTTCTTTTGATCCCGATATTCCCAAGGGATCGGGCGGGACTTACGCGAGTGAACCCGTGGAATGCAGGGAGTATCCTTTACATTTGTCGAGGGAGGGAGATCAGTTAAAAGCTCAAGGCCAAGGCTTTAATCAGACTATGAATATGTACGTAACCAGTTCTCGAATGATTTCTATGCATCTGTGAGACTGAGAACACCATTGTTATCTAACACTTTCACACAACGACGAGAAATTCGCTTTCGTCTTCCAATATCGATACATTATAAATTAAGTTACTTAGTAAACATTTTAACGACAACGGTGAATTTTAAATCGTTGTAATAAGGACTTGAGACGAATATTTTATGACTGTAAACTCATGATTGTGTGCGATTTGGTTTGCGATAAGAATTATAGTAAAAGTTTATTGCAATTAAAATAAGTTATTGGCGAATTTTACTCGCTAGAATGGATTGCTAAAACATTTCTTTGACTATAAAATACTTTCCCACTAGGTACTTTCATAATAAAGATATATCTATCTATATATCAATCTAGCCCCAAACTAAGCACTAGGTTTGTACTATGGGTACTAGACAACGGATAAACATTTTTTTTTGTAAATACTTTTATATGATTCATAAAAAACACCCAAACCAGAAACAAATCTTTATTGTTAAGCATAAATACTTGCAGCCGGCGGGAATCGAAACCGCAACCTTCTAAATTGCAGTCGGGCCTTCGCCTAACGCGCCACAGAGGCCGTCATAAATGAACTAATTATTTAAAATTACCTAACAAAGAGTAGATTGATTGATTTATTGATCACAAAATGCATTTAAAAGTCGTTAACTGCAAATATCCAATCGTATTTATATTCATTACAACTCAAACATTAAACACGCGTGTCTTTCAATGCATTTCAACAATTAGACGCATTTTATGTCAAATAAAAAATATTTACGATGAAATCTCTGTGATCAACAACTTTACAATTAAGTCTAATCTTTTGAGTTTTTCTTTACTTCTACTATTATGTTATGTAATGTATGTCCATATATAGTGCAGATAAGATGGAATGTGCTATGTATCTATGCCAATATATACCTTATTTATTTATTTGGAAACCTAAAACTTAAAAACAGTTAAAAACGGAAAGCCAATTATAAGGTTTCACGACCAAATTAAAGTAACAGAACATTATGGTGCAAGCCTACTATTACCTAATGCGTGCATAAATGAAATTAACAAATAATTAATGAAATATATTAAATCCTGCGAAGATCATTCATAGTACTACCTTACCTAAAACTTTAACTTAAAAAACTTATAATAAAGAAAGAGCAGAAAGACAAAAGTACCTACCTAGGTCACAAGAAAGGCAGTAGTACAAAAATGTACTTAGTTTTTGAAATTCATATCTAACTGTCTATTTCTCTCTTAGTCATCTTAGGATCTGTGCATCCAAAAACTACTGAACCGATTGGAATTTAATCCAACTAGAAGAACCAGAATACTCTATGAAAGACTGAGCCATCTGTACCTACTTGGAAACTTCTGAATTGTTTACTAGATAGATCAAGACGAAAACGAAAATTACAGAAGAAAACCTGTCATCCATCTGTCCGAAAATTTTATGTTCTGACTGTTTTGAAAAGTGATCACAGATTTTCTTTCGTAGAATTGAAAAATAAAAAAACTGAAATACCCCTGAATACTTAAATAGTACCTACAAGTATCAAGACTAACGCGGGTATATAGCTAGTAGCACAGACCTGAATTATATGGACAGGAGGTCTCGGACTACATTTTGTGCCGATTTGATTTGCGTCATGTTGCTGATGTTGCGCTGTTGTCGCGGGTTTGTTATTGAAAGTGATGGTGACCGTCCATGGAACTAATAGTTCCGGAGATGGTCACCATCACTTTCAAGATCTAATGTCATTTTGTATGGTATAGCAATTCCATCGTACTTGTATAGTTTAATTTCAGTGGCTAGTAGTAAATCGACAGGACAAACAAACTGTGGTTAGTGTAGTGTAGGTAGTTATGTCACGGTGGTGAACACGGCATGTGCTCGCGCAGGCTTCCTGTCACACTGCGCCTTTGGGAAGTACGGTCATTGAAGCGAAAACAATGCTGTAATGCACCCGCTGTGGCGCAATACTATCGTTACATACGAATACTTGACCTTTTAGTATATTTTTTTATGTTGGTACGAAGGGGAAAGGATACCTACCTAATATTTTCTCCATACAAACTTTACAAACGTAAGACATTAGAAAAAAATATGTGTTTGCCATAAATCCTATATCAGCCATGATCATTGATCATGTCTCTACGTTGTGATTTTTTTCAAGTTGTAATTATTCTAAATTTTATAGCATGCACTGGGCTTTCATAGCCCTGCGTTCACAGCCCTGCGTCTATCGTGCGTTGTGTTTTTGCAGAAGTATTGTTTCTTTAAAATATTTCTAGGTATTTTAAAGTTCATGGCATATATAGATCTTATGGCATATACATTATTTGCTCTAATGTCTTTATCTAGGGAGGAAACAGTCGACTATCTACGTTTGTATGTAGATCGAGTAGGTATCATTTCCTCTTGGCATCAGAAGGAAGGCACTTGAGACAAGATATGTCTAGGTCGTCGTTAGCAGCAAGCACACGGCTCCTTGGGGTTTTTTTTCTCTGTAATTTTTCTGTTGTTTTTTTTTATGACTGAGCCACTGAAGTGACGCTACCTCAAATTCAATGACACTTT
This sequence comes from Idaea biselata, assembly GCA_958496205.1. Classification (NCBI taxonomy): domain Eukaryota; kingdom Metazoa; phylum Arthropoda; class Insecta; order Lepidoptera; family Geometridae; genus Idaea; species Idaea biselata. The sequence goes on from OY292397.1 coordinate 18,844,017, forward strand.
TAAGGTTATAAGCGTCAATCATCAGTTTTATCTTAGCACCCGCAGCGATTGTCATTTCGTTTTAACGATAGACGTAATAAATATTGTCAGCGATGCAGCAGCTTTTTATTTTTATTCCGCGTAACACGAACTTGGATTATGTTTGAGACATCACCTTAAGACTAGTTTTTAAGTACATACCTACATAATTTTATTATCTCAATGATCCATAGGCTGTTTCTAAAGTTTCACGATTTACACTCCCGTCGTGCTGTGACCATGGGAACTGTTATGCTTTCCAAAACTCCGTTCCGATTAGTTCCAAGAAAATGGATTAAAACTCAGTAGCAAAATGTTGCTTGTCGCTAAATACCTTCAAACCGGCACTTAACTTATAAAATGTAGTATTTTATTTTACACTATCTGCGTCTCAAGGTTTCACCCGCGTAAGTTCCAATCCCATGGGAATATCGAGATCAAAAGTAGCCTATATTACTTCTCGATAATGTAGCTTTCTATTTCTGAATTTTCGAAATAGGTTCAGTAGTTTCGTTACCTTTTCGGTACAAACAAACAAATAAATGTTTCCTGTTTATGGTAATACTAGCAGAGTCTCGGGGGTTCACGCGCATATATATATAACTCCCGATTCTGTGGGATTTTTTTAAAAACTACACTACATTACATAATGAATACACTTTTCAAATTTCAGCCCTCTACTATCAGCGGTTTAGGCTGTGTCAGTCAGTCACAAAACCTTTCATAGATATAGATTTTGTTTTATGGCCTAAAACATAGTACAGTAGGTACGCTCTGCGGACATAAGCGCTGAAAATGAACAAATAGCATTCCTTGTAACTAAGCAAAGCCATTGATTAAGGCGACTTTCGTATCGAAACTGCGTCCGCTTCACGGAGAGTTCCCGTCTCGATACGTGATTAGTTGATTACCTACGCTGCGCGCACGCAACTTCACGTTACCTCCCATATATGTATTACTAACGACGTTGTTTAATTAGCTCTTATCTTGCCGGTATATTTACTGTACATGTCCGCACACCTAGTCAAATAGATAACTATTAGAGAAGAAAACAGAAATTTTGCATAAAAACTGTTTTCGTTTTTAAGGTTCCGTACCTGAAGGGTAAAAACTGGACCCTTTTTACTAAGACTCCTGTCTCCGTCTGTCTGTCACCAGGCTGTATCTCATTAACCGTGATATCTAGCTAGACAGTTTATATTCACAGATGATGTTTTGCGCTAACCCCTATTTTAGCGTAAAAAGACCGATTAGAGAAATAGGGATTTTTGAGTTGTGCCAATTAATTCCTCTTTACCAAAAAAGTATGTGATTTAGCACCATAAAATATTATAATGATGTTGATAAACACTGTATGTGTTGACTTTGTTGGAAGAGATGTTTGATAAAACAGTTTGATTTTTATATTATGACGTTTTTCTCTTAAGTACCCCATCTTGCCCCGGTCTCCTCTACTTACGTAATAAACACAGAATAAAATGAATATTTAAGTGGGGCTCCCATACAACTTTTGTGTTTTTTTTGTGATACGGAATCCTTCGTGCGCAAGTCCAACTCGCACCTGGCCGGTTTTTTATAATTGTTATCTCTGTCGTCTAGCACACAGGTCTACATAACAATCTGTCGTAGAATTTCATAACGTTTGACGTTTGCATGTCTTCGCCTGTAATCTACGAATATAATTACAATATTTGTGTGTAATTGAATTAGTAATTAATTGTTATATTTCGTGACGTGTCACGTGATAGGTGCACGATACTAATAAACGGCTCAGTTTTTATAAAATTACGTATACAATTAGTTGACTAATTTGTAAACGTAAAAAAAAACTTAGTTTTACAAACTACACATAGTTATAGTCAAGCTGGTTTTTCATAAATGTGCGATAAGCTAGATTAACTAAGTTGGGGGTGGACGGTCGGCTTTTATATGTGTTTCATTTCAGATACTACCGGTTTGCGAATATCTTGTTTTTTTTTGTAAAATGACCAACTAGAAAAACAAAATGTAAATATCCTATTTTGCATTACGCCACATTGTTTTCCAACTATATTTTTGAATGATGCTGTAATCTGTATTTTAAAACTGCATTCAATTTAAGGATGGTTTTAAATTATGATTAAAAGTTAATGCAACTGTAAAAGAATGTCCTAGGGTTAGCCTATTGAAAACATTTGGAAAAACTTGGGTTTTTTACGTACCTAATTCGCTTCGAACTTTTAAGGGGGTATCAAATCCGCTATATTAATCCGAATTTGAATTAAGGTTTATAATATCTTAACACGGTTTTACCCGAATAAGCCCCGATACTGTAGAAATATTCAAAAATTCTAATAGTTGCCTCCACACACTCTCTAAATTTCAGCTCTCTACTATCAGCAGTTTCGACTGTGCGTCGATCCAACAATCAATTCGGGAAAAATCCTTTTATAAATATAAATTTCATCAGTACCTACGTAATAGCTTAACAAAACAGTCAACTATAGAGGCTATTTCACGACAATCTACAAACCTTTTTATGTTTGCTTTTGTTATCATAATACTTATAACAGTCTAAGCAAACCGTGCAACACGCTTTGTTAACGAATCAGTCTGGTCTTTGTTACGTTTATGCTAACCAGTCTAGAGAAAAATCTTCTCCTTGATTAAATAAGGAAGATCAAGGTCTAGTTATAATGGTTTTAAGGCGGGACGGGCAAATTATCACTAGAGAATGTCACCCGACGAGCTGGTACCTTCGGATCATAATATCATGTCCATAGTGCTAAGTGTTTGACAACAGGAAGATGCATTTAATAGATCTAATTATCTTGTATCTGGGTAGTAGATACTAATGCTTACGTCAATTAGTGGTTATGTCATATTAAGTGGTCGGCTGTTAAATTGCCTGTTTATTAGTTTTTTTGTGTTTTCGTACCCAAAAGGTAATAAGAACACTCGCGCAAAAGACACCTATTAAACAAAAAAAAACTACATTCAAATCGGTTCATCCGTTCGTGAGCTACGATGCCACAGACAGATACACAGACAAACAGACAGACAGACAGACACACAGACACGTCAAACTTATAACACCCCTCTTTTTCCGTCGGGGGTTAAAAAACGGGACGCTGTGACTGAGACTTCGCTGTCTGTCTGTCTGACTGTCCGTCTTTTACCAGGCTGTATCTTATGAACCGTGATAGCTAGACAGTTGAAATTTTCACATAATGATGTATTTCTGGTACCACTATAACAACAACTGATTAAAATAAGTATTTAAGTGGGACTCCAATACAACTAAAGTGATTGGTTGCCTGGAAGAGACCGACCGTTAGGCGAAAAGGCCGCCCATTGTGCCACACTAGATTTAAGTTTATTTTTTAATAATTGTAGGTACCTATATTTTATATTTTGGTAGGTACAATAAAGCGTTAATCTATCTTTTTTTTTTGAGATAAAGGCACGGAACCCTTCGTTCGCGTGTCCAACTCGCACTTGACCGTTTCTACATAGTAGTTAAAGTCAGATAATGTGCTGAATTTTCTACGTAGCTACTTAGTATACGTATTCGTTTAATTGTGCGCAGAATACCTGATACTATCGATCCTATCCATTACAGCAGTGCAGCAGTCACACCTATGGTTTCCTGTCTTAGTCAGCTATAGCTTTTTATCTAGGTATATTTACTGATTGTATACTTAAAGACTACTTTAGTTTGATTAATAGGAGGTATTTCCTGGTATATTGGACTAATTTATTTTGGTGAAATTTTTAACATTTATTTACACATTCAAAAACAGTAGGTACCTACCTACTAACGCTAAACTGAAAGTGCTAATAGTTTTAAATTTTTGACATTTTTTGACAGAGTTTTTTTACAAAAATCTTCTTTTACAGAAGTAAGTTTTTCCCCGTAGTTCATTATTTAGTTTTATTACCTACTTGCTCGAAATGTTTGTTTAAATTTTCCTATCAGAAACGAGATCTCTAATATAATTTAGTTCTTTGGACAAGAATTAAGCTGAAAAGTTTCAACCAACAAACTAAGTATCCATCCATCCACTGCGATTTGACTTGATCAAAAGTTTAAAAACAGCTATAGTATCAAAGCAATGGAACTAAAATTTCGTTTCATTCAACCAAGTCACGTCGTTTCGTACAATAAATAAACGAAATGTGACCTCGCATGCTCATCGCGACTTCTAGTGAAAGTCCAAAGTAAAAACTGATATTCAATTCAACTCACGTCCGATATTGAATTAGGACATTTGTCCGACATTCCTGGAGACAATGGCTTTCCTGTGCTATTTTTAGGGTTCCGTACGCAAAGGGTAAAAACGGGACCCTATTACTGAGACTTCGCTGTCTGTCTGTCTATCTGTCTGTCCGTCTGTCCGTCTGTCCGTCTGTCCGTCTGTCCGTCTGTCCGTCTGTCCGTCTGTCCGTCTGTCCGTCTGTCCGTCTGTCCGTCTGTTACCAGGCTGTATCTCATGTTTTAGATAGCTAAACATAAAAAAACATTCCTTTTCCCTTTAATGTGTGTTTCCACTATAACTGGGCCTTTTTGCGTGACTTTAAGCCGTATCCGAAACTATCATTCAAGAAAACCATTTTGAATCATGTTTTGAACACACTTCTCCAAAGGTTCTCCAGTCGTTTATATGGGAGTATATCTGTCGTAGATGAACCTATGGGTCAAACTAGCCTTCCCAACGGCAGGTGGCAAGTTACACATAAACATAGGTTTCCGGTATTGAACGCAGCCCTCACCGACCATTTACTTATAAAAATAAAGAAAATTAATGGTTAATCGAATCCGGGTTCAACTTTACAAGACCTTTACGATCTGCAAGCATGGGCAAGTAATAAGATACCTCGAGTTAAATAAAACAACATTATACAGTCTTAATTTATCTTCTTTCACCGTAACTTTGACGAACATTCGGTCTGATGACTAGTTCAAGTTCAATGTCGGTCACGGTTTCTATCGAAATCGAGTTTCTTTGAAACTTTAGCGCGATGAATTATGCTTTAAGTCGACCACAAAAAGTGCATTTTTAAGTCACCAGTTAATCAAAAATCATGAGAATCGTTTTGTTATTCATTGTTCGAATTAGAATCCGGAAAGCTTTAGGTAAGCTGTTTACCCTGGGTCGTATTAAAAAAGCTATGATTTATAAATACCTAGATTAGCTAGCCTTTTATATGACTATGAAAGACCTTGAAATGTCGTTGAAAAATGATTATAAAAGCAACGCGATTAAAATTAGATTTATTTCATTATAAAATCGCGAAAGTCGAAGAAAAATCTATATCCATGTTTTATAAAAATAATACGAAAGAAAAGAATATAGGAAATGTTAAAGTTATTTCACCTAAACCGCTAAACCAATTTGATTAACGATGCTTTTAATTCTTGCATTTTCGTGAAAAATTAAAAGTGCGCGTTGATGTCTTTTGCAGGGATTAGAAAGCACAGGAACTAGATTATAGGTTCCTCGTGCTAAGAGTCACAAACGAACTTTTATAAATAAAAGAAACTAGTTTCCTGACATTTAAACTTCTCAGATCAAATGCCCATTTTTGTTTATTTCAAGTTTTGCGTAGGTTTTGATAAATACGTGATTTAACTTTGGAAATGATCGTTATTAACCTATTTGAACTTTGAGGTTCATGACCATTGGTTTTAATGGCCTTGGCCAATGGCTATTTCAAATTAGCTAACTAAAAACTGTCTGATCATTAATCGCACATCATTACAATGACATCATAATATTGTTCCGATCCAATATCTTGTTTTTGCCACCTTTTTGAGTTGATTTAAGCCCGAAATATCCAAGCTTGTACAGGTAGCTTAACAAAATGCATCTGAGAATCTCCCTCTCTGCTAAGAGACAAATACGTTACCATGATGTGTTACCCTTATTCATAAACATTTAACAAGCCTTCGATAGTGAAAATAGCTTTCAAATGTAGTACTTTTGTCGTGTAATACAAAATGAAAGACTGACTGAAACCGTATTCTAATTATGAAGGGGTTATTCTATTGCGGGTGTACAAGGGTAGTTCAACCGATATTGGGATTTGCTACAAAGGTTTCGAAGCGAATCGCTAAGATGATAAAAATGGCTAAAAATACCAGGTTTTGAGGGTCATCTCATGACTATAAAATTCCCCCCTACACAACAATTTACACAGCAATAGAAGACTCGACTTCTGTCTCACCCTACCCCCCTTAAAACTGCTATCTTTAATTATGGATTTAAACACTCCCTTCGTATTAACAGTTAAATGAAGATACGTATCATGACATTGGAGTACACATACATACCTAAGCAACGAAGTAAGAACAGTTGTTTACAACTTTCTATGAGATTTTTTCATAGCGTAGCTGTACGTCGCTATTGTGATGAAGCTGTGTCATGGTTACCATGCCGATGTCGGAGAATGCCGATACAATGGCCGTGCGCTACCAACATCAATGCTTAATTGTTTACTTTGTGGCTTTAGTGGGTTTTTTACATTTTTTTTAGCACATTTCATTGTACTGCACTGAAGAGTTTTTTAGTCGGTTTTCCTGTTTCGAGATATCCATTGGATATGAGAGTTTGTTAAGTTTGAAATAGGTAGTAGACCATCATACGAGGAAAACAAATTTAAGAGGAAGGTTTAGGCACGTTTAGATGTAAATTTACTTTTTGGCCTGCATAAAACGTTTGGCCGAAAAAGTAAGCGTGTTTAAATATGCTGAGAGAAGAAAGGTCATACAATTTAAAGTTATTGGTAGGTGTGACAATATTTTGAAAGTATTCAATGACAACATTTTTAAGCAAAGATATCCATAAATGTCGAGATATGCAGGCTAACATATTAAAAATGAATAAGAATATGAAGAATCCAAGAAATTCCATAGAGCAGCCAATTAAGATCCAATAAGAGTCTTGTACGAGACTGCGTATAATGAATTGCACATCTGTGTTTTACCTACATACATATTATTTACTATTCTCCACTTTCTTCTGTAACGGTAAATGTTTTAGCTATCACTAGGCTCCCATACATTACTATTTATTAGTAAAACGACTTTCTTATAGAAAATACAGTGTTAAAGAGACGGTTAGGTGTTTAGTGTCAGTTAGACGGACGCATCGGATAAAAGGTGTCATAATTCACGTGTAAACACCGCTATGGGCTACGTGGAACAGCTAATTCCGGCGTTTACTCACGACTAGTATACTCCGATGTGGAACAATGCATCGTTGGTCTCATTGCATATCATTCAAAACTAACGATCGAACTAAAAATGCTGCTAAACATGTAATTAGCACAATAGCCCGCATCACCTGACGCTGACGGATAAACAGCGGCGGGTCGTATCGTCACGTCTGATGAAATTTAGTATTTACCGTTATGATCTGGTATTCCGTTCGTAGTCCGTTCAGCTCCTCGACATATCACAAGCACAGGCACTGTTATTTGGGGATCACTTTATTGACGATCACTTCACTGTATCACCGATGGTCCGTGTACATCTCGTCGGTTGTTGCGAGCGAGGGCGAGCCGAGAGCGCATAGGACGACCAAATGCGGCGGAGCGTGAATGTTAACCTACCTGTGGCGCTTGCGTGTCGGCTCGCGAGGCCCGCACTCACGTCTGCCTGCACTGCTCCACCGACGCAGCCAACCGCCATATTGGTTACCTGTCCGATACTCATTAAAATCTTTGTATTTTTACTCCTTAGACCTAACCATAGAATACTTTCATAGCATTTATTACAATTCTGATTTTCTTAAGTATTTAGAATGAATCTAGAACACTCATATGCTTAGCGCTAAAGCCTGGTTCTGTTTTATCAACGTCCAGTAACGCCATCTGTTTAATTTTTGTTGGACTTTTTAGATGTCAAAGCCTTTATAGGCTTCGTTTATTATGAATTTTCAATGTGAAACCATGGAGGCTGTCCAGTGATTGTTTAATTTGCAATTACCTGTTATGCAAAACATATCTACTTTCTATTTAAGTGTAAACCAAGTCTATGTATCAAGTTAATTTTTAATAGGAACCTTAAATTTTTCATCGACTGTCTCGTCTTAGTACATCGTGTTTTACATAGATGGAGCTAGTGGTTCCTCTAAAGCCTTATTTGAGCCTTATAAAGCCGTATAGAAGTATCGGGCTTATGTTAGTCCCAATGTATAATTTGAAAACCTAAAATCGATGCAATCAGTTCATAGTGTATTAAATAGGTAGATATACAAGTCATCATCATCATTTCATCTGTAAGAAGTCCACTGCTGGACATAAGCCTCCCTCATAGATTTCCAGATGCTTCGGTCATAAGTGGCCTGCATCCATCGTGATCCCGCGGCCTTAACTAAGTCGATATACAAGTAAGTATAACTAAATGAGTACATATAAAGTATAGATATAATGTAGAAATTAAAAAAAAAAATGATCCGCAGCTACTTATTGAGAAACTCTCTAAGCTTTAGGGGTCCTACCGCAATGGTGCCAGCTTTTCATACAAAAGACATCAACGGGTTCCTATTTTGAAATGTCCTTACGACTATTTGAAACAATAACTTTAATAATAAGAATCATTTTTAACGACTTCCCGAAGGCTTCCTGAAATAAAATATGGTGAATTCTAAGTCATCCAAGTGACTTGTTATTCCATTCATGGCTATTGGAAGTTTGGAAGCCTTCCACAAATGGAAATCATCCTGACTTTACCACTGTATAAATATCTACTATAATTTAATCTACGGTAAATGTTTTGGAAGAAAGTCTCTAAATGAAGGTAAACATCGCGAGTTCTCGTTGTCGGACGTTATCAACAGGATAGGTAATACGGGTGCGTATGCTCATAATATCCGTTGCGTGTTTTAGAAGACATGAACAATGTTACAATCATGAATTAGCTGCTTTGTTTCATACCACCTATTTAAGCGGAGACGTTACAAAACCGGTATTTTTTTACATAACTAAATATTTAAGTAAACACAAGAACCAATGAAAACCAGAATTTAGCATCTTGTTGTTATTTGATCTAAACGGAACCGTGAACGCAGTACCTACTATTACGTTAAATGTACCTCTTTACATATATCATAGTCTTTACATATATCGTACATATATTTTAAACTTATCAAATATTAATTTAAAATTATTATACTAGTATTTATAGTTATTTTACTAGTAGGTATTTTGTCTTTTGAACTCATAGTAAAATAATTACAAAATGCAGTTAATTTCTTAATGAGGGTGGGTACTGTTACCATTTCAATACATACATAATACCAAAATAAATTATGAAAAATTTAGTTTACTACCCTAATATCGGTATTATTCGGATTAAGATTTTATTTTTATAGGGCCCCCAATACAAGGTTTTCCAAAATATTCATTCGAAATGAAATAAAACGGAGAAACATTTTTTTTTTAATTTTTACAGCGTGAATTCGCATTTGATGCGATAGTTCATTTCAAAGAATTTCACAAAGCGAGTGAGCGTCTCTGCCCCATTGACCAAATTTTCTTTCCTCTATCTATTTGTTCGTTCTTCTCTGCCAGTCGTAACTTTCATCCGATCTTAACGAAACTTCGTACACAGGTTCTATGATTAGGGGATGATTTCGTTTGATGGGATATTTCTCACACAAAGGGGTCTACTTGATGGTTTGAAAGCCTTTCTTATCGGATGCCTACATTGTAAATGAAGACCACACTCTCGAAATTTCAGCTCTCTACTATCAACGGTTTAGGCTGTGCGTTGATCAGCCAGTTAGGACAAAGCATTTTGTAGATATAATATACTAGATAGATAAGATTTATTTATGATTCTGTAGTTGACGGTGAAAAGATTAGATCCGTTAAAATCTCGTTAAAATACCTACTTAGTTTTATTATGTACATACATAATGTTCATCAATTGTATATATAAGTCAAACTAGTAGCGTTTACAAATTAAATTTAAAAGGATACAGATGTTGGAAAAATGATTTTAATTTATTAAAGGGCAATGATTAATTTTGTTCGGAGGTTGGCGTCTTTTTTTTTTTGCGCAGCCACCCAAATCTTTGCTAGTAATTCGTAGTATTACGTCTATAAATATGATATTTTAAACCTATAGTCCTCTAAGTGATATCGGGGCTGAGCTACAACAGTATGAAAATACTGTTTAAATGATGATGATATCATCAAAGTAAGAGTAAAATAATACTTTATACCTATTGCAAAATGTGTGTATGGGGTCCACTGGGTGTGTATGGGGTCCAGGGGTGTGTATGGGGTCCACTGGGTGTGTATGGGGTCCTCTGGGTGTGTATGGGGTCCACTGGGTGTGTATGGGGTCCACTGGGGGGTGTGTATGGGGTCCACTTAAGATCTTTGGGCCCAAGCCAACCTCACCTGCTAACTTGTTGCACCTGCTGATGAACGGACGAGGCTCTGGCGCAGACTTTCCCTTCGGGGTTGGGAGGTCAGACGGCAGACGCTCCCGTAAAAGTCAAAATCAGCCAAATCAATATGGAAAGTTGCAAAATAGTTTATGGCCACAGGGATAGGGCGCCGCCGCATAACAGCGCGCAGGAGCTTCGCCTGACTCCTGTGGTAAATGGACGAGGGCTACCGTGCCACGGGCGGGCACGGCCAAAGACGTTAGCCCCGAAACACCAGGTAAAACTCCGCTTCGCAGCGTGGAACATTTGCACGCTAACCGGACGCGCGAGGGAGCTAGCCGACGTACTTTCCAGGCGGAAGGTGGCCGTGGCGTTCCTACAGGAAACTCGATGGAAAGGCAGCAGATCCCAGATCATTGAGAATGGGTACACGCTGATCTACACGGGTGCACCTGGTGGAGAGAACGGGTGGCTGTGGTGCTCGCTGAGGGGTTGCAGGACGATATCTTGGAGGTGAATCGCTTTAGCGACCGACTTATGTGCGTGAAGGTGCTTATTGGGGGGTTCCTACTCACTTAGTAAGTGCTTACGCGCCACAGTTCGGTTGTAGCGACGCTGATAAGAGGTCGTTTTGGGATAGACTCGGCGAGGTCCTTGGGGCTATCCCGTTGTCACAGGGAATCGTTTTGGGTGGTGATCTGAACGGTCATGTGGGTGAGAGGAGGGTGGAATTTGAACGTGTTCATGGAGGCTACGGGTATGGCAGTCGAAATGCGGAAGGGGAAGAAATCCTGCGTACATATGCCACTGCCGACCTGGCACTCGTGAACACATATTTCAAAAAGAAGCCCGACCACTTGATCACCTACAGGAGCGGGGGGCGCGCTACCCAAATCGATTTTCTAATCACTAGGAGACACCATATCGGCAACGTGGCCAACTGCAAAGTCATACCCGGTGAGAGTCTTACTGCCCAACACTGTATCCTTGTCATGGATCTCTGTGTAAAGACCAAATACAAACGACCGGAATCATGTCAGCGCCGAATCAGATGGTGGATGCTTGATGAAGCCAAGTCCCAGATGCTTGCCTCAGCAATCGGCGACAAATGTGCTAATGCTGAAGGCGAATCGGTGCAGGTACACTGGGACAGAATTTAGGTGTCTATCGCTGATTCTGCGCAGTCGGTCCTCGGTATGTCTAAGGGAGGACGCAAGTGTGACAAGGAAACTTGGTGGTGGAACGACACAGTCCAGAGGGAGACTAGGGTGAAGAAAGCCCTCTTTAAAAAGTGGCAAGGGTCCAACTCTCCTGAAGATCGCGACGGGTACAGGTCTGCCAAACGTGCCACAAAGAGAGCAGTAGCCAGAGCCAGACGTGACCGCTTACAGCCATTGTACGATAAGTTGGAAACGTCTGAGGGGCCGAAGCTTATTTATAAGTTGGGACGTTCTAGGATCAAAGCGGCACAGGATATATCTAAGTGCCGCTGTGTAAAAGATCCTAATGGTAACCTGCTATGCGAGGACCTCGCGGTGAAGGAGAGGTGGCGCTCTTATTTCCACGAGCTGCTCAATAAGCAGTATAAAGAGGTGCAGCCACCGGAACTCCCTCCGAACCTAGGACTTGTGCCACTGATAACGCCTGAGGAGGTGCGCAAGGCTCTTCGCTGCATGAAGAATCGGAAAGCTGTCGGCGCCGATGGAGTCCCCATCGAAGTATGGAAGGCTATGGGTTCTCGTGGTGTGGGCATCTTAACCAACCTTTTTAACCGCATACTCGAGACCGGCAGAATCCCCGCCCAATGGAGACTGAGTGTTTTTACTCCAGTGTTCAAGGGCAAGGGATCTGTGCAGGAGTGTGGAAGTTATTAATTTCCGATTCTGTGGTGCGAACTGCTGTTGGTGACACTAAATCTTTCCCCATTACAGTCGGAGTCCACCAAGGATCCGTCTTAAGTCCGTTCCTGTTTAGCGTAATACTGGATGCACTGTCCGTAATCATCCGAGATGCACACGAGCAGCTCTCGTGGATGCTCATGTATGCCGATGATATTGCGCTAGCGGACTTGGATAAGGGGCGGCTTGGAAGGCGTGTAAATGCGTGGAAAGAGTCGCTTGAGAACGGCGGTTTGCAACTCAACGTAGCGAAGACCGAATACTTGGCTAGCAATACCACAGATCCCACACCTGTCTGCGTAGACGGTCACATGGTCGAGCGGACAGACCAGTTTAAGTACTTGGAATCTGTGCTTCACGAGTCCGGCGACATCGATTGTGACGTCAAGTCCCGCATTTCGGCAGCTTGGGCCAAGTGGCGGGAGGTAACTGGTGTCATCTGTGACCCGAAAATGCCGGTTAAACTGAAGGGACAGGTCTATAAAACGATCATTAGACCTGTCCTTTTGTATGGTAGTGAGGCGTGGCCATTGCTTGAGCGACATAAGCAGGAACTGCGTGTCACGGAGATGAAGATGCTGCGCTGGATGTGTGGAGTGACGCGAAAAGACCGCGTCAGAAACTCCCGCATCAGGGGCAGCCTTCATGTCCGAGACATTGCAGACAAACTGCAAGAATGCCGCTTACGGTGGTACGGCCACGATCTATGAAAACCGGCTAGTTACGTGGGAAACAAATGTCTTGCTATGGCGCCTCCGCCCGGCCGCGGCAAATTGGGAAGACCCAAGAAGTGCTGGCTTGACGTTGTAAGATCGGATATGCGTGCAAATGGCCTCACTACACGGGATGCCGAAGATCGTGCGAAGTGGAGACGTAAAAGTAGGAAAGTGGACCCCGGGCTCTCGAGAGAGAAGGAACCGGGAACAACACTCGGATGATGATGATGATGCAAAGTGAACAGGACTACATGTTAGCCTAATATTTCGAATTTATTTGTACCTACTTTAAATAAATTCAGAAAAGTGTTACTGCATATCTCGATGATTTTCTACTTATGAAGTTACGTATAACTCAGCCCCGATATTACTTACAGAGTTGCTGCCATAGTAAGAATTGATTGTCAGGCATAGTTCTTTTAAAATAACCTTGTTTGATTCGTGGCCGCTAAACTTGAAAAAGACGCCACTTTTAATCATACCCCTTTAATAAGTTAATTAATTTCATATAATAGGTAGGTATGACCGGCTAGTTGAAGACACCCAAACCGGTTGCTCCATATTGTTCACCTAAACTTTATTTTAAATGAATTATTAAGGTTCCGTACCCAAAGGATAAAAACGGAACCCTTTTACTAAGAGTCCGTTAGTCTATCTGTCACCAGGCTGTCAGTATCTCATGACCCGTGACAACTAGACAGTTGAAAATGTCTGTTCCCGCTATAACAACAAATATAATAAAATAAATATATTCCCAAACAACAAACGTGATTATTGTGATAGTGGTACGGAACACTTCGCGCGCGAGTCCGACTCGCTCTTGGCCGATGTTTTCATATACCTGACGATGTACCAACAGGTGCTCAAAATTATAATATTTATGTAAGTATATAGTGTTTTTTTTTTGCATGGCTACTTTCGAGGAAACAGCAGCATCTGTAGGTAATAAAACTAATAAATAATAAAAACTTATTAGAACTTAGGAAGTTGTTTTTTTTATTTGCTCTACAAAAAAAACTACTAACTAAAGCTCAAAATACACGAAAACACTGCACACCTATAAAGAAGTATTGCACACATCGACCATTTCTTTATATTATTTATTATGTGTCGTCGTGTATTTAGAGCTTTAAATGAAATCATAGTGCCTATGATTTTTAGGGTTCCGTACCCAAAGGGTAAAAACGGGACCCTATTACTGAGACTTCGCTGTCTGTCTGTCTGTCCGTCCGTCCGTCCGTCTGTCCGTCTGTCACCAGGCTGTATCTCATGAACCGTAATAGCTAGAAGGTTGAAATTTTCACAGAAGATGTATTTCGGTTGCCGCTACAACAACAAATACTAAAAACAAAATAAAACAATTATTTAAAAGGGGCTCCCATACAACAAACGTGTTTCAAAAACTACAAGGCAATGTGAGGTCGCTTCTGATTGGTCGCGGCAAATCGAGTTGGTCATGGAATTCAAAATGGCTGCCCTATCTGTCAAATATACTAGTCTGCCTTCACTTACCAAAGAGTTTCTTATAAGTTTCAGATTTTCTTTGAATTAAAGTTGTTGTAAACCATTTTAGGGTTCCGTACCCAATTGTGATAGTGGTACGGAACCCTTCGTGCGCGAGTTTCGCACTTGGCCGGGTTTTTTAATTACCATGTAAGATTAAATAATGGTAATATGTATACATAATTATATTATTTGCGCCCCACGATTTAAACTACGCAAATCGCGTCCCATGGGAATATTAAGATACTCGTAAATAAGCCTGTATTATTCCACATCTAGTTTCGAATTATTTTGATTATTTTTTATTTATTTATTCACAAAAGAAGTAACAAAAGAGAACTTATGCATAAAGGTGCCTCAAAAACTCTTTCGAGTTTTACTGTGCACCAGTGAGTTTATCAGCTAAAACTACTAATAAACTTCAATATCAAGATTCATCTCAATCGGCTTTTTGTTGAATTGGTAACAAGCGCATACACACTAACACACATATTTTCACTTAATAAATAGGTAGGATAGTGTGATATGTATATTAATGTATACATATTTATAGGGTAAAATAAATACGAACAACGTAGGTACCGGTTGCCTATTTAAGATTTTCAAAAACTACGTGCAATAAACAAGTTTATATCCGGGGTCTTCTTCTCTCAGAATAAATACGGATATTACATTTTCATAATATAAATACAAAATATAATATTAATACGTATTACGTGTGTTATATCAATATCAATATCCGTTGTCTAGTCACCGTTACATAGGCTTAGTAGCTTACCACGGGGCTAGATGGCGATGTATGTTGTTCACATTAAAAAAATATATAATTATATCGAAAGCTGCGAGGAAAAGGGTACCTATGCGAATTTGGAGGTGTAGTGGGTTGGCTGCCTTACACTTTGTTAGTCGTTCTGTAAAGATGACAAAGTGTAAATAACTCGTCGTCAGCCCACAAACTCTTCTCCAGTGGCTTCTAGAAGCTGTTTTACAGCGGCCACACCCTGGAAACCACGTCGACTCATGGGCTAAACCTGGAGAAGGGGCTCGGGAAGGGTTACTTGGTTACCCTCCGAGCTCTGTTGTCTCGGAGGGTAATCCAATAAAATAGTAAAGTTAAAATAGGCACCAGTAAAGTTTTTCAAAGCTAGTATTAGGTAAGAAGCTGTAATGTTATACTCGTAGTCTTTAAAATCGACATTTATGTTAAATTTCAACATTCTTCAACGTATATTAATTCATATTCAAATTGTATTACGGAATTTACGGATCTCCTGTTTAGCCTCTGCTAAGGAGGGTTGGGAATTCGCGTATCATGTTGCATTACCTCACCGGATGGTACGTTACCTATCTATACGAGCTTGCCTGAAAAATGCAATGGAATGAGTTTCGACTAAACATCTTCAGTGCCCACTGATCGTTAGGCAGTCGTTAGATGAGTTTGAAGGCCTTGCTGCGCCAGCCGATCTTATGTAGTCGTGCTAACAACGCCTGGTGCGGTCATTCCTTGGATGGGTGACCGATAATATCTGTAATAAATGTCCTCTAGCTCCTCCGCGCTTCGGAAGGCACGCTAAACAGTTAGTCGAAGCTGTTGTCTCAAATAGCGGTCATTAGATCAAGCCCTAGTGTGATACAGCCTAGCCCATAGTACAAGCCTAGTTTGGGGCTAAATTGCGCTGTGCGGAACGTCCTGCAATAATTATTTAATCTAATAGTTAAGTTACAACAAATTCTTTAAACCTTTGTATCGTATAATTGGTTACAACAACTTTGATCCGGGTTAAATTCGGCAAGTAAAAGCTTTCAAGGTCTCTAAAATATCGCGGCATTTATCGAGTGGTGCTCGAGTAAATTATTCTTGAAATCCATAATTAGCGGTTTTGATTAGTATAACGTATAACCAATTTTGGGAAAACACTGGTTTTTATTAAGTAAATATCCGGCCTGAGGTAACTAACATAACTAACAACCTTAGTACTTATACTTATGACGTCTTGCTGAGATTGTCTAAGTTATATAATAATAAAAGTATAGTTAGGTAAGATCGGATACGGGGCCCCGACCACTAAAACCTATTTATATATGTTATAGCGTCCCCGACTGCATTGCCCGTTGCGTGCAAATGGCCTCACTACACGGGATGCCGAAGATCGTGCGAAGTGGAGACGTAAAAGTAGGAAAGCGGACCCCGGGCTCTCGAGAGGGATGCAACTGGGAACATCGCTCGGATGATGATAGCGTCGCCGACAGGACCACTTTGGGTATGCAGATGTACCGTAAGGCCACTCCGAAGAGCAACCGTCAGGGATCTGTTATAGACAGATAGTGTCCCCAAACGCTAGTTCCGTTCGGTAAAATCGGATACGGGGGGAAACCGTATGACTTCCAAAATAGCTGATATATTTTAGTGTCAGCAAAAGTGTTCACAAAAGCCCGCATCAATCTGTGGCACCCGACCGTTGCAATGTCACCATTTTGGGAAATGTTTGATTCATACGGTCTTCCTCCGTATCCGATATTACCTGACTATACTATATACTATTAGTTAAGTAATTGTTATCTTCTTATTAAAATACTAAGGTATAACATACGTAATAGAACGCCCTTTATAGGGAAGAACGGAAGAACAAACTCCTCTCAAAAATTTTTTCACGATCCTGCCGAAAAAATATGATAGATATCGCTTAAAAAATCTTTGGGTGACTCGCTTCGTTCAAACATATTTTATTTCTTTAAAATTTTAATAAACTAGGTAATTTTGGATATCTCTTTTTGTACACCCTAAGATCTCTTTTCGGAATACCTACCTAAACAGGATACTAATAATTAATAATACCATACCTAATAGCACTATTAGGTATACACCACGTATGCAGCATCTTATGTTGATAAAGGATGATAATATAATAAGATGAAATACTTACGACATTTCTATCCGTTTTCAAAGTTGGAAGTATTGTAAGAAAATAAACTACTTAAGTCGGTTAGGTACCTACCTAACTATAGCTCAGTATTCTATTCAACTCAATTACTTTGAAATTATTTACTATTAACACTATCGCAGGTGTTAATATTAATATCGAACAAATAGGTCGTGTTTGTTATAGTGAATAGGTAAGTAATTATCCTTTAACTACATTTATAAACAAAACTGAGTCACAATCAGATTCCGCTTCCGAGGGTCAAGTCCGGAGTTGTGACGTCAAACCGATAAAGAATTAACGAGATATTGGAGTTAGGAACGATAATTTTGCGGTGTGGTGTTAATGGATAATTAAAAGTAGGTACATCACACTCAAAACGGATACTGCAGTATCATATACTTACTTAATATCTATTTATTGTGAACCTTAGCATCATTATTGGCTTATTGCCAGCCGGAACTAAATTATCATGCGCAAAGTTTATTTAGGACCAATTAAGTGTTTTTTCTTCTTTAATTTAGTGGTATCCGTGTAGTGTCAGAATTTATGTATACTTAAAATAAAACAAATAAATATACATTTAAAATTATTAGCATACCAAATAGAGACTACCATGTCCGGAAAATATACACACATTTTTCTTTCGTGAGAAAAATTGTTCGTCATCTGAAACTTGAAGTTCCTTAGGTAGCGGAATTAATTTGAAAAGAAGAAGATGACACATCACTGATCATCTGAGAAATGTTGGAAGTGACTACCGCGCTGAAAGCAAAGTATGGCCTTTGCCACACGTAATAGCTGAAATATTCTCAGATACTTTGCACCACGTGCGATCAGGGGCGATTTAACTGATTGATGAAAAATCAAATGTCATTGATTTAACGACATCACATAGGTGCTCTTATATATTTTACAACTTTATGCCAATTAGTGGCTTTTGGTGTTTTTTTGAAATACCTTAAATTGCTTTACTGTGAGTAATGAGTGTAGGCGTCTGCTAATGTAAACCTAGTCTAGTAAGGTACGGTGGTACCTATTACACTGTTATTAATATCTATATCTCGACATTTGTTAAACATACACGTATGGTCTTGACATACAATTGTGGCCTTACTGTAACCGCGGAATCACATCTTAGATTTATTGATGCATAAAATCAGCATAATGTTAGATAAACTTTAATTTTTTGGTGAATGATTATCTAAAACTGCACCTGTGATTGTGACATTATTTGGTATTGGATTTTGATAAAATTTAATTTATCGCAAGGTTGGGAAATAAGAATGTTTCAGTGTCGTCAACATCGAATAGTGACTAAACTTTCTGTTTGCTCGGATGGCTAACTAAAATCTGAAGAGCCAGAGAGCTTTCAAGCAGAAAGCAAGCGGAGTTTTTTTCTATACCAATTCTTTCCGAGCCCTATAAGTTGTGACCACACAAAATATGTCTGTATTTGAGGATTGTAAGTATTTGAGGTGGCTATAATTACTCTACATTAAAACAAAGGCCCTTTGGGCTCATCTAATTTGTCTTAATAAGGAGCGCGAGCTTTGCACAATGAAGTTCCCGGCCCGTAATAGTTTACAAGTCGTGTTTTTGAGCAAGAGCTTGTAGGTACTTTTATGTATTTTGTGGTAAAATCAAATCAAATCAGCTAAAATCAAAATATGTTTATTCGTTTGGATATTAACAGATCACTTTGAATCGTCAGTAATCTACTGTATCTTCGAAACGCGACTTGAAGATTTGTAGAAAGACGCGAAGATTTGTAGTTTTTTTTCCTGAATAGTACTTAGATGTTTGTAGAGTTGGACCAGGGGCGTCTCTAGCGGGTGTGCAGGGTGTGCACAGCACACGGGCGCAAAGGTCTCAGGGGCGCCGCGGCGCCCCTGAGTCCGCGGGGCCCACACCCAGCCCCCGTTTCAGAATCGCATTTCGGAATTTATTTTTATTTTTAAAGATTCTGTTATGGTCTACGGTAGGTAGGTAGGTATGAGATTTTAATACGAATTAGTATATTAGGGCTAGATGTCGCATCGCTATTTACTCAAAGGCGCGTATTCTTCGACCGGAATATTTTTTTGCTTATTTTTATGAAAAAATATTAAACCCTGTGCCAGAGCAAATCTTTTGTACTTTATTAATTACTTGATTAATATAATAGAAAATGGTAAAAGAGGCACCACTGTAAAGCTAATATTTTAGGAGAAATATCAAATTTTTAAAAGATGACTCTTGAAGATAATGACAACGTGTCGATGTTAATGATGAAGTGGCGATGAAGGGGCCCAAGCCAACTTCACCTGCTAGCTTGGTGCACCTGCTGATAAACGGACGAGGCTCTGGCGCAGACTTTTCCTTCGGGGTTGGGAGGTCAGACGGCAGTCGCTCCCGTAAAAGTCGAAATTCGCCAAATCTTTTATGAGAGTTCAAAAAATGATTGCCACACGGATAGGGCGCCGCCGCATAACGGCGCACTAGAGCTTCGCCCGACTCCTGTGGTAAGTGGACGAGGGCTACCGGGCGGGCAGGGCCAAAGACGCGAGCCCCGAAATACAACGTGAAACTCAGCTTCGCAACGTGGAACATTCTCACGCTAACCGTACGCGCGAGGGAGCTGGCCGACGTACTCTTCAGGCGGAAGGCAACAAACTGATCTACACGGGTGCACCTGGTGGAGAGATCGGGATGGCTGTGGTGCTCGCTGAGGGATTGCATGGCGATATCTTGGAGGTGAATCGCTTTAGCGATCAACTTATGTGCGTGAAGGTGCTTATTGGGGGGGTTCCTATTTACGTCGTAAATACTTACGCTCCACAGGTCGGTTGTAGCGACGCTGATAAGAGGTGGTTTTGGGATAAACTCGGCAAGGTCCTTGGGGCTATCTCGTTGTCACAGGGAATCGTTTTGGGTGGTGATCTGAACGGTCATGTGGGTGAAATTGGGGTGGAATTTGAACGTGTTCATGGAGGCTACGGATATGGCAGTCGGAATGAGGAAGGGGAAAAAATCCTACGTACGTGTGCCACTGCCGAACTGGAACTCGTGAACATGCCGTCGCTTTAATAACCTTTTATTTTGTTCCTTGGTATTAATTAATGGTAAAATAAATTACTTCATATTCAAGACGAATTCAATACCTTTCTAGGACCTTTTGAATTATTCAATTCGGACATTTCATTCAAAAGATATCGGTGTATGTAGGTACCTACCTATTGTTTCCCGACATATTTTTTCAACTTCACTATAAAATAATATTAGGGGTACCTACGTCATATGTCAAATTAGTAGGTACTGTTGTTTGTACTTATAAAATTCCATATTGGAATCACTCTTAACTCTTACTAGAGGGCGCCAAGGAGGTATTTGCACACGGGCGCTACATGAGCTAGAGACGCCCCTGAGTTGGACTTGCCTCTTCATAGGATTTGATGAATTTGTGTTAGACAATGCAAGAGTCCTATGCACGTGCGATCTTGGTTTTTACATGAAATGTTTTGATGATATCGGGTTTTCCTCGACAGGTGAATAATCTACAACAATGCAAAGAAAGGTAAACGACCAAATGTTTTGAAAAACACCAAAAAACGCCAAACGAATTAATCCATGTCAATGGTCAATGGTAAGTCATTGCAGGTGACTGTGGATGACATTCTAAAAGGGGTTTTCCTTTGTAAAGATACCTTTTAAATTCTATAATAGGTATCTAATGCTTGACGGCATCTGTGGCGCATCTGCCGAATACTTTGCTACGACGTAGATGATTGCCGCTTCGATTTCCGTATATAGGAAATCAAAAAAAGATGCTTAGTTTAGACTTAAAATTAGGGGTGTGTTAGGGCTCACTAAGTTTGAGTCCAAGTCAAAGTCACCTGCAAGCTGGTGCTTTTGGTGAGGGATGGACGAGACTTTTCCTTCCGGGGTTGGAGAGTCAGCGGCAGTCGCTTCCGCAAAAAACAAAATAAAGTCACATCTTAGTAGGTACCTATTATGCAGTCCAAAGCCGCTACATTAGGTGTACCTACGTCTATCTTTTACCAACATCACCGGTAATGTATACCTTGTGGCTAACGCCTCTAGCGCCAGCTGTAGCGCCTTAGGTTATATATAAGAATGCACGCGCTATTATTAACATAACGAAATCCTATAAGAATACGTCACCTACAAACGTAGGATCAAGTTAAAACGTAGGTACCTACAATACCTACACCAAAATAAATTCAAATAAACAATTTTCAATATCCGTTTCTAAATTGCCTAGTTATTTTATTACATTAATTAATTTATTATATTTTACTATCTGTTTTACAAATCTATAAATACGAGTCTACATGTATACTATATCGTTTGAATAAATTAAGTATTTTACAAAGTATAGGTAGGTAGGTAGCTATAGCTACGGTAACAACGAAATCTGTAGACAATTCGTCGCGAATGAGACCCAGCAACTAGTTTTTGTAAAAAATATTGAATTACAAATCGGATTGTATTGAATATGATTCTAATATTATCCTCGTCGTCGTAAATGTAGCGCGTTGGTTGAACACCGGTTGCGAAACAGAAGGTTGCGGGTTCGATCCCTGTCGAGACACAATTTTTTATGACCTAAGTATAGTATTTGATTCCGGTTTGGGCTATTGAATTGAACGTTGAATAACCCTAAAGTACCGCGTATTATCTA
The DNA here is from genome assembly GCA_958496205.1 of Idaea biselata. Classification (NCBI taxonomy): domain Eukaryota; kingdom Metazoa; phylum Arthropoda; class Insecta; order Lepidoptera; family Geometridae; genus Idaea; species Idaea biselata. The sequence continues at coordinate 18,866,139 of OY292397.1, forward strand.
CGCAAGTACATATTCTTAAATTCACCGAGACGACCTTTTTCGCTTGCTAGGCAAGTGTCCGTTCCGACCACACTTTTCTTGACGATATGTAATGGAACGTATCGACGAACGAACGTAAAGGCGAGTTCGAATCTCTTGTCTCGCTGGTTCCTAGATTGTAATATTCCTTTTAGATATGATGCTGTGTTGCCCCGGATTAGAATAGGGTTACCCCATCTCTTGCCGTGGTGGGTGTCGTTAAAGGCAACTAGAGAATCTTAGGGAGACTAGCAAACCTTAAGTCCTCCCCGCGCGGTGGCGGATAAACTGCTTGGTGTCAGGCAAGCGGCCGGCCGCAAAAATATTGCCAAATCTTTTTGCAGAAGGTATGGTTAATGACGATGATGACTTACCTACTGCGGCGATCCCAAATACAAAAAAAAAATCAATTTCGGATTTAGCGGACCCGGATGATAAGAAGAAAGCGTTCGACCTGAGAAAAACTATAAAAAACCATCAGATTTGGAAAAAGTTTTTGGAAATATCAAAGTTGCCAATAGCTGCTTTACCATAGCTGCTCACTGTGTTTGTAAAACTTTGCTGCGGGCAAATTCTGCATACCCTAAAATCCTATTATAATCCCTATTAAAAATATAAAAAAAGAAATATTACATACGATACGGTACCTACAATATTTGAATCAAGTTCACTCAAATATCGTAGGTAATGATATGCCTACCTACTTATAATATTTGAATAATCCGCTGACAATCGCATTCCATCGTCGGTCAAATGCCGAGCGATGTTCGTCGACACGGAACTAACCTCGACGCTAAGGCTATTGTAATCTCTTGACGCGATAACGATCGAAAGGCAATCGATTACTACATACCTACATAATACCTACTAATCCTATTGAATGCAAAAACTTTGTCTGTCTGTATGATAAATCGAATCACGCAAAACCTATGTTAACCTATAGGTAACAAAACTTCAAAAAATATTTTTTTCTGTATTACCTAATTATGCTTTAGTGTACTGGTACTGTTAGGGCCCGTAAACTTACGAAGGAAAACTAATGACATATTCTCGAATTTCTAACCCGCGCAATTCTATTTGAGCGGTCCGAAAGGGTCCTAATCTTTCACTACATACAAAACAAAGTTGTTTCCCGCTGTCTGTCTGCCCCTATCTATGCTTAGATCTTTAAAACAACGCAACGGTTTTTGATGAAGATTTTTATTTGATAGAGTTATTACCTGTACAGTGCGAAGCCAGGGTGGGCCGCTAGAACATAAATAAAATAAGCCTGCATGGCATAGTGTGGTAGCGTTTTTTTTTCCCCTTTGAGATAGGTACAGATAAAGCTGTGGGACACGAGTATAAAAGCTACAAAACATCGTCTCTACAGTAGGTATAATACCTGGCTACCACCTGGCTTTATAGATGAGTATCTTGCTTAGTAAAATGCGCAAATACATACCTACATATAAAGTATAAAACTATTCACGTGAGAATATCCTGCTTTTATGTGTATTGATGATGTTGTCATAACATGTGCATTGTAAACAAACATTTTTTTAAAGTCTATGTTGGAAGTTTTTATTTACTAGTGAACTGTTCCTATTTCGCACGGGGTTTCTTACATATTAAACATGAGGGGAAAATATCTTTAAATATTAGGTACCTACGTCATGGTAAAATCACTGAAAATCGATGTTATTGAAATTAAACTCTTTGTAGGTTTTTCAACGCGATTAAAACCGGAATAATGAGTTTGATTGAGAAAAAAACAGAAAAAAACGATTTTGAATTCGTTGTTGAAAAATCTTTTTCATGATTAGGTATTTCGATATAGAGTATAGTCAGGTAAGAACGGATAAGACCGTATGACTCAAATATCTCCCAAAATAGGTGATATTGCAATTGCAACTGCCGGATGTTACAGATCAGTGCGGGGTGAATTGCTCTTGTGAACACCGTGGCTAACACTAAAAAATATCACCTATTTTGGGAGATATTCGAGTCATACGGTTTCCCCCGCATCTTACCTGACTATACTCCACTTTCCATTTTATTTTATAAGAGAATGCGTTCGACCTGCCGTGTAGCCCCGGCATAGAATGGCAATAGCAAATCTTAACCTCGTGGTGGCGGATAAACTGCATGGTCTCTAGGAGGGTTGGTGTCAGGCAGGCGGCACGCCGTACAGATATTGCAAAATCTATTTGCAAAAGGTAATGATCAATGACGACTTACCTACTGCGCAGACCCCAAATAAAAAAAATCAATTTGTAGGTTAGCGGACCCCGGGCTCCCGAGAGAGATGCAACCGGGAACCGGGCTCGGATGATAAGAAGAATGCGTTCGACTTGAGAAAAACTATTAAAAATAATAAGATTTGGAAAAGGAAAAGCCAATGGAAATTCAACCTAAGCCAGCTTTACCATAACTTCTCTGTGCTACGGGCAAATTCTGCATGCCCTGATATTCCAAATTATTTGGAGTCGGCACAGTAGGTAAGCCCTTATTAACTACATACCTACCTACTGCAAATAGATTTGCCTGACACTATACCTCCTTAGAACTAGCAGTTTACCCGCCGTTATTCCTTAGTCGTTTTTACGACACCCATGGGAAGAGATGGGTGGGGTACCCCTATTCTACGCCGGGATTACACGCGTGGTACGGGCAACTAATCTAAAGAAAATTTGACTGGAAAAATATTTTTTATAATTCAAGTCTTCATAATCTCCAAATTAAGACTTGGTTATATAAATTATAATTCAAAAATGTCAGGAAATTCAATCTAGTAGTACCTATTATGCGGATGTAGCTAGCGGCTATCCGACTGTTGTTGTTTTTCTACTTATTTCCCACGTTATGGTTTAGCTTAGCACATAAATGTAGGTATAATAATAATTGCTGCAAGTAGATACATCAAATATAATCAAGATAAAGGGATTTAAAGATTTCAGTAGGTACCTAATATATTTTAGTAACTTCTTCGGAATCCCTTTTCTGGTACCACTCTTAGAATCCTGTAGAAATAAATTAAATGTTGAAGTTCAGGAATATGAGTCATGGATATGGTCAGACCAGCAGGTCTAAAAAGCTTATAAGTATTATTACTAAGAAATAAATGAATCTCTCAATTCAGTTATTATTTTGATTAGATTTAAACATGGATTCATTTCATCCATTAGCGCCGCATGTGGTTTGCGGTCATATAAAACAGGGACAGGCTGGCTGGCGAGTGGTTTTGTTGATTCATCGAATATTCCTCAATGTCGTTCGTTACGTAATTTTGCAAAGTTCATGGCCGTCTTCAGTTTTCACTCGACAGACGAGGCGAATCTAGATTCCTATGTGAAGAGACCGTCGGAGGCTGCATCCGGGGTAACGTAGTAACTATGATTGTAATCTGTGCCGGGCGCGGGATGGTTGTTCGAATGTCAAGGAACTCGGCGTCCGCGCACCGATCTTCACTCGTAGCCGCCATGTCTGCGCGCGCGCACGCTTATCTCGCGACGCTGTTTCTCCTCCTCACGGTTCACATTTGTTGTGAGTAGTGATTTTTTGTGTAGTGTAATTTTGTTTTTATTATCCAATGTTTTAAGTTAATCGCTCTTGTTTTATTTTATGGGAATCTAGGTATGTATGACGTTCAGATATGACGTCGGAGATTGTGACATTTTAAAATACCAGTTTATTTTTGGTAATAAAGTGATGGGTACGACGATAAATCAAATAATGCACTAAGGTTAATAACATCTTAATTTAGAAATTCAATGTAAAGCAGAAAAACAATGTAAAACATTTATGAATAAACAACAAACGGCCAGAAGGTCCTGGGTTTGCTATTGAAGTACGGAACTCCAATCAAGTGGAATACCTAGTAATTAATTTTATATAATTACTTGTAATATTGAAGTTAGATGTTTATCAACATTTTTAGAATAGTTATGATTACGTGTGTTATAAACTAATAAATAATGTATAGTAGGTACATTCTGAATACCAGAAGACTGGTACAGATATCAGCTGTCATCTTTTTGGCTCAGCTGAAAGTAAGACACTGCACCAGTGTACAAGCGCTGGGTACAGTTTAAACCATATATACCATTCCCTAGAGAGGAGCAACCACGATGGCTTAAAATTTACTAGTTTACTCAAAAACATCTGGATATGATCCCTCCTACCCAATAGAAAAATGTACTGAAAACCGAAACATCAACGTCGTTTAAAAAGACGATTTAACTTCCGTTTTCAGGGAGCGATAATGTGAAGTGTGGACCGGACGGTCTTTACGTGGACTTCGATAGCGGTTGCCGCGAGTACGTGCGTTGTGTGGGCGGCGGCGAACGCGCGCGGTACGCGTGTCCCACGCCGCGCGTGTTCAGCGAGGCGGCAGGCGCGTGCGTGGAGCGACACCGCGCGCCTTGCTTGCGGCGCCGGTGTGCGGTGCAAGATACGCTTGCGTACGCTGCGCCAGGTACCGCCTGTCGGCATTACTACCGGTGCGAGAACGGGACCGCACTCGAGCGCGCTTGCCCACCCGGTTCCTGGTTCGATGTAGCGCTGCAGGCGTGCGCTCGCGGCGCCGGAACCTGCTACGAGCCGGTCTGCGCTGGTCTCTCCGACGGAGCATACCCGGATCCGTCGCATGAATGTCGCCGCGCGCTCCAGTGTCGCGCCGCTGAGCTTATCGCCGTCGGTCCGTGTACGGCGCCCGCTTGCAACGCTCCGTGCCCGGCGCCGCGATCGGCCGCGGTGGCACTTCCCGCAGGAGACGCCGACTTCTGCTCCGACGAGGCTTGCAGTTCCTTATGTCACGAGGCCGCGGATGGAGTATACGCTGATCGCGCGGCCGGGTGCCGAGAATACTTCGCGTGTGAAGGACGACGAGTTACCCGGCGCGGCGTTTGCGAACTCGATAGAGTATTCAGTGAGGGTGCGTGCGTCGCGGCTGGATCCGCAGCATGTCCCCCGCCCGCGCTCAGCCCCTGCTTCAACCTTCGCGACGGGTTGCACAGGGACTGGCGAGACTGCGCGGCGTGGTTCGAGTGTCGTCGCGAGCGGGTCATCGCACGCGGCTCATGTCGGACCGGGCTCGTGTTCGACGGTGGCGCGTGCGTCTCTCGGGAGCGCTTCCCGTGCGAGGGTCCCGAGCGGGCGCAGGAGTGCGAGGGAAGACCTAGTGGGACGTACCAGGATCTCGAGTCCAACTGCACGCGGTACTACCGATGCGAGGTACTATTACTTTTGATACTTTTTTCTTCCAGCCCATTCCTATTTGGGTTCGGCAGGACAGCTCCTTAACTCCAATCTTCTAGCACGGCCACTCTTTTTGGGCTTCTCTCTCACTCACGTTCATTTACTCCTATGCAAGTTCTGTACTCTCCAAATGACTTGACCACTCCAAGCTCTGCTCTTCCAACTTCTCTATACTGTCTTCATTACTTCAAGTTGACTTTTCGTACTTAATCTTTGCGCAACATTTGACAATTTGAACTCCTCAGGGTTTGCAACGCACGCGTCTCGCCTGCCCCGGCGGCGCGGTGTACGACGGGTCTCGCTGCGCGTCCCCCGGAGACTACCTTTGTCCGAGCCTGGAGCGCGACACGTGCTACGGGCGAGCGGACGGGCGGTACCGCGCGGCCGACGCCGGCTGTCGCGGGTACTACGCCTGCATCAACGGCGAGAAGGCGATATATGCGTGCGCCGCCGGCAGCGCGTTCGATGGCGAGAAGTGTGTGCCGGCCAGGACGCGCCCCGGCCTGTGTCCTGGCGACGACCGGTCTTGTACCGGGTTAGCTGATGGTTACCATCCTGAGAAGGAGTCCGGCTGTCGGAGGTGAGTCTGTCTTCTTTGTTGTCGTTTGACTCTCTAAACTAAAGGGTTACACCTATTAGGCTTGATTGGACCAAACTAGAATTAGCTCCGCATAAATCGACATTTTTTCATTGAACAGCTCGAGAGTCTCCTGGACAAAAGATGATTTATACGTAGAATTGGCTACTTCCAGTTTGGTTGAATCGCACCTTAGTAAACCATTTATTCAATAAACAATTATGTCATATAGGCCAAGACATAAAATCTACAATAAGACTTATAAAAAAGTCAATACAACTTAATATGTGAGATCAAAGTAGTAGGCTAACAGCTTTGGAGTGAACAAACATGTTTTTTAAGTTACTGTCTCTACGTATTAGACGAAATTAACATGTTTTCAAAATAAATAAATAATTGTTATCTTGTTCCAGGTACTTCTACTGTGAAGGAGGCGATCGTCTTGCCACTTTATCCTGTTCGGGCGGCAAGATATTCGACGGACAAGCGTGCGTGGAATCCGGGTCGCACGCTTGCGGCACGAACCGTGCCATCGAACCGAGCACGATCGCAGGCGTGACGTGCAAGCACGACGGATTCTTCGTGCAACCCGGCTCGAGCTGCCGACGGTATTACTTCTGCGTGCAAGGCGTACGTACGACGCTCGCTTGTCCGAACGGTCGGGTGTTCAACGGACAAGTGTGCGTGTCCCGCGACCTTTACACTTGTCCAGGGTGAAGTTGTTTAAGGAGAGCCATCGGCCAATGTGGTCGCTGCCGGTCAATAAGTGTGTCGAATTGCCGACACTGATGAGTCTAGGTGGAACTTTTAATTTAAGTTAGATAGACAATTAGGCTATTAGCACAAAATACATAGTACTAGTACTCACTTTTTAAACTTACACGATTTCCGTCCATCATTTTTATTAGAAACACGGGTCTAAATTGCTTTGTAGATAATAATCATTGTTATTTATTACCTCGACGTTTAAGTACAGTTAGTTAAACGTTATTTTGTGAAAAATGAATGATTGAAATGAATTCTAAAATGTCAACATATTATTTTTAAATTTTATACCAGACGACCCAGCCCGGCTTCGCATATAGATCTTTCTCTTGAATTACTCTTATCTATTAAAAAATATTGCATTATAATCCGTTGCGTAGTTTTCAAGATCTAAGGATACATAAGGACATACAGTGGGAATCGACTTTGTTTTCTACTACGTAGTGAATTGAATACCAGATGTGCAATAACGACTTTCAATAACTAGTATCGTTGTATGATTACTAACACTAGAAAAAATCGAATAGCGAATGGTAACAAATGAAATCCCCATGTTAATGTAAAAGAATAGTTAATTTATTTATTATTACAGATATAGATGTATTTTTACGCTGATTTAACGTTTTACACTGAACGCACTCTATACTATACACAGTTACGACGAAGTAAGAAACAGACAATATTCAGTAAACAGTAAATAACCACGTTCGATGCATTATTAATATTACACAATTATAAATTATGTTGTAGTCAATAACTCTTCATTGGTAAAACCTAGTTTTGACTGGAAAAAGGAGTAAATAACTGGTTCTGACAGGACAGGTTGGTAGTGTGAGTCAAGTAATCTCACTGTAATTTCAGTTTTAAGTTATAACGAGTTTACTCAATATAAAAAAAGAAAACCCTCTCGCAGTCGGGTAAAAATAGATAATTGATTCAATTAGGGTTACTTGTCGAAATTCTTTAATATCTATGTCAAAGAATAATCAAGATAATTTGTTTTAAGACCCGACACAAGACTAGGCCCACTACACAGTGTGCAGCGTGCAAACAGCACCACCCTCCCACCGCTCTTTTGGATGTGACATAAAATATGATTTTGTGTTAGTGATTTAACTTAAGAGGACAGTATCCATTCTCTTTCTCCATACAAACGTAGTCGACGTTTTCCTCCCTGAATAAAGACATTAGAGCAAATATGTTTATGCCATAAAACCTATTTCTGTCATGACTATGCATCTACCTTTTGATTTTTTTTATTTTTTATTACCATTCTAATTAGAAAATGAAAAAAATCACAAGTCAGATGCATAGTCATGACAAATATAGGTTTTATGGCATAAACATATTTGCTCTAATGTCTTTATCCAGGGAGGAAAACGTCGACTACGTTTGTATGGAGAAATAGAATGGAGACTGTCCTCTTAATATGATTTTAACTTATGATAGCTTAGGTATTTGTAAAACTACACTAAGGGGTTTACTGACATAACCGCACCCTACCTACTTGAGTCAAGTGGCTACAAGTAGTTTTGACAAAAAGCATTAGTAAACCGACCAAAATCACTGTAGACCAATAATTATTTTTAAAGAACCAAACTGATCAGTCACGACTAGTTTCAAACAGTTTATCTAAGTCAAAGGTAGGTTTGACCTATTAAGAGTTTTAACTGTAACATATTTTAATTATAACTATGAGGGCTTCGTTCGCCATCCTCAAGTAAAGTCTTGATTAATTACTTGACAAGTAACGGTAATTGGCAAGTAAAAGTCACGAGTATCATAGATCAGTTTCACAAACAAAATCCAACCTCTGAGTAAATACTCACAGGTTAAGCGAACAAATCATTTCTATTCGTTCATTTTTATATATTGAAAAATGACAAATGCAGATATGTTCCAAGTAGTTTACAGGACAGTTTAACCAATGAGTAGTGCTACTTGAGTCGTGAAAGGCGGTAACAAGTTAATTGGGACTTTACTCGACGATTAGCCTACTAGGAACTTTACTTGAGGATTGTGAAAGAGTCCCTAACACTAACTAAATAAGATACGCTTCTACATCAAATAGCGAACTATACGACACCTCAGAGGTTTCATCGCATAAGTTAACCAATGTAAATATAAATAATTTATTTGGCAATACTCATTACTAGTGAAAGCATACGATAAATTATAATTTATAATCCTAATTAACTATTAAGTTAGCTTTATAATAGGTTATATAACTTTATACAGTTTGTAATTATAATTTAATAATATGTTATATAATTACTTATACAGTGTTTATATAGATATACTATTGAGCTGAGCGTATAGTAATTATACTAGTTTATTTATATGTTAAAGAAGTCATGTAAAAATAAATGTAATTTAAATATTTTAATAAGAACCAATGATAAATATTTTGTCAGCTGCTCGAGTAAATCTGACACAGACTGATGCATCCATTTGTTTTATTTACAACTACATAGTTAGTCCACGCAGTTTCTCGCGTAGTTTATGTTACCATGAGTATATTAGTAAAAATATGGATGTCAAACACGTACAAACAACTATTTTCTTTGCTTCTTTCTAATAAACAGGCGCTCAAACTACTAAAGCAATTTTGAATAAACTTGGGCAATATTCATTGAACAACATGAGTTTTTTCCAATGCCAATAATAAATTTAATCCGGTTTAACTCGCGTGGAACCGCGGCGTACAGCTAGTTTAACATATAATATAACATAATAATATATTATACAATATAATTTGTTCCAAAGCTTTACACTTATTAGCACTTTTAAATAAACATACATTAATACTATGACTCGAATAATTTTAAACAGAGAAAAACATACTAAGATCCTTCACAAAGTTTAAAAAAAATAGGTATATTTTTCTTCTAATAAGTATAAGTACTAAGTTAACTCAAAAAACCGAACTTATCTAATTCTTTAAAAAATCATTTTAAGACTCATGAATAAAAGAGAGAGCGAAATACTCTCTGCACCGTTCTCACGTTTTACGACCTGGGCAGCAAGTAAATACTGTACTATAGATCAGGGGTTCCCTAACTTATTTGAGTCGCGCCCCCCTTTCGACCATAAAAAAAATCCGCGCCCCCCCATCCTCCAGTCCAGATTGTCAGGTCAGGATAAAAAAGTGTTCAAAATAAGGATTTTTATTGCTCATTAATTTTTTTCATTCATACAAAAGGTATTTGGTCACTGCCAGCCTAGAGGCTGATATTGGCCGACTGAGGAATAGTATATTATGCAACTAGTGAATAAAAGACGGATTTAGTGCGATGGCCGTAGATGAATCACGAGCAAGTGAAGGATTCTAACGACTGAATCACGACCGTAGGGAGTGATTCATGATGATTGAATCACGAGCGTAGCGAGGGATTCAAGTGTTAGAATCCTGAGCGACGCCAGTGGTTCATGGCCCTCAATGTAAATCCGTACTTTATTCAAGAGTTGCATACTATACTTTATACCATGACTACGAGGAAAAAAACCGGTCAAGTGCGAGTCGGACTGGCGTCGCGTACGAAGGTTTCCGTACCACTATCACAAATTTCGGAACCCTGAAATGAACACTGGAGCGGCAACCAATCCGTGAACGCAACGCGAACGTTAAAATTTATTTTACCACTGGCGCCAGTCTCAATTAATTACTATATAGTAAAAAGGGGTGAAAATACATCGCGGTATCGTTGCATTTTTATGTCAAAATCACATAAAAGTTTTTTTATCTATTTGTTGTTATAGCGGCTAAAGAAATACATCTACTGTGAAAATTTCAACTGTCTAGCTATCACAGTTTATGAGATAAAGCCTGGTGACAGACGGGCAGACAGACGGCAAAGTATCAGTAAAAGTGTTCCGTTTTTATCCTTTGGGTACGGAACCCTAAAAAGAATTTGTATGTCGAGTATTTTTAGCGCAAGGAGTTTGTATCAAGCTTTTTTTCATGCAAGGAGGTTGTATATGCATTTAGTAAGATGGACGACGAGTAAATTGTGTTCTAAATTCAAACACCAAACAGCGTGAGTAAAAGTCCTTTTTATTCACTGTTTTGCGTGAATAAAATAAGCTTTTAAGAGTGTGAATAGTATAAACAATATTATGTTCTTCACAGGCGTCAATTTCAAATAATTTCATTGGTCGTATCGAGCCGTCTGGAATGCATTCTCTCAGCGATCGCAGGTATTAACTGTACAGGTGGCCCGCGTCCCCCTTGAAATATGTCTGCGCCCCCCCTGGGGGGCGCGCCCCCATTTAGGGAACCCCTGCTATAGAAAGAAATTTCCGTTGATTCTATTTGCTCGATATTTTGATAAAACAATTACCTACCTACTTATTTGAAATCGAAAATACGTATATTTTTGTCAAACATTTGTAAGTGAGCTTAAAGTAATTATATATTTTTTCAAGCCTTAAAAATAATCAATTCATTCCTTAAAATTAACAAGCAAAATAAGAAACTGTGACAAAACCTAGAAATAAAAAACGTGCTTTCATAGAATACTTTTAGTTAGACTAAAGTTCTATAAAACATAACAAATCAGTGACTCGTTTTGATTAAACAGCTAATCAGCGAAGATACTTAAACTAAAACGACCAATCAACGTTCAGTATCTATTTATCGTGTAGAGAGCTGAAAGCTGATTGGCTCTCTCCCTTTCACTAGTCTACCTAGACTTAAGAGTGACTGTGACACTAAATATTTTTTATGGCCATGCGAAACCGACGAAGGACGATTAAAATATATAGTTCCAGACAATAGGAAAACCATAGCTATTTTTTTTAATTACAAATGTAAATAGCGCTAATGAACGGTGAAGATGCAATGTTTCAAGAATTTGTTGATCATGCTGTCCTTGTCTTTTCCAAACAAAAAACAAAGACCGCATAAAAGTATTGGTCAATTCTTGTACATTGAAATTAGTGGTTATTAAAGGCGGTTGTACTCAGAGACGTTTCCAAGTAGAGCTCCATACAAACGTAGTCGACTGTTTCCTCCCTGAATAAAGACATTAGAGCAAATAGGTTTATGTCATAAAACCTATATCTGCCATGACCATGTCTATGATATAGGTTTTTTCATATTCTAATTCTAAATCCCAAAACATAGGAGCATGGACATGGCTGATATAGGTTTTATGGCATAAGCATATTTGCTCTAATGTCTTTATCCAGGGAGGAAACAGTCGACTACGTTTGTATAGAGAAAGAGTAAGTTTCCGTTCCTCTTAAGCAATGCATTGTCACACTTTCTCTGACGTTGGATGTCACTCAATAGAGGAAGACAAAGCATTCCTTAATTCGAAACATTTCCGAGTCTGGCCGGTAGTAATACATTACATATCTTAAACAATTACTGCACTCAGAAACACTGCTTAAAGGGACTATGAGATGCGTACTACACCATAAAAAAATAAAAACCCTCTTTTCCACCCCTTAATATTATAAAAAAGTGTTATTTTTTGTGTTATGATCTCACAAAAAACTAGCCATAATTTTGATATTTTATTTCAGTTGAAAAAAATGTAAGTATTACATAACCCTTCTTTGCGTCGCGCAGTCGGGTAAAAAAGAAAAAACTTAAGCCAAATTTTCTAAGAGGTCATACAAAAAAAACACCGGAATTGGATAGTGTCAACGGCTTTTATGTAAAGGTTTTCCCAAAACGTTGGCCTTCATTATGTGTCTAAATTTCCTCATTATAAAAAGTTCTCGACTAATTAATAACTAGCTAAGCAGCATGTTTGAGTGTAGTGGATCAATCTCTTATCTTTACTTATCAGTCACAAGTAAATACATGTTTTTCTAATAACATCATAACTACATAATAGATTTTGATACTTATATAATATTGACTTACGGATAGCGAGAAAATTGATAATACAAAATTTAAGAGGGTAGTTCTCAAGTTTTTTTTAGTTTTTCGGATTCGTTTAGTATTTAGTTTGCTTCGCAAATTTGTTTTTGGGTCAGAAGATTCATGAAGACGCTTCGCCTTGAACGGTGTATCTTTTAATCGTTCCCAAAAATAATTTTTTGAAGTCCATTAATAACTAAATGAATCCCAAATGGAAAATCGACAAAAATCGAGGACTGCCCCCTTAACAGAAAACGGCGCCCAGCAATTTCAATCCATCAGTCATTTATACAAATAATAATAGAATATTGGAATTCAAAATAAAATTATTGATTTTGAACTAAAATTGTTTTCACGACTAATATTATTTAATAAGCCGCGGACAGACAGACGGATATGACGAAACTATGGTTTCTTGTTGACTAAGAAACCCTAAATTGGGAAAAACGTGGTAAAACCCCGTTTTTTAAATAATATTTTTTTGTAACAATATGATTTTTTTACACCATGAACCCACAACCCTGCTGCGTATTTCGCCAACTAACAATAAATCGAGGTGAAGTTAAGGCTGTGAATTTTGAAAAAGCGCTTCTAAATTACAATGAATACTCCAAAAATACAATTTCAGTGGGCGATGGATCAAGTCTTTTTTTTCGAAAGTGATTTCTGATATTAATTTATGATAATTCATTAGAAATATTTTAAATAAAAATACATTTACAAAAACACAATTCATGACCGACACTGAGCGGGATTCGAACCACGTATCTTTTCTGATCGGAGATACGACTTGAATTTCAGTTAGCCCAGTTGCAAAAACGGGCTAGCTGGAATTTAAGATGATCCGCGGCGTCGGCGACTTACACCGAATTTTTGCACCTGTATTAACCATCTACTACAATTAGGCATGTTAATATGATAATTGGTTGTTGAATACAGATCATCGTGTAACAATCGCCTTTGAGATCCGGATTTCTTATACTTTGACATCATAAAAATGGAAAAAGAAATATATCATTTAAAGTTATTTGTCCTCAACATTAAACACGTTTGACCTCTGCTCCATTGTGCGAAACTAGACCATAGAGTTTCCAAGAATACCAAAGAGTTTGACAAACACTTCCTACTTTGCCTAAGTGTCGGTTTAAGCTTTAAAAATAACCTTGATTACATTAAATGGGTTAAACAAGATACCTCCCCGTTGCGATCGATCTGTAAACAAAAAAAAAACATATTTCATTTTGTTTTCCTCAACTTTACTGTAAGTAACTAAATGTTACGAACAGGCTAAGTTCTAAAACTAAGAGACGGTCGTAAATGGTCCTTCGGGCCGGATAAAATTGATCAAACTTAACTTTAACTGCAAGTGCTTGGTATTTTTACTACTGCATGGGTGTTATAAGCCTTATATCTCGGAAGGACCTAAAAGCAAAATGCCCTACATATTAAAACGTCACAAGATCTAAATGACCTAGTAGAAAAACGTTATCGTAAAGACACAAGATCGAAATGGCCTGGTAGCAAAACGACCTATTACCGAAATGCCCTCAATGTATAGTGAGAAAAAAAGTGGTTTTGCTGTAGACAAAAAATGTTCTTAGAGAGAAGTTAGCAGAAAAAGACGAGCCAAGTGAGACATATAGAAAATCTGTGTGTTCTTGTCTAACAATGTTGCCAGCTCTATGATAAAATATCTAGTAAATAGTAAAACTAGTAGTAGATTTAGATCTTGTGACGTTTTAATATGTAGGGCATTTTGCTTTTAGGTCCTTCTGAGATGTAAGGGTTATAACACCCATGCAGTAGTCAATAATACCAAGCACTTGCAGTTAAAGTTAAGTTTGATCTATTTTATCCGGCCCGACCATTCGTATTCATAGGGCTATGGAAGGCGTCAGGTGACATACCTCAGCGTGCGGCTACGAGCTACGGCTGGTGGCTGGAGCCGGGCGCGGCGCGCGGCGCGGGCTGCAGCAGCACGGCCACGTCCCACACCTTGATGACGCGGTCGCGGCCCGCCGTCGCCATCCGCCCCGTCGCCTCGTCCACGAACACCGCGCCCACCGCGTGCTTCATGTCGTGGAACGACGCTAGCGACTCGCGCCTGTAACATCCACGTATACGGGGTTACAGGACGGACCGCAGACGTAGATATAGGTAGACGTCATATGGAACTCGATTTGTATTGAAACCGAGCGTGCCGACTTTTAGAACGAAGTTCCTTATCGCGCGTTGCGAAAGGGGGCTAGACGGAAATAATTAAGACCAAAAGTTGTAACGGATACATTTTTTTTTTTGCTTGGAACTTCGTTCCATCAGAAGAAGAATCACGCAACGAGGCATTTTATTAGTTTTTACGGACGTCTGGCTACTATAGACGCGCGTGGACTGCTAGTTAGCGCCAACAACCGCGACGTTTTGTAAGGGTTTTTCTGACACGCGAAGACTATGAATTCGCGTGGTCTAGCTCTATGTATGTCTGTGGAACGGACCATGGTACAATGGTGCCGGTGGTAGAGTGGTACGTACGGTTCATGCCGGAGCTGTTCGTAGCAGGCGGTGCAGACGCGCTGCGGGAACTCGAACCCCATGACGGGCAGCGGAAGGCGGTGCGGGGAGCACGCACCGCACACCGCCGCGCCGCACCAGCGGCAGTGGTGCTGCCGTAGACCTGAAGGCAAACACAGGGCTCATTTAAGGGCTAATATCACACGAGAACCTCCGAGGAAAAACCTCTTTTATTCCGCGCGGGAGTCTCGCCACCTAACATAGGTTATCACTATCAGTTACCCAGCTGTTTCTTCTCCATCATGGCGCGCACGTTCCAGATGAAGGGCGCGCGACACAGCTGGCAGAGGTCTGCCTCCTTCCACGCGGGAGTCTCGCTACCTAACATAGGTTATCACTATCAGTTACCCAGCTGTTTCTTCTCCATCATGGCGCGCACGTTCCAGATGAAGGGCGCGCGACACAGCTGGCAGAGGTCTGCCTCCTTCCACGCGGGAGTCTCGCTACCTAACATAGGTTATCACTATCAATTACCCAGCTGTTTCTTCTCCATCATGGCGCGCACGTTCCAGATGAAGGGCGCGCGACACAGCTGGCAGAGGTCTGCCTCCTTCCACGCGGGAGTCTCGCGTCGCTTCACCGACATCTCCCACACGCCGAGCGCGCCGTCCTCGCCGGCCGACAGGAGCCGCTCGCACCCGCTCACGTACCACAGACCCGTTACCTTGTTACTGAGAAACGATCGGTGGTGAGGGTAACGTAAGCCGAGATTGTCAGACTAGCTCAGGGGTTCCCAAAGTGGGGCGATAACGTTCCCACAGGGGGCGATAACGCCCCCCTGTGGGGCGTTATCACCCACTTTGCGCCACACGCGCACCTCACGCCCCTTTTTTTTCTGGGTAAGAGACTCAGAAAAAAAATGGTGGCGATTTGTTATTTCATTTAGCTAGGAGAACTCTTAGACGCCCACTGAGCTCTCGACTACAACGTGTAAACATCAACTAATATTAATTAAGAAATTGCTCAAACTCGGTTTGATATTTCTCTCCATGTAGTTCTCGATCTAAATAAATAAATAATATAATATAGCTTACAAAAATTAATTTAATTTGAAGTCATAGTGGTTTTTAAGTAGGCTAAAAAAAATTTATTCTCAAAGTGGGCGGTAAACAAAATAAGTTTGGGAACCCCTGGTGCCAGTCAGTCTAGAATTCAATTTTTTTTCAAAACCTTTGATAGAAAGAAACAAACAAAGGGTATGTACATATGTTTGGTAACTCTAAAAACTAAATATTTGCAATTTTCAGAGCAGCTGAAGCCGATATTTAAACTTGATGATAGTTATATTTAAAATAGCGACGTCCCGCGGTTTCACCCGCTTTAAGTCCTAATCTCGTGGGAATATCGGTAAAGTAGCTCCTCGATAATGTAGATTTCTATTGGTGAAAGAATTTTTGAAATCGGCTCATCAGTTTTGGAGATTACCCCC
Source organism: Idaea biselata (assembly GCA_958496205.1). Lineage (NCBI taxonomy): Eukaryota > Metazoa > Arthropoda > Insecta > Lepidoptera > Geometridae > Idaea > Idaea biselata. The sequence continues at coordinate 18,882,606 of OY292397.1, forward strand.
AATATACAAACATACACGTTACCAAAGTTACCTCTTTATAATATTAGTATAGATCATTTCCAGATGTAATTTCTTGACTAAACATTAATTTGACTACATACCTATGCCCTTGAAGTTCGTAAGCTGTTCCCTTTTGACCTCCTATGTCCCAAACTATGATTGTTTGGTCAAACGAACCGCTAAACAGTAGTTGAGGTAACGGCGCCCAATTTAACACTCTTACAGAACTGAAACATAAAAAAAAACAATCATAAAACAGATGTAATATATTAACAGGGTGTATTTTTTACATGAGCTTTCAGGCCCAATTCTATTGTATGGGTGCTCATTCAAATCAGAGGCCTACTATAGTTAATAATAAAGAATAGTCTTTGCAATCTAGAGTCGGCGTACACAACCGATCATTCTCCAAACTCTGTTATTGGCTGAACCTGTGTCATTGGCAGAATTGTTTAGCGTACGCTATACAGACGCTATAACTAAAAATAGAATTGAAAGGTCTCGAAATGTTGAGCGTTGCTAAAAGTAATAAACACCACGCGATTGAAACCGAAAAATATCTTTAATTTCAGAGGCCTACTTACAAGTTTTACTAAAATATGCAGATTATATCTTTTGATCGTGCGGATTCAGAACCTTGATTTTATACACCTAATCGGGACCTCGGTATATGATTTGGATTTCAACTCGATACCTCCGTGCGTTCCCGAGATAACGGGTCTTGAGAGACAGACGGACAGACAAATAACAAAGTGATCTTATAAGGGTTCCTTAACAAAATGTTAAGTTATAGGATTTATGAATTATAAATATAGCTCTTATAGTTTCGGAGAAAACGGCTGTGACATACGGACGGACGGACAGACGGACAGACAGACAGACAGACATGACGAATCTATAAGGGTTCCGTTTTTTGCCATTTGGCTACGGAACCCTAAAAATACTTTATTCAGACTCACCCTGTATGTCCTTTTAGTGTAGTAACTAAACCCGCGCCGTTATTATCTAGTTTCAGCATTGTTATCTGACCGCTGTAGTCGCCCACGAACGCGTATTTAGATTGAGAGTCGAATCTGATACTCGCTCAGGAAACTATATACCATTTTGTAACACAATAATCTCTTACTTGGGTACCTCAATAAAAATAACAACAATATACATTATCCATACTTAACCAACTGTTCATTAATTACTTTTAGCATTTATACTATACATGTAAATGTATTGTAATAAATTTACAACCTACACACCACACCACTACACGAAAAGAAGAAGATGCTTTTGACAAAAATAAATAAATATAATATTGCTCGACGTTACACACAGCGCAATCTACACCCAAACTAAGCACTAGTACTATGGGTACTAGACAACGGATATACTATAATACATACATATGTTTGAAAGAGTTGAAATGATAATTTGTCTTTGGCTGTGTAAATTTGATAGTATGGAAGTTAGGCTGGAATTTGGCACATAGGTAGTTTATAACCTGGACTTAAACATGCTTTATCCCAGTATTACCACGGGAATGGTAACTGTGCGGGTAAACCCGCGGGGCAGTGCAGGGCACATCTAGTGTTCCCCTAAAGATAGGTTTTTTAAAAGGATACTGCAAAGCAGTGCACCACGCTTCAAAGGAGTATCCTCCAATTCTACGGCCAGTCTCACTACAGTGGTACGAGAACAGCTTGTCTCTACTCACTGACAGAACCCATTCGCAGCTCAATGAGAACACGACAGCTGTCACTCGGGCCGTGTGTGCTAGGTATTCTCTAGTCTGGAATTATAGTACACAATAGATAAGTATAAGGTTAAGACGTTAGTTTATAAACAAGTTTACTTGTGCCACTGACTATCAACATGTAAATAAATAAACATGATAATTTGTGTAGCAAAAGAATTCATCTCAAGCTCCTCCGTGCTTCGGAAGGCATGTTAAGTGCTGGTCCCGGTTGTTATCTCAGATAGCAGTCGTTAGGTCAAGAGGCCTTAGGGCGACCTGAAAACTCTAACACCAGGTGAGCCGCACCACTATACGAAAAAGAAGAAACATGTAAATGCTTGTGTAAATCGACTTCTGTAAGTGTGTCAGTGAAAACCAATCTACACTAATATTACAAAAAGAAAAGATTTGTATTTTTGTGTGTTTGTAATTAATAAACTCAAAAACTACTGGACTGATTTCAAAAATTATTTCACCAAAAGGTAGCTACATTAACGAGTACATATGCTTTTAATCCAGATATTCCCACGGGATCGGGACTTACGCGGGTGAAACTGCGGGACGCATTGGTAACAAAATACTGTAAGGTACCGTTGGAAGTTATTTGGCAATGAACACTTGTCTTTATTTAGTCATGATTACTATCTACGTAAAATAGTGATTCACCAAATACATTGCACTAAACTGGTTTAATATCTGAACTGAACTCTGTTTTGAGTGTCTATTTATCATTTTACAAGACAGAAAGTATTCATCTATAACCTTGTTTAACTTTGTGACTGCAGATTATCACGAGGACAAGTCTTTGTTATACCACATTACACTTAAATTGAACCAATATTGAGATTATCATGTAGGTATATAATGTATGCTTTTGAGACACCTCTTTGTACTAAAAGTCTAAAAGAAAATGTTTGTTATTGTTTCTCTTTCATTTGAAAACTGCTTAACAGCTGCTTATGCTGCTGCATATGGTATGTATAAATAGCTTACTATGTGGAATGACACATAGGCCAATTTTTATCTTAATATTCGAAAGTAAAGGATTCTCACTAAACTGCATTTATGGTAAACTTTATAGTATACCTACTTAATTTTTTAGACAAGACAAAAGGCAGTTTGCTACTATACATTATAATAGGTGTTTAACAAAAATCAAACAAAACATTATTAAATCCATTAATTGATAAGTTTATCAATCCTTTCAAGTAAAGATTTTGTATGTAAATATATTATAAAGATAATCCATAATTGTTTTTCAATTTACACAAAGAAAAGATTATTTTTGTGCCAATTAAAAACTAACTGGAGTGCAATTTTTGTAAGAATTATGAACCCAATAGCAGTTTAAAAGGCAACTACAAGACAAAATAAATTGCATTAAGAAAATTGTAGGCACCTATGTAGACCATATATAGAGATAAGTACTCACAGGATTGATTCTATTGCAGTCTGTGGCGAGTGTAAACTCGGAAACAGTTCCATTTTCCTGACCAATAAACAGCTGTCTTGTCTCCGGTGTGTAGAACATGGATGTGCATCCTGAAGGCATGTATTGGCAGATGCTCGGCCAATACTGCCCCGAATCACGTTTTAACCATACTCTTACAGTTCTGAAAAGATATAGTGAAAAGTATAAGTATTTAGGTACATACATTGAGATAATATGTACTAGTACTAAAGGTGAAGTCTCACAACATAATCCATGTTCATATTATGCGAAAAAAAGCTGCTGCAGCGCTGACTATATTAACACGTCTATCATAAAAATAAAATGACAAAGCTAAGATTAAGTCAATGAACAACGCTTAAAACATCAAAAGTATCATTGAATTTAATGTAGCGGGACTCAGTGGCTTGTTTCAACATTCCTTTTGATATCATATCTACTAAGGTTGATCAATGTTGATCAATGTTGATCAATGTGTACATATATGTATTACTAATAAATGAAAATAAATAACTTATATTATGGATAGGTAACCAGCTGCACTCTGTGGGTTCGCCCACACAAGTCAAGATCTTGTAAGAGTTTCTACACACAAAAGCTTGTAACAGTCTTCCTACCTTACTCAGATAGCTTCTAATTATATTTATTACATTTAAAATCATAAACTGCACCATCACTTACCATTTGGTGGAATTATGGGCAGACACCCACATAACAATTTTATTAAAAAGTTTATGTTGATATCCCAGGATATATCTAAATTGGATCTGTGAGCTATTACCCCTACAAATATATCCACTTCACACATTTAAAACATCTTTAAGATTTTATCGGGCTGATGTTTATCTCTATACATGCTACAAAGTCAGCTGGTTGGACGACAAATACTTCGTTAGAACCAAGTGTAGTGATGCGATTGTACCAAGATGTTTGACCATGATAAAGCTTATAAACAAACTAAAATTGAAAAACAAGCTGTAATATGAGTCAGATAGCTTACTTATCATCGCAAACGCTAATTACACCATCTTCGCCAGGTATCACAACCGCCGCGTTAACATCGTCGGTACAACCCTCCAATTTATTCAGCAGTGCCGGTTTCTTTGTAGTCGAGAACCGATCGTTAGGAGTCCGTGGTGCGGGCTTAATTTCAGCGGCCATTATTTGAATACTTTCAGCGAAATTAGAAAATAAACAGGCACAAAATACACAAAAATCTTTTTTCGTTCGTGAAAAGAAAAACGTCACAGACTCAATATAAAATGACAACTCTGAAAGAAAATGGCTTGAGAATGACAGCAAAAATACTTTGACAATGATGTAGATCACATTTTGGCATCGGCTTCAGTTACGTGCCCGTCCGTCATTAAAAAAAAACGCGATGAGACACAGTTGTAATTTATTCAGTGAGTAAACTAATAATAAATTATTGTTCCGAAGCCGAATCACCGAGTGAAACTGTTTCTCTGTAGGATTCTACAGAGAAACAGCTTCATAAAAGCTCGCGGCGCACAGTGGGACGAGAATGGTACTCCCATAAACTTAGGGTTTAATTTTTTTTTATTCTACATTTCATATTGGAAAATGATGTTTATCTGTTACAGAACCCCCAAAATCACCATAATAACCTTATAATAACCATTGCGATGCAAAATCAGTATGTTGAAAAAAATAATGTATGGAAAAATACACGTAATACCACTTTTTTTTAGAACAGCAAAATTGCGCAAACTTTTGACTTATGATAATTAATCTACTTATTTTTTACTATCCATATTGCACACTCCGCGCACGCGTGCGCTTTCGGGTCAAAAACATCAAAATATGTTTTTTTCTTTTTTTATTCATTTTTATTTACGCAATATCACGGCAAATGATCAAAACGAGTTGTTTATTACCGGACCTATTGTCTAAAACAAGGTGCCGCATTTTTATGCACACTTTTTACTTTTTACCTGGAACCTAATCCTAATACCTAACGAAACCAATAACCAATGGAGTTGAAAACTGTCATTTGCTAACTTCAGATGGCGCTACTATTCGATGATCTCTACTATTTGTCAAACTTCATAGTTTTTTCGTAAACCGACTAAGTTATTTTGAGATAATTTAACAAAATGATTCTTTGTTGAGCTGTAGATTGCAAAATCATAGGAAATTATGTATTCCCCAAAGATGCTAAATAAATAAAATAGTGTACCTACCTTTTGATCTAAACTTCTAAAGTATTAATTAATAGTGTACTATTGTAACTGAAAATCTGTGTAAGTAGGTATGTATAATCTATTCTTTTAGGTTTAGTAGTTTAGTAGAAGTTTTAAAAAAGGTCTTACCTGTGTAGAAATTTCTCTGATAAAATACATAACCTCGAATAGCTAGGTCGCCAATGTTGCCATTTTTTTCTTTTTTATTTTCCGCAATATCGCGGCAAAGACTTAAATGAGTTGTTTGTTACCGGACATATTGTCTAACTCATTCAACTAATTGAAACTCTAAGTCTATGGGAGTACCATTTTCGTCCCACTGTGCGGCGTAGGTACTTCACTACATGCGCTGCTATGCGTGCGTAAGTGAGCCGAGTAGGCACTTCGGGCGGCCTCGGGAAACCCGAGCGGAAAGCGGTGAGAAGTCACGCACACATAGCTGCGCATCATGCGCATGTAGTGGAGTACCTACCGCCCGCCCTTCCATGAACTTGCATGAAGCTGTTGCTCTGCAGGATTAATACACCTACGATTTTATTTTTGTATTATTATACAAGTAATTGGGTAGGTAGTAATTTTTATTTTTGATTTAAAAATGAATTAATAATAATAATAAAATATGGATCTACTTCATTCAAATCGAATCAATTTAATTAATATAAAATATTTCTATCCAGGAGTTTAACTACTGTATTATTATACTGTGATTGACCTTCGCTGACATTCAAACAGTCGACGTTTTGATGTAGATGTGACGTATTGCTTATTAATATTGCCATGTGGCGTTTTTTACCCGACTGCAAGGGAAGAGTTTTTACAAAAAAAAACGGAAAATAGACAAGCAACCCAACATTAAATAAGTCCAATGATTGCATATTTAAGTACCTTCAAAATGTGATATTTATCTATCTACCTGTTAAATGTGAAAATAACTTTAATTTAAGTCGTATACAACAATTTTCAGGGTATTTAAATTAACCAACATGGTTACCCTAAATTCTGCTGAAATTATTCCGAATTTTCCCGTGGCCGGCTTGAGATAGCCGCAGTTTTCGCATTTTTTAATAATTTTATCGTTTAGTCAGTTTGGTTTTGGAAGTGTTTTGTGATAGTCAGTATTGGACAGTATTACAATCATGTCGCAGGCATTAAAAAAGATAACCACACAAGTGCTCCAAAACAATAATGTGGAGACAATTCTTAGCTGCAAAGTGCTCACAGCTGGGAGGTGGGTGCACCGGCTTTTTCTATTTTCGTAATGTTAAGAAATGTCTTTACATTCCGTTTACATAATAATATCGTATAAGAAACGTAGTAATATTTTTGAAAAAGAAAGTAGGTAGGTACCTACTTAAATTATTTTTTGTTTATTTTTAATTATAAAAATGATTATGTGATACGATAGGTCAGCCTTTGAACTCTATGTACCTACCTTATCTTACCAAGTCAAGGTGACCATGTGATCTAAGATGTAGCATGTTTACCTAAAAGATACCTGTACAAAGTTGATAAGTTATGTACCTACCCTTAAAAAAACCTGCAAGTAGTATACCTTACTATACTTAATACGAATTCATAAATGAAAACTTACTTGTAGGTTCACTTATTTTATATTAAACACTAGCTGAGTCGCACGCGTTTCACCCACATAAGCCCAGATCTTATTGGAATTTTTAAAAACCCTTTCTTATTGGATGCCTATATTGTAGATAGTACAATATAGGCATCAGGCCTATTTCGCTGATAGTAGAGAGGCATATTTTAGCTCTCTACTATCAGCGGTTTAGGCCATGGTGTGTGTGTGTGATCAGTCAGTTAGTCACTCAGGACAAAGCGTTTTACAGACATAGATTAATAACATAATTAACTAGCAGTGGCCCACAGTTTCACCCGCATAATTCCTAATCCTGTGGGAATATCAAGACAAAAAGTATGTTAATCCAGCTATCAGGATACTATATTTACCTAATTGCAATTGGTTTAGTCCTGTATTAGAGCAGACTAGCTGCGCCCCACGGTTTCACCCGCGAAGTCCCCATTCCGTGGGAATATCGAGATTTTAATTATTTTTTATTGATTTCTTAGCCATTGGTGGTCCAATGTGCAAATGGGGCCACCCGATGTGATCCTGGGTATCACAGAGGCATACAAGAGAGATGCTGACGCCAAGAAGGTGAACCTTGGAGTTGGAGCGTACAGAGATGATGATGGAAAGCCTTATATCCTGCCTTCAGTTAAAAAGGCAAGATAAACCAACCTTTGTTGTATAAAAATAATGGGTTGTTCCATAAATCCCCATTGACAATCCCCATCAATGGGGATTTGTGGACAAAAAGTTTACAAATGCCCATCTGGATGGAGCTTTGTAGATAGAGACTACACAAACGGCGTTGTTTTCATATGATGTAATGAATTCTGAATTAATATTTATAGATTTAATCCATTTATTTGGTCTAAGTAAAAACTTGATGTTTCAATACCATTTCAGTGCCTTATAGTGTGGGATGCCCTCGAAACTCAAAAGGCTGAGCTTTTATTTGTTTTCTTTGCATGATAAATAATATTACAAACATTCAAGATAGGCGTGAAAAACATAACCCTTTCCTTGCAGCCTGGTAAAAAGTATAACTTTAATTATATAATTTAAAAAGTTGTTTTTTTCTTCCATAGGCAGAAGAAATTCTTTTCAAGAAAGGTTTGAATCATGAATATGCTCCCATTGGTGGGGAAGCTGCGTACACAGAAGCTGTTGCTAAACTCGCCTTTGGAGACAAGAGCAGTGTTCTCTTGGACAAGACCAACTGCACTGTACAAGTATGTGTTACCTGCCTAACTGACATCTCTTATACAAAGACGGCCTCTAGTGTGACTGCAATGTGTAGGGTTGGGGTTCATATAAACAAACTAGCAAAAGGGTTATTGTTATTTTATTGGGCACAAACAGAGTACACAACGCCAAAAATGGGTTGTGCTTGGGCTGAATCAAAGAAACTTTACCCTAAGTCAATAGTGGTCAATAGTCGCGGGTTCGAATCCCGCCGGGTACCAAAGTTTTTGAAAGCATTTTTTCAAAAAAGCAAACTTACCTTTGGTAAAATCATCTTCTGGGCATGATATTCAGTGGAATACAACCAGAATTCACAATATCAAATCTGATTATGGGTATGACTGCCGATCGAAAAAAAATAAGCCCGTTAATTTGTACCACTGCAGGGTAAGGGTATCCTCTTAGAGGGGTTAGGTAAACAGTAAGACGCCTCGGAAGCCTACTCCAGATTGGCGAATGTCCCATGCCTGCGCTCCTTGGTGAGTCCTAGGACATATCGGTTACCTCGTGTTGTTTTTCTTCACCGTAAGAGCGATATTATTAGCGCACCATTGAGAAAAACATAATACATTCTTAATCTTCTTTTTTCGAACAGTCACTGCAAGAAAAAACTGAATGTAACGCTAGAGTGTATCTTCCATAGACGCTGTCCGGCACCGGCGCGCTCCGGCTCGGGCTGGAGTTCGTAACGAAGCACTACGCGAAGGCCAAGACCGTGTACCTGCCGTCTCCGACGTGGGGCAACCACCCGCAGATCTGCAACACACTCAACTTGCCCTTCAAGCAGTACAGATACTACGATGCTAAAACTCACGGGTTCGACAGGAAAGGCGCTTTGGAAGACATTTGTGTGAGTATTTATTGCCTTTTGTAAGTTGTATTGTGTCTACCAGTGGCCGGCAGATAAATTGACAAAAATGGCGGGCGCAGAAGTTGATTTTTCATAGAAGGTGCATGTAAAATGTAGGTACTGCTCGAACTTGCCCTTTCCACGTCAAAATTTTTCAACTTATTTGCCGGCCACTGTTGTTTTTTGAGGCTAAGGCTGGGCTAAGGCTCTTATGATATTTGTTACAGATCACTCTAGCAGCTTTGGCCACTAAAATTTAAAGTTACTTGTTTAAAGTAACTTTAAACGGCCCTTTTAATGTAAAATATGTAGGTATAGTAAGAACCTCTAAAGAAAGGGTACACTAGTCGATAAGGTATAAAACTTAAGTTTAACTTTCTTCTTAAGAAGAAATAATCAAGAGAAGAAAACTTACTCTCTCATTTGACTAAGTTCAAAACAATAAATGATGTCATTTCAATTGATGGTTGCATATTGCAAATTAATCAATTTGTCTCGATACTAACTAGACGTACGGTACGCAGCACCAGAATAATTAATGACCCTTCCGCAACTATAACTCCCTAGTATCTGAGCGATGTTTCCGGTTGCATACCTCTCGGGAGCCTGAGCTGTTTGCAACTCTCGGGGTCCACAGAAACAATAGGTATAAGTCTTATTAATGCACCATACCTACTGCAAAAAGATATTATGGCAATATTTTTACGGTCGGTGTTTCAGGAGGGTACAAACCCTATTTGACCACGGGGTAAAACAACATCCATTTAAAAGTTGGAATAGGGACCAGCCCTATTCAACTGCAAACTCGAGCCTTAGGACGTTATAAACTACTATTTAGTTTCGTGTTGGTAAAATCGTGGTGTTTAATCAAACGGGAGTTACCATAGGGTCTATAGGTACTTTACCGATAACGCATGCACGATAGATAAATGTATCTTACTATAAACCTACCTCAGTAAATAAAAATAATGATAAGAGAGACGCGATCACGAAATCGGTGCGTGAATCGTTATGAGTAGTTTGTTTTGAATAATTAATATATTGGCGCAATAACTTGTTTACCGGAATTATCGTTTTTAACCAACATAATTGTCAACATCGGAAAAACAGAAGAAAAATCTGCATTTCTCCTTGTCAAATATTTCTACTAGAATAACTTTTAAGAATAACTCCTATGTTATCGAGTTGTATCGTGTGTTCAAACCTGTGGTTTAAACCCGGGAGAAAAATATTTGTAAGAGTTTCGAGAGACTAATTATTGTAGGTTCTAAAAATAGACTAGTAATTCCGCGAAGTTTTAATAGTTGCGCTTAACGTTGGCTTAACAACAATGAATGGTTAGAAGTATAAGTAGGTACACACACACCTAATTATTCCTTATCGGTAGGTATTAAAAATACCTACATACTGGCGAACAAGTCATTGACACACATAATCTCATTGATTTTACTTCGGTTTTCGCGATACTGATGTCGAGTCTGATGATATGCAGCAATGCTGCCTAGTCTACCCGTGAGCAAGAGGTCTGTAGAGACACCAAAGCGTCTGGCGTTAAAATGCTTTATACAAAGGTTTAATAAAAGCAACTCGATTTAAACCGTAGAACCCGGCCAAGTGCGAGTCTGTCCGTCTGTCACCAGGCTGCATCTCATTAACGATGATAGATTAAATTTTCACAGATGATGTATTTCTGTAACAACAAAATACAAAAATAACACAAAATAAAACATATACCTATTTATGGGGTGTTCCCATACGACGACATACGATAAACATGATTTTTCAATTTAAAAGAACGATATTGCGATTTATTTTTGCCAATCGTAAAAAATAAATTCTTACGTTGTCAAGGATTTTTTGTATACATAATGGTCCGGAATCCTTCGTGCGCGAGGCTTACTCGCACTTGGCCGGTTTTTATCTATCGTGATTTAATATAAGAACGGTTAAAAACAGCACAAGTTAGGTCCGGCAAACGGTTTATTGGCATAATCCCCACTAAAGAGCCCCGTGGATTAAGACAATTTCCAAAAACAAATTGGCGTTTTCCCCACTGAACGCCCCCACCGGAGATTAAGACAATTTTCAAAAATAAATTGGCTACTATCTTCTTTAATCCTTGTTGGAGGGAATTCGTCATGGTGAAGACCCTGTCAACTCACAAACTGTCGTAGGCGGTGTGTTGTTTCTCTGCTTCATTTAAATAACTTGTTTTCAGAAAGCAGAGGAGGGCTCCATAGTTCTGCTGCACGCGTGCGCACACAACCCTACAGGAGTTGACCCGAAACAAGAAGATTGGAAGGAATTATCATCCGTAAGGATATCACTCACTAGCTTTATTTCCCATTTTATCCGCAAAGTCCCGATCCCGTGAGAATTTTCAAAAAACTTTTCTTAGTTGATTGAATACCTACACTTCACACAGAGTACACCCTTCTAATTTATTATACTCTACTAGCTGACCCGGCAAACGTTGTTTTGCTTTATAAATTATAGATAATTAAATTTTTCCTGAATTTTCTTTGCTATAAACCTCACGGAGCCCGAGACCTTTCCAACGAATGCAAAACCGTGGAAATCGGTTCGTGCGTTCTGGAGTTATAGCGTCAGGAAGGAAAACCCGACTTATTTTTATATAGTAGATTTCAGAATCTGAAATAAAAAAATGTAAACAAATAACCCATACATTTATTTAAAAGTAACAGTTTTTTATTTACATTTTCCTTAGATATTGATGACAGTTCTTTGTTTACTTTTTTGATCTAAGATTCACCTAATTAGTTATTTAGTTCTAAAGTTTACCTCCAACAAATTTTACCTCATTAATCATTAGAATGATAATTATAGGTACCTACCTAATTTATTTCAACCTTAACAGTAGATATGACATCAGAAAGCATGCGGAACTTAAACGAATTTAATTCCAGTGGTTCAAAAATACGGGTATGCTATTCCATTGTCACCAGTGACGTCATTCTCTAGCATCTTAATGGATGACGTCACCTGTTGACACCAGTTTTCATAGCTTAGCATTATGGTATATTATACGGTCGTTGTGTATTGTCCATAAAGGCGATAAAAGCGAAGAAATTGTTCCCATTCTTCGACATGGCGTACCAAGGGTTCGCGACCGGCAGCGTGGACAACGACGCGTTCGCCGTGAGACAGTTCGTGGCGGACGGACACCAGGTCATGTTGGCACAGAGCTTCGCTAAGAATATGGGTCAGTATTCATAGAATAATGTACCTAGTAGTATGCGGTCTCACCTGTTTTTTGTTGAATATGGGCTTTGACAAGTCATTTGACCGGTCATAAGTAGTACCTGATGAGTCTATTCGGTACTACTTATACTTATATTTGTAAATATATTTAAAGTATACCAATAAAGAGGTTATAAAGAGGTAACGTTGTTAACGTATATGTTTGTATGAATGTATGTATGTATATTGCGGTTAATATCCGAAACCACGGGAGCGACATCAAAAATTCGGTTACCAATAGAAAGCTACATTATCAGGGAGTTACATAGGCTACTTTTGTTCTCGATATTCCCACAGGATCGGGACTTACGCCGCGCGCCGGTGAAACCGCGGGACGCAGCTAGTAAATAAATAAATATGTGACCGGTCACATATATTCCGGGAAACAAATTAGTGACGGCTGGTTGCTCAGCTGTCATGGGTTTTTTCTAAGCATGTCTTATATTAATAGTGTAACTACCTACTATCTGCATTGGATGATTGGACATTGGATATACCGTGGTCATATCTGCATAATGGAAAGTACTTAGTCTGTTAAACCAGATCTCCAGCTTTCTGCATATCGAGTGTCATCACAATAGGGTTTGTAGTTTTTGCGTGAAGGAGTAACAAACATACTTACCCACTTACTTACATAGAAACTTTTATATTTAAACTAGCTGACCCGGCAAACGTTGTTTTGCCTTATAAATTATAGATAGTAGCCGATTCTCAGACCTACGGAATACGAAAATAAAATTTCATAAAAATCGGTCAAGCCGTTTCGGAGGAGTACGGTAACTAACACTGTGACATGGAAATTTTATATATTAGATATTATTGGGATATAATTATTATTTACGAGTACACATCATGTGACTAGGCAGGCGTTGATCAATGTGACACCAGACACTATGCACGTAATGTTTGCAAAATGCACTAAAACATATACCTACACCTTTATACCTAGATAGCTTCTTATTACGTACCTAAACCGTGATATGATAGCACAATACTCAAGGTTGCTTCACCAGAAGGATGTTCTGTTTAGAACATAAGTATCTACTTTATTCTACTTATCTATTACATGTATGTCTTATCATTTTGTTAGGTAGATATTTCATAATAGTAGAACCATTGAATTTGCATAAGCACAACATGATTTTATACCTAGCGGTAAAAACTCGTCTTGGTTATTATAGCCTATACTAAACAGACTAAGCCGTGTTGCCAAGCGGACTCATACGTGTTTCGGTGCGTAGGTCAGTGCAGCCACTAATGAAGAACCGAGTCTCAACTCGTTCCAATGTCTTTCTACCTATACTATTCTTATTTTCGTATAGTAGGTGTGTGTGGCTCACCTAGTGTTAGTTTTCTGGTCGCTCTCTAAGGACTTTAACTTGATCTAACGACTACTATCAGAGATAATCCCGGCCCGAGAAGATCGAGGAAATCTTTTTTGGCTTTTTTCTTGTATTTTGCTACATATTTCGTTCGTTTACATTGTAGCTAATACGCGGCTAATTATGATTGATCTAAACGCGGGTCTTTTTCGTCTTTCCGTGTAGTAACGGCTCACTAGTGAGTGATAGAGTTTTCACTCTAACCCTAGGTTTGGGGCGGTCATTTTTTGGATGGGTGACCGGCTCGGTCACCCATCCAAAAAATGACCGCCCCAAACGTTGCTTAAGCCGTAGGACCATTCAAGATCGGCAGGTGCAGCTAGGCCAATGAGCTCCAATAATAGATACTTAGATAGACAAAAACTTTATTGTAGGTACTAAAAATACAAAAAAAACTTATATAAAATGTAATAGGCGGCCTTATCGCTAGAAGCGATCTCTTTCAGGCAACCGCGGGTGAAACCGCAGGTCGCAGTAGACTGTAGTGGGTACTTAAATAATGATGTCTGAACGAGATAATGTTACCATTATTTGGATCGACATTATGAACTCTCTTTATCAGGGTGTTGTTTACGCGAACCGGTTTTATGACGTACGTAGTAGCTAATTAGATCCTAGGTCATGGGTGGTAAATATTGTATCAAAAGAATATTATATTGTGTAATATTATAGTGGTAGGTATTAAGGCCGACTGTCTCTAGGGAACTATGCCACGTGGAAAACAATGCTTCTCAAACAGGGCCCCCCCGATAACTGTATTGGAATTATATCAAATTTATTTCACTATCATTACAATTGCGCGTTTTAATGAAAAATAAATATTGCACGACATTGCACACAGTGCAATTTAGCCCCAAACTAAGCACTAGGCTTGTACTATGGGTACTAGACAACGGATATACTACGGTACATATTATACTTTTTTTTGTAAATACATACAGATACACAAGTTACCAACGTGACCTCTTTATAATATTAGTATAGATAGAAAACACCCAGACCAGAAACAAATACAATACAACATCGCGAAAACAGAAGAAGAATCAGAAACAAATATTTATTTTTTATGCAAAAATACTTGCATCTGGCGGGAATCGCAACCTTCTGCATTGTAGTCGGGCCTTACCCCGACGCGCCACAGAGGTCGTCGCGTCGTCGTCGAGATAATTGCAACTAAACTGAAATCGAAACGTTTATTTTTCTTTTCAAAGAAATATTTTTGTTTTTCCATACATTTAAGAGTCATGGCCTCATGGCTATCATGGTTCATGAGATACAACTTGGTGACAGACGAACGGACACACAGACAAACAGCTTAGTTTCAGAAATAGGGTCCCGTTTTTACCCTTTGGGTACGGAACACTGAAAACAGGTTAGTTTAATCTAATCACCTACGTATCTCTAATCCAGGTTTGTACGGCGAGCGAGCCGGCGCGTTCACGCTGCTGTGCGGCGACCAGGAGTCCGCGCAGAAAGTGATGTCGCAAGTGAAGATCATGGTGCGTGTCATGTACTCCAACCCGCCCATCTACGGCGCCAGGCTCGTCTCGGAGATCCTCAATAATCCAGAGCTGAAGGCCATGTGGTGAGTCATTTCTTTACGTATTGCAGGACGTTGATAAGTAATTTAAATTTGGAACGTTGAAAAAAGAAAATTTGGGTTTTTTTTCTTTTATTTTGACAAAATGGTAAGGCAAAAAGTTTTAGTTAATGGGGTGCCACACGCAAAGCTGTAACCAGATGGCGCTGGCGTCGGATGATCTTTTTTTTTTGATGATGGTCCTCCACAAATGAAAACGCCGAGTTTTTTTTTTCTTACGGTCTGAGACCGATATGGCCAATTTGGCGCCGAGAGTTGTAAAAAACACCTGTTTGATAGTTCTTAATTCAAACCTAAGATTAATTGACTCGCGCCCTCTGCCGGGATAAAAAGTTAGTGTTCCTCCTCATTAAAAGCACATTTTTTTCTATCTGCTAAACCCGATGCCGGTTTCGTTATTTTGATTTTAATAATTAACAAAGAGTTAATATATTTCATAACATCAACCTGCTTTAGCTTCCGTGAAAACATATTGTTTATTTATTGTTTTATTATCTCGCAGTAGATGTGTAAACAAATTAGAGTATTCATCTCGGTATCTTAATCTTAGGCAACTTGAATTCCACGCTTGACTCAGGACTCTAGGTACATAACTCCCTCGCCTCGCTCACGAGTTGCATTTTGAAAAGTGAAATTTCATTGATTTTAAAGTTAACGACAAGCAGGGTTCCATCCCGTGCCTCTCGCTTGCCAGGCGAGAGCTCCAACCACACGTTTCTGGTGATAATATTTAGTTTTGTATGTATTCAGGCTGACCGACGTGAAGCGCATGGCGGACCGCATCATCGGGATGCGCAAGCAGCTGCGCGGCGGCATCGAGGCCGCCGGCAACAAGCAGTCGTGGGCCCACATCACCGACCAGATCGGCATGTTCTGCTACACCGGACTCAACCCAGCACAGGTTACCTATAGTATACACTTCGGTTTATCATTCTAGACTTGGACACATCTTCCTAAAGACAAAATGTCAAATACAAGTAACGTGCGGGCCGCTCCGTTACTATCGTATCATAATACGATTTAACAAGAAACCTGTTTTTAAATATTAAACCCAACATTTTTGATTAAATAGGTATATTCATTAATAACATGACACTCTCTTATTTATTTTCTTATAGAAAGGGAATGAAAAGTAGAGTGTATTGACTTGTGAGCAAATTATTTTTGACTCGGGTGATGCCTCGCTGCACTCAGGATTTTAGGTTAGAATCCTTCGCTTTGCTCGTGATTCAAAGTAGCGCCCTCGCCGTAAAAATACTATTTGCTCCCTTATCATACAATCTACTAATTAATTTTAATCCAGCTTCGCGAAAACAAGAAAAATCAAATACTCTTGTTATTTACACTAGTATTATAAAGAGGAAAGATTTGTATTTTGTGTGTCTGTATCTTTGTAATGAATAAACACAAAAACTACGGGTCCGATTTCAATAATTATTTCACATTCACCCTGAGTAACATAGGCTACTAGGCCGATATTCCCACAGGATCGGGACGCGGGTGTAACCGCGGGACGCAGCTAGTAAATAATGATGTCCTGTACAGGTGGAGCGCCTCACGAAGGAGTTCCACATCTACCTGACGAAGGACGGCCGCATCTCGGTCGCCGGCATCTCCTCCAAGAACGTGGACTACGTGGCCGAGGCTATCCACAAGGTCACCTCCTAATGCACGCACATAACGGGCCACAGCGCATCGCCATACATATCGTATAGTACAGTACCGAAAGAGCACAGTATTTATATGCGTAGATTATAGTATATTGTGTCTAACATGTTGATATATAGTTAACAGGGCCACTTCTGCACCTGTGGTGGGAGGTTACGCAATAGCAAGTTTGCGTTAACGTAATGTTGAGCTTCATATTACGTCCGCTGGAGGCGCTTTTCTATTTTTTTTTCTTATATGCTTTCCGTTTACGCAAACTTGGTAGTTGAGTTGCATTTGATATATTATACGAAAAAGCCCACGCTAGGCGTCGATTTTTGAGACCTCACTTAACCAGCAGTAAAAAAATATATCGGGTCAATGGAGTGGTATTTTTGAACCGTCAGAAAACAAACTCGTATGCAAAGGTTAATAACTAGGCGCGCAGTCTCGCTCACGCACATAAATAACGAGCGAGACCTATCATATGGGACTTGAACTTTCGCATACGAATTTAATTCCAGGGTTCCATAATACGACTCCAGGCCATAGGCTTGGTCTGACAACAGGACAGGCTTGCAGCTTATTTACATTGGTTTATTGACTCGGGAATCGACATTTTCCGCGGAAAGATGAACGCAATTAAAAAAACCAGTTGTTTTTAGAGTTCCGTAGTGAACAAAAAACATTTTGCTTTTACACGTCTATAAAACTTGAGATAGGTAGTTTAATCAATAACCCTGTCTATGTAGGTAATATCTAAGTGTTGAAAATGTGATTATTTTGTATCTATTTTTCATTTTTCTGAGTGTTTTATTAATAATAAAGTTTTTTTTATTAGTTTTACTATGATATAAAATATCTATTGTTTTAAACATTTGCATTTTTATTTTTCATGTATGATGAATGGAGGAGAGGTGAGTGAAAATACGATAGCCGATTTATCCTTTTATTTGTTAAAATAAGTAGATAAAATAAAACTTGATGATGCCAAAAAAAAAAAACACAGAAATTGTATTAACACGCTTTGTTGGTGATCCATCTACTGAACTAGAAACTACGTGAAATATTTACAGCTCAAAACGAAATGAATTTCTTAATATTCTACGACAAATAAACTCGATGCAGGTCAATCGTTAACATTGCTCGAAAAATCTAAGACTTGTACAATAATTAATTATTTATTTAATAAGTTTATTTTATACAAAAATCTACCCTTATAGGATTGATTAATCGCTTAATATATATTGGGAACACATTATATCGAGCGATCTTAACCTGATTAACCTGCATCCTACTTACAAACTAGTAACAATTTCCTAATATTATATTGCGGATATGCGCAGACATCCATAAAAATGCTGTTTCGTACATTACCTTTATTATACAAAATATGCTAATACATTTTATAAAATCCACAGTCGTCAACTTGAACGTAGCTATAGGAGTTAGCCAGGGTTTACTTTAGTATTAAAAAACAATGTGTTTTTCTTCTAAACCCAATGCTCTCAGCGGTATTCGAGTTAGTAACCTTCTGATCACTAGCCGGTTTTAAAACAACTTTGGTATGGAAGAATTGATTTACAACCTTAAGGATTAGTTTTATTGAGAGACCACTATCTCACCAGATGGTAAGTTAGGATCCGGAGCGGTCTAAGGTATAGCACGGGCGCCTAAAATATAGAAAAAGGGCAGTAGAACAAGTTCTCGTCTTCTTTCTGCATCTGCCTACGTATAGAAACAAGGACTAGTCCGCTTGGCGCTACGACTTAGACTGGTTTCAACCCACACGCACGACTCTCAGAATTCTTCTTTTCGTAAAGCGGTGTGGCTTACTTAGTGTCAGAGTATTCAGGTCGCTCTATGGCCTCTAATTTGACCTAAAGACTCTCTGAATTAAAATATGTTATTATTTATAATTATTGGTAGTTGAGCGTTTGACCATTATTTAACCACATGGTTATTACTTATTAGTGACTGAGTGTTCTAAAATGTCGCACGCTTACCTAGAATATACCTATTTACCGGGGACTTGTTGGCCAATCACAAAGTAGGTAAACGGCAGTGGTACAAGTTCCCACCAGTCTTTCAGTGGCTGCACCGGCCTACTTATTTGAACACAGTTTTAGTCCACCAATCGAAGCATAGTGAACGAAAACCACCCAGCTATCCCACATAGCTACGTCAAAAGTTGTCAACCAAATAACATTAAAAAAATATGTACAGATTTCTTTGTCATACGATGTACTACTTCTCTATTCATGGCACTATTTCTTTAGAACGTTTATCATTCCCTTAGAATAAGAAATATGTACCATCTCATTACTTTCTTGGGCGGAAGGTACACTGAAGCGAGAGATGATATTTTCTTCGCCTCGCGGCCCTCTCGCTCGCTTTAGTGTGTCTTGCGCCTGAGTGTCACATTTGGCATTCCCATCTCTACTCATTTTAACTAAACAAACGTAGCAATTATCTAAAATCAAAGACTTAGAAATTGCTTCTTAAGGACAGGCTATAAAAATGTGGTGTATGAATCGAGGTGCAAACTGTTACTTTCCACACAACATAATAAATAATATTAAATATGCTACGCCTAAAGTAGTAAAGCACAAATATGCTGTCAAAGATAACAACCGGGACCAACTGCTTAACGTGCCGCCGCCTGCGCCGCTCAGAAAATGAATAAACAGCGTGTTTAGTATATGCATTGCAATGAGGTGAAAAGTTTATAAATTGTAATTATTACTAATTCTATTGATGATCGGAAACGACCTTTAGCCCACTTTTGTCTACAACTTACACAGGTTAGTGAAGACAAGCCAAAGCCAAAGTCACCCAATTGGATACGTTTTTACACAACTATGGCAAGGGGTGATATGATTTTAACCGCTATGTGTGTATGTATGTGCTGTCTGTGCTTTCATAATGTCTTAACTACTTATTCATACACTGCTTAGCCTGTCGTTACGAAGAAATGTATAGGTCTCTGCCTAAAACAGGTGAACAACTCTCTTATATGTATAGATAACCAACGTCAAAAATGAGCATTTACTAACAAAATAACTTAACGCGGGAACACTTCCTTATAATCATCTTATCATTTCACTTATATGTAGTTTACATTATTATTTTTTAAGTAGGTATGTAACATAACTCAAATTAGTTAAGTAGTTACAAATTGATTTAAAAAAATTCTATTTATATGTACATTAATGTACCAAAGTTTATTGAATGAAAAAATATAATAAACAGATATATATTATTTTAACATACGTAGATGTAAGTATATGTATATATTTAAACTTTAGTTCTAAAACTAAATTATAGGATTTTACTATTTGTGCGTTAAAGTTAAATATAACATACAAACAATTTTAGTAATATAAATAAATATAGTAAAGGATGTGATAGAACTGAAAGACAATTATTTTAAAATCTATTTGCTTAATAGTAATCGAACAAGGCATAGAAGTTCATAACTCCAGAAAACAATAGGTTGATGAACAGAATATCTTAAAAAAGATATGTTATACTTCGTTTTTTAATTGTAGACTATGATTTGACACATCTTCCTGAAGAAAAAATGTCAAAAACAAAGAACCAAAACGTCAGATCTTAGTCTGAAATTAAAAACGAAGTATTAGTATAAATAAACCTTGAAGTGCAGTTCCATATAAGGTTTAAGGGGCCAGTCTACCTACTCTTTTCTCCATACAAACTTTCCAAACGTAGGCGACTGTTTCCTTCTTAAAAAAAGATATCAGAAAAAATATATGCCATAAGTCTTTCTTCAGCCATGACCATGCCCCTCGTTTTGTTCTTTTTCCATTTCCTAATTTTTCTGAATTTTATTTCTATTCTAATTAGAAAATGAAAAAAAAAAAACAAAACGTAGGGGCATGGTAATGGTAGATATAGGTTTTATGGCATAGACATATTTGCTCTAATGTCTTTATCCAGGGAGGAAACAGTCGACTATATTTGTATGGAGAAAGATTAGGTAGGTAGACTGTCCTCTTAAACAGTTAATCCTCGGTATAATTTACGGTTAACCACCGTCGCGCACGTTAG
The DNA here is from genome assembly GCA_958496205.1 of Idaea biselata. Classification (NCBI taxonomy): domain Eukaryota; kingdom Metazoa; phylum Arthropoda; class Insecta; order Lepidoptera; family Geometridae; genus Idaea; species Idaea biselata. Next base: position 18,903,624 of record OY292397.1, read on the forward strand.
GATATAATAGCTACCCTATTAAAATAACCAAGTAATGTTAAGAGATTTATTGCTCTGATTTGCCACAAAAAGGTAGGTTTGGTTAATTATTATTATGTACCTAGGTTTAACTAGTTACACCTTACTTTAGCTATAGTTCATGCCTAAACCTTGACATATATAAAAACAATAAGCAAGATAAAGTCAGTTTTCTAATACCAAATGACATGGTAAAGTATAAAATTTATAACAACGAAAATAATCATTTCCTCCACAATACATTTAGAATCCCGAAATGTTCCCTCTCACGCTGTCTAGCCTCAAATTTACAGGACAATTAATGAGATACATAAAAAATTTACATAAAACATGTCCAAAAAGTATATTTACAGATCGGAACACAATGTATATAATTCGTCGAATAGGTCGATACGACACTTAAAACCGCACAAGTTCATATCACTCGGAGAAGTGACGAGTGTAAATAAACTTAAAATATATTATTGCTCATTATTTACTTAAAGGCATGTTTTCACTTACTGTCTGTGAGTCAGTGGAGTGCGGCGAATGTTCGCCGAGCAACCGCGACAGTTGCTCGTCCAGCGTCTCTCTCCGCGCGTCTCGCGCTTTGCTGTCCTCGCCCGCGAACACATCGTCCCCCGCCATTATACTCTCCTCCAGATAAGCAAACGAATCCAAATTAATATCAGACGTCGTGATCGCTGTACTGTAAATGTCTATCCGTTTCTGTTGCGATCTCGCTTCGGCTACTTTCTCCGAGAGCTTCTCCTTGGCTTTGGTGAGTTCGTCGGAGTCGACTCTATCGTCCTTCTTGTCGACTATCTTCGCTTTGAGAGCGAACGAGGAGTCGTTGCTGGACGAGCCGTCGTCTTGGAGTTGACTGAGCAGCGTGCGCGTCGCGAGCGACATTGCGCTCGCGCTGCTGAATACCCCGCTCGCGCCGCTCGTGCCACTCGCGCCACTCTCCCCTAAAACCGTTAATAAATTTAATAAAAAAAAAACGAAAAAAAAACAGCAAAAAAAAATGTCTAAGCGTCGGTCTTACCGCTGGTTGTGGCTCGTTGCAATTCCAGCGTGCGTTTGCTCTTTTTCCGTCCAGTTGTCATGTATTCGGTATCGCTGTCGCTCGACATGCCGAGATCGAGGTGCATAGAGTTGAGTTTGTCGTCGTCGTCCTTGTCTTTCCTCGCGGGGACGACCGTATCGAGCTCCATCTCCCAATCGGTGACGCTCGAAGAATCTTTCGCGGTTCCCTTGAACCGAGACTTGCTGTGTTTCCCCATTACCGAGAGACTGGAGCCTTCTATCTGAGCTATCCCCGAGTCCATACTGTTTCCCGTCTCCTCTGCCATTTGGTTATCGAATAAAACGGGTGTGTCCTGGGTGATCGGAACGATTTTCTTATCAGGAGTCCGTCCGCTCGGACCTCGACTATCTAATATTTCCGACATGGTGGTAGGTCTGCCGGTCTGTTCGTTGTTTAGTTCTAATACTATAACGTTGCCGGCAGTTTTCGCAGCCTCCGTATGGTCCGATTTCGAAGCCTGTAGAAGTTGCGTCACGTTTTTGCCCATAATAATTTTGGACATGTCGTTTCCGTTTTTCGCAAAAGACAGGGCTTTACCCAAATTAGATCCTTTTTGGACGACGATAACGTTTCCCTTAGCACTTGACGGACGAACTATTGGGTTGGTTATTTTAGGCGTGGTCGGAGCGAGACCCTTGACGGGGACTATATCGGCCAAGTTGGCGGTTTTGATCGGTTCCATTCCGACCACTTTAGACGGAATTGTAGAGGGCCGAGAGACAACCGTCATCGGCGAAGATTTCACCACTTGAGATTGAGAACTGACGGGCAACAGCTTCATAGCCGTAGATATCCCTTTAAAATGTAAAAGAGGAATATCTGGTTTCCGAGACTTTGCTGGAACTACGAGCATTTTTTGACCGGACTTAGGATTCAAGACGACAGCTTTGGCGGATACTTTCAGATCTGTAGCGGGGATGCCTTTAGGTGTGAGAGTTTCTACGAGCGATCTAGGAATAGTGTTCGTACTAGGGGTGCGCTCCTTTACCGGCGTACTGGTCACTGTCGACGTCATTATTATCTTCGAGCCGGGCCCGGATCTATTCTCAGGTTTAGAGACAACTATCATTTTCTCCGACATGACCGGGGCATTGCTTGGCCTCGACTTCGGCAACGATCCTATCACTTTAGTAGTGACGAGTTTCCCCGGGGCGTTCAAAGACTTTGGCGTCGAACCGGGAGTGAGGACGACTTGTCTATTCGACAGGAGTTTTATCGGTTCAGATTTCGCTTCAGACTTCTGCGGTTTCCTATCTGGGACGATATCCCCGCGGTTTTGGAGAACGAGGTGGCACGGTTTGCCCGATATGGACTGTTTGAGGGTCGGGGTTTGCCCGTGTAACGTATGGGGCTCGTCTGGATGAGCATTCTCCGAGACTTCAAGCAGCTCCTCGTGGGATGGCTGCGTTAGTAGCTGCAACGTCGCCGACTCACTCATCACTTTAGTCTTCATGTCACCTAAATCTGTCTTCAACTTCCCTCCCAAAACGGACTGTGCGTAACTCGCTTGGAAAGTGTTAGGCGGACCGGAATACTCAAGTGAGGAACCAAATTGTTTACTCGGAGAGAGGTGTTCTTGTGATTTTGCTTGTGCTTTTTTAGATTGAGATTTTGGCTGCCTTGGCGTTTTAGGGGCTTTAGGGGTTTTTGGAGCTCTCGGTTTGTGTGGCGTCGAGCGTGGCGCGTGCGCTTGACTTGATTTACTTGATACTTTACTAACTTGGTTGTATGAATGCTTTGACTGGCTAGGATGTTTACCTAGGAGGAAAAAGTATATTAAAAATAGGCAAATTACCAATATTATATGTCTAGTTTACAATTATTTGAGTGGATTTTACTTACTTGTGACGGGTTGTGAGAATTTAGAATATATTTGCGAGAGATTGAGATGTTTTTGATTGGTGTTGACAGGGATATTTCTCATGTTTTTCATGGGAGGTGCTGCTTCGTCGGCCGAACTACTAGGTTTTCTCTTTCGACATAATAATTCTGTTTCCCATAACTGTGGTGGCAGAAATAAAAGGCATAAGAAAATGTCTAAATAAGTAAGTACAGATGTAACAAAAGTATTTGCCAAGTATTAACTTTGTTAAAAGTTTTATATCTACCTTATTTGAGAGACTATAATCATCATGCTACTTTTTCAGTACTTAGATTATTCATGGTTATTTATATTTTATAGAATAAAAAGAACATAAAAAATGTGTTTTTTATTTTTTCCGTAATTTTACGGAAAAAATAAAAAACCTACCCCCAAAGAATTCAATAACCTGATTAGATAAAAGATATTTTGTTGTAGCCATCGGCTCACTATACAACAATACAGCTCATTTAATTTAAAAAAATATTAACATTTCAAGAAAATTTCACATACAAAAATTGACGCCAAATGTGACTAGCCCAAAATAACCCCTTATTAAAATGTATAACAGTGACTAGGCAGTCAGTATTACCTTTATCGTCTGATCCTCCATAGCAATAGGTGGGTAAACAATCTCCTCTGCCTCATTGGAGCTCATCGTCTCCTCCGTCACAGTCTCAGACTCAGTTTCGGGTGCACTTTCTTCATTCCTCGGAGCAAGTTTCTCAGCTGTAAGTCTCTTTAGTAGCTCTTTGTTCTCCGCAGCGGCTGCCTCGGCGGCTTTGTCCGCGATTTCTGTGTAGGCTGTTTGTGGTACCCCGCGCGGGAGGAGTGGCACGCGACGACGACCTTCGCATATCCATGCCAAGCTGGTGTTCGGACCTGTTAGTCTGCAAATAATTTTAATAGAGTTTTTAGTTAGAAAGATGGACGGAATGTCTTTGGAAAGGGCTATTAAAGTATGAAACTTAGATTAATTACGCCGTCCGGACTGGCTACAAAGGAAGGTGCTGTTTTCCTACATTTAAGGTGAGAGTGCTAAATCTTAGACCACATCATAATCTTAACATTAGATAAGATGGTGTTATCTAGAAATTAAATAAAACCGTTTTATTTGTCTACTAATTAAAAAATACCAAAGAACTATGATTGTGACTACGGAGTATATCTATTACTATTATAAAGCGGAAGAGTTTGTTTGTTTTTTTGTTTGTTTGTTTGTTTGAACGCGCTAATCTCAGGAACCACTGGTCCGATTTGAAAAATTCTTTTGGGGTTGGATAGTCCATTTATTGAGGAAGGCTATAGGCTACTTTTGATCCCGATATTCCCACGGGATCGGGACTAATGCGGGTGAAACCGCGGGGAGCTGCTAGTTAGGAATAAAAGAACAAAATTATACATGCTTTGGAACAAAACGCAACATGATTCAAATGAAAAAGGGTTTGTTGTTGACTATGAAACCCTAAAAATTAGTTTAATTTTGTTTTAAGAAATTAATCATTACTCCTGCCAAATTATTAAATTATCACAGGGCCAGACATTATGGACCATTTACATGCTGCCTTTTACCGAGCCATCAGCCTGTAGCCAGTACACAATAACAACCACTTTGTTGTACATTCTTTTTATACTGGCCTGTATGTGGGAATTCAACATCATGTGTTTGGTCCATTAATCCTTACATTTAATTAAAAAAAAGGTTTTATTATTTTGCAACTTTTCACATAATAAAAACCACTGAATTCACATGCAATTCCATAGTAACACATACCTGTTACTATGGAATTGCATGTGAATTCAGTTTATTTAATCTTATCTGAAATTCACAAAGAAATTATAGATTCTACAACATTTTCTTAAATGAGAAATTACTGTGTGTACCTATTTATATTTTTTTCTTGTTGCAATGATAAAAAAAGGCCGAACCGATAAATATTTAACACAGCTAAAAATTCCTGGATCCCTGCAGCAACAATCAATAAATGTTAGCATTTATTTATCAGTGGTAAAAATAAATTGTGTTTAAAATTTAAATATTAAAAAGGTATTTGTTTTTTTTTTTATTGTTGTTATAGCGGCTACAGATATAAATCATTTAAGAAAATGTTAACTGTCTAGCTATCACGGTTCATGAGATACAATTTGATGACAGACAGACAGCGGAGTCTCAGTAATAGGGTCCTATTTTTACCTTTTGAACCCTAAAAATTTAAAGGACCTATTTTCCAAAATCTAATAGTTGGATTTTAACCCCCTTCATCATTTGTTGATTTATTTGATCACAAACTGGATTAAATTAAAGTCAACGAGAAAGTATTTTTTTTCTACGTAATTTTAATTCAGATTTATTTCCACAGATTTAGGTTACCTACTCTGTTACAAAGATACTAAATATGCAATTGCAAAAAAAAGAAACTAAAACATACCTAATTACCAATGCTAATTCATACAACACATTGAATATATTCGTTAAAATCTTACTAGCATCTACATAATACCATAACAACCAACTCTAGTATGATAATGTGTAAGAATTAACCCAAGCTACAGCCATCTTTGACTCTGTGCAAGGTTTAAAAATAAATCATCATAAAAATATTGAAAACAAGACATTATTCAAACTTACTTTTCAGCAACAGTTGCTAATAACTGATCATTGGCCACGCGGCGTGCCTCAACACTGTGTCGGTCTTGGCTTATATGTAAAACGGCGCGCAGTTCTTCCAAAAGCTTTTTTCTACTATCTTCCAATGCTCCTTGGGCTCTAAATACATCAATCATATTCGAGTAGGCTTCCAATTCTACAAACAAACAAGTTCTGTTATTAATATTAAACGTATGGAGAGTATTTCAAGCAGTAAATTAGCTAAAATTGAAGAAGCGTATTAGAAGTACACCATAGGAGGGAAAATGAAAGCCATTTCTGAGACCAAAATTATACCGAGTCTACGAAGCGTGAGGCGACATTCGTCGCGCGTCATGTTGAGAAGCACTGGCCACATTTTCAATATATTAATTGGAACACATCTAAAATACGCTGGTTTTATGATTTAACCATATTTTTTAGCTCGAAAACTTTATTGGCAAATATCCATACTGTTTACTTCAAACGACATTTCGTACATTTTGACACTTCGAATCCGACGGAACGGAGTGCATTTTGTCTATGGAAAAATAATACCAGCCGCCAAACACATCTTCCTGAAAATGTTTTTTAACTAGCTGTGTCCCGTGATTTCGCCTACAGAGGGTATTGAAATTCCGTAACAGGATCGAGAATAGAGATCAATATAAAGTAGTACGTCTTTACTCGAGATTCACATAGGTAGATAATTTAATTATTATATGATATGTTTTTTTTTGTGGCAAAGGTTTTTTTTTGAGAGATGCGGTCGTTTGAAGGGACTTGATGGGAATAAGAATCGAAGCTTAATATTTAACATTTTCCTATCGAATTTCAAAATTGGTTGTTGTAAACCATTTCAGGGTTCCGTAGCCAATTGTGATAGTGGAACGGAACCCTTCGTGCGCAAGTTTCGCACTTGGCTATGTTTTTTTGAAATAATCGATAGACGAGCAATAATCTTAATAACCTATATCTGTGATTAGTAAGTGATTATATGGTCTAAGATGTAGCACACTATTTTTAAAAATCAGAAGAAAGAAGAAGGCAGTGAAACAAAATATATCAAATTTAAGGGGGCGGATCGTCTTACATACATTTTTAACTCCTAACATCGGAGGTCCGAAAATGTTTCACATACCATTTTAAATCATAATGATCATTCTTCATAAATTTTTTAAAATATAAAATTTAAAATACATAATCTTTGAAATTCATAATATCACTATTATGAATCTCGTTTTTACTAAAATTTGTTTTAATAAATTTCTTAATCATACGTTTTTTATCCATAATTATTGAAAATTATAATGTCTAAATTCATACATTTGTTTCGCCTACTATTGTTATCTTAACGCACGTTGTACTCGAACTTGGAAAAAAATACACGGAGCACACCGACTCGGATAGGTTAGGTTTATGTTAGAACATGATTACACGCAGCGCTTTGGCGAGCGAGCGTAGCGAGCGTGCCGCGGCAGCGGTCGCCAAAGCGCCTAATACTATACATAAAAAAAGCGTGATGTATCTTAATCATAAGTGTTTTTATGAAAATCGACAGAACACAAGTCAAAAACAATCGAAAATTTCCGTTAGAGTTTGATAATGGGGTAGTTCATAAAAGAATTTTTGTTACAGTTGCCTTTATTAATATAAATAATCTTAGAAACACATTATGAATTATAGCAATATGATCATGAATGTTATAAAGAAAAAAAATCTGAAAAATAAAATTATGATTTTAAAATGTTCTTGCTAGTAACAGTATGAATAAAAAAATTATGATCACTAACTGTTATGAGCTCCGATGGTAGTAATAAAAATGTCTGAATAAAAAAAGTATGAAAAGTAAAATTATGAAGAGTGAATATTATGAACACAAATCGATAGTAAGACAAAGAATATGACTTAGAATTTTATGTGAGCCAATATGGATCCCAAATTTAAATATAATTTAAGCTTCAAATATACGAAAACACTACCTCTGATACTTTACTTAAATCACACCTCTAGCACACATGCATGAATTATTTTTAAGATGAAAATATAAGGTGATATCGTGTATATTAAACAAAACTGAATGTGAATACAAACCAAACCACCATATTAGGTGAAAGATATGTAGTATATTATTATGCAACTAGTGAATAAAAGACGGATTTAAAGCGAGGGCCATAGATGAATCACGAGCAAGTGAAGGATTGTAACGACTGAATCACGACCGTAGGGAGTGATTAATGAAGATTGAATCACGAGCGTAGCGAGTGATTCAAGTGTTAGAATCCTGAGCGACGCCAATGTTTCATGGCCCTCAATGTAAATCCGTACTTTATTCAAGAGTTGCATACTATACTTTATACCATGAATACGAGAAAAAAAACCGGTCAAGTGCGAGTCGGCCTCGCGTTGCGTACGACGGTTTCCGTACCACTATCACAATCGGGTACAGAACCCTAAAATGAACACTGGGCCGGAACCAATCCGTGAACGCAAGGCGTACGTTAAAATTTATTTTACCACTGGCGCCAGTATCAATTCATCACTAGATGGTAAAAAGTGCTAGTGGTAAAAACACATCGCGGTATCGTTGCGTTTTTATGTCAAAATCACGTTGTTGAATGGTCCTTAAAGGTTTTTTTATCTATTTGTTGTTATAGCGGCTAAAGAAATACATCTACTGTGAAACTTTCAACTGTCTAGCTATCACAGTTTATGAGATAAAGCCTGGTGACAGACGGACAGACAGACGGCAAAGTATCAGTAAAAGTGTTCCGTTTTTATCCTTTGGGTACGGAACCCTAAAAGACTTTGTATGTCAAATATTCTTAGCGCAAGGAGTTTGTATCAAGTTTTTTTTCACGCAAGGAGGTTGTATATGCATTTAGTTAGATGGACGACGAGTAAATTGTGTTCTAAATTCAAATACCAAACAGCGTGAGTAAAAGTCCTTTTTATTCACTGTTTTGCGTGAATAAAATAAGCTTTTAGGAGTGTGAATGGTATAAAAAATGTTTTTTTCTTTTGGCCCCAGGTTGTTGAGATAAAAACAACTCTTCAAGTTGTTAAGATAAACAAATCAGTCGTGTACCCAACCCACTAGGGGACAAAATGTCGAGCGATACGCCTGACGTCGTCGTCGTCGTCGTCGTCGTCGTCGCCAGATATGATTCGACAATTGATTAACCATGTCTGGCAACGCGACGTCGCGCGATGTCACCCGATCTCTTCGACACGTATCGCTTGGCATTTTTGTCTCCTAGTGGGTACGAGGCTGCCTAGTGACTGCCGAGACTAGTCTTTTTGTGGTTGATATTTTCAATTTATTCGGGTAATTTTATAAATTGGCAACATTTTCATATTTGAGCTATAGACAAGTTGGCGTTTGTTTTGACAGTAGGGTTTGGGTTTACGAAGATAGTTTTGTTTTGTTTGTATAAATTTCATGGAATTTACAAAGCTAAGTTTTATTGTGCACATTTTGTTATTTTGATGTCCAAGTTTATTTGAAATTATAGTGTTTTTCTGTGAAATACGAAAATCCCCCATTGATTTACAATAAAATTTTACGGAATATTGTTATAAATCACAAATTAAAAAAATGTGTACTCTGTGAAGTCGACGCTGAAGTGACGTGACTCTGTGGCGCTTGATTTTCAAAATAACGACGAATCGACATCTTTGCTTGTTTTGATTTTTGTGTTGTACTTAATTTTTTGTGTGTGGTTGGTTTTGTTTCTTTCGATTTACAATGACGGACGTGGAGGATATAATCGACTTTATCAAGTCTTTGAAGAGAGGGTTCGACAAGGATTTATTTCAGAACAAAATTGACGAGTTGGGTTTCATCGTTGATGAAGCCGGTTTGTCTTACGACGATTTTCACACATTATTCAAAGTTTGGCTGAATTTATCTATACGTAAGTATTTTTATTTTGTTTTTATCTTATCTACACCATTGTTACATTGAAACATCTGAAAATAAACACGGTATTTAAATGAAAGCGAAAAACCCGCGAATTATGTTTCATATTTCTGTTTCTCTAGCCTTATCAAAATGGGTGAGCCTCGGATCGTGCCTGGTGCCCTCGGATTCTGTCGAAGAGCGCACAGTGGAGTACGCGTACCGGTGGCTGCTAGCGAACATGTATGTTCAGACAAATGTGCAGCGAGTTGGATTCCTTCTTGACTGGCTCACCGGTAAGCAAACAAAAATTAAATTCAATTCGGTTCTGTTCCTAAAATGTTGTGGAATCAGTGGCTTGCTTCCATATTCTTAAGCCCTCTATTAAAAACTTTATGGAACTTCGAAAGAGTTTGAAAAATTAGGTTTGCGAGAAATTCAGATGTTGGATCTCCAGAACTCAATTATTTACTGATTTTAGTTTTGTTTTCAGCTGCAATGGAGAGTGACTCAATTCATTCAGCTGCTTTGGATGCTGGTTATGAAATATTCTACTCAATATTGGCTTTGGATTCTTTAGTAAGATATTTTTTGGAATTTTAGTTTAACTTAAAACTATAACAATATGAGAAAGTCAGACAGGTTTCTTGTCACCCGATGACTGCTAAAATTTTGATTCGGTGATTTGCATGGAACAATTAATATACTTCGTCATCCATAAAACTATAACTATTCTTTCCAGACCCATCATGCTGTGAAATTAGTGTACACCTTGACCAAGCCAAGTGATGTAGAAAGATGGAGAGTCTTGGAACTTATTGACCATGCTAAGAAGAGGGAAGGCAAAAAGGTAATTTATCATGTTACCTGTTACAAAAGTTTTTTTTCGAGAACTGGACATTTAAGACATTATGGACTGAACAAACCATAACAAACCTAGAATTAATTTGAATTTGAAGAAACACCATGCGATTAAAACTGAAAAATAAGTTTAAGTTCTATCCAATATTGCAAAAACAGAAGAAAATTCTGTTGTACTTACATTTATTACAGCTCTTTATTTAATTTTCCTTTGATATTGACAATTCTATGTTCACATTTTTAATCTAAGATTTGAGACAGAAAAGATTGGACAACAAAACTTCAGATTGTAGTACATTTAGTGATTCACTAATAGTTCTATGTAATGTAATTTTTAGGGTTTATACCGGCAGCTGCAAGTTTTGCTCGGCCTGTTCAAGTCATACAAACCAGAGTGTGTGCCGGAAGACATGCCTGCTGTGTCTATACACACTGCCTTCAGAAAGCTGAATGTACCACTTTTGACGAGGTTTCAGAGGAATCAGGTATGTGTTGACACCACAAAGAAAATATGTTATATTATTTATTTAAAAAATTCTGTTTTTTTTAATGTTTGTGACTTGAACCCACAACCTACTTTTCTCTAGCGGGGCGTGCTAACCAACTGCGCCAAGTGAGCTCAAGCTACAGGGTTAAATATAAACAACGCATTATTCTTATTTTTGGGGTTCCGTACCCAAAGGGTAAAAACGAGACCCTATTTAGTTATAAACTGGCGTCAGTGGTAAAGATAAATGCAAACGTGCTTCGTCGTTGCGTATACAGATTTCGCTTGGTCCAGTGTTTATTTTAGGTTTCCTTTCCATACTTAATTGTGATAATGGTACGGCAACCTTCGTGCGCGAGTCCAATTCGCACTTGGCCGGTTTTATTTGAATTAGGCTCATGGTGGCGTGATTACCGAAACGTAAGGTTTGCTGTTTTCATGAACATGCGTTTGTACGAACGTATGCAGGCAAACATAACCACGTCTACTTAAGACGTCTCTTTCTGTTTGTTTAGTCCACTGTCCTAAATATGGTACATTTATATTTCAGTTGCGTCGAAATATGCTGAATAAGGGGAAAACTCACCTCACATGGACTAATACTATTAACTCTGTAAGTAATTAAAATAGTTGGGTAAATTAGTAACTATTTTGTAGGTACATTCCGTGCAATAATAGTTTTTAAAAATTCGCGGGCAAAACGCGGTCGGTCGTGACTTATCGACCGCACAAGCCGATATTTTGCTTATCCGGCCGACGCGACGTGCCCAAATGGTTAACGATACACGTATTTTCGTATCATCCCGTGGTAGGGAGTCCCGTATTTACAAAAATGAAATCAAAATATGCATTGTATTTTTAGGTCACCTTAATACAAGCCTAGTTTTTCAGTTTGTGGTTGGATAACTCTCTGTGATATATACTGAACTATTTATTTAATTTAAATTCCAGGAATCGGGCATCAACAAGAAAAATGACCATTTAGTACCAGACTTGTCCTACAATGTGGATATGAAGAGGCAATTTTCCGACAGAGAACTACCTAAGGAAGTCTTTGAATTCTCCGAGTGAGTGTGAAAATCCGAATAATGTGAATAATTCAAATCTTGAACTATTTGATGCAAAAATCGTGATTTTTTATAAATCCTTTACTTCTTCTTTTCGTATAGTGGTGTGGCTCACCTAGTGTTAGAGTTTGCAGGTCGCCCTTAGGCCTCTAACTTGACCTAACGACTGCTATCGGAGATAACGACCGGGACCAACCTTTACTAATGAATATCAATCGTCGCCCGTCACATCAACAATTGACCAATCAGAGCATCGGGTTCTTAATGTATCGGAGTTGGATTCTAGACGACACAAATGACTTAAATTTCTTTCACATCCCCAGCAAATCAACACTATTGCACCACTACATCCACTCCGTGATGGCTCGTCCCAACAGAATCCGCTCGCTGCTCTGCAATGACTACGGCGTAGTTCTCTTATCAATCATGACGAAGAAACTACAAGACTTCCTATCCTGTGATATTTATAAGATATTAAATATATGTGAGTATAATATACCGCGGTATTATCCGCGTAATTCCTGATCCTGTGGGAACATTGGGATCAGGTAGGCTATATTACTCCTTGATAATGTAGTTTTCTATTGATTAAAAAAAAAAAAATTGGTTTACAGCCGAATACAGAAACGCCATTAAAAATTTAAGGAGTACTTAAATAATTGAGCGGCTTCTAAATTTAAAATTTGTTTGAGAATTTTTGAATTTAAGAGCCGCTTATTAGATTAAGTAGAACTTAAATTTTGAGTAGCTTTTCTGTATTCGGCCGTTAGTGGTTTCAAAACCTAGTCATTACAAATAAACAATTTCGAACAACTCTGAAAAACAAACTATGCCTGCGTGAAATGTGTTTTTTTTTCATTTCGGTATCACCATTTTGTTGATTTTCAATTTGATATTTGTATAGATAAAGCAGTGCATGTGACACTGAAACATTAGTGTTTAATACCTATCATTATAAAAGGGTCACGTAACTACTACTATTACTGATTTCAGGTTTCCTAGAATCCCATTCTTCATACACGTACAGAGAGAAGCGCGATTTCCTCCAAAAGGTGTCTCGGCTCCAGCGGACGATGTCGCAAGGAGTCCCCGTCGTGACGCGGTTCCTGGCACAATATCTGCCGTTCTGGAACGAGAGGGACTACTTTGCTGAGGTTAGTGGTTTCAAACTCAGTATCCCTTCCCAACATCACCCCCTATAACATCACCTCTCCCCGCAACATCACCCCTCCCGCTAACATCACCCCTCCCCCCAACATCACCCCTCCTCCCAACATCACCCCTCCTCCCAACATCACCCCTCCTGCTAACATCACCCCTCCCGCTGACATCACCCCTCCCCCCAACATCACCCCTCCCCCCAACATCACCCCTCCCCCCAACATCACCCCTCCTCCCAACATCACCCCTCCCGCTAACATCACCCCTCCCCCCAGCATCACCCCTCCCGCTAACATCACCCCTCCCCCCAATATCACCTCTCCCCCCAACATCACTCATCCCCCCCAACATCACCGTTAACGTTAACATCACCCCCTATAACATCACCCCTCACTAAATTCATCCCCAATAACATCACTCATCCCCTAACATTAATCATAATCATAATCATAATCATAATTCTTTATTCACATAAAATAGAGTATAACAGATGTCAAAATTGGTTACAAGTACTATGCTATCCCCTATAACATGACGCCCCCCCCTACTATCACCCCCTCCCCAATATCATCCCCTATAAGATCACCCTTTCCCCTACATCACCCCCCATAAATATATGTGCAACATGTTTGCTGTAGTTTACGTCCCAGTAACGTATCGGAATATGGTCTAGTCTAGTCCGTTGATAAGATGAACACCGGTACTTATATTACTCTTCTCTTCACCAGATACTGGATCTAGCAGAATGGGTTAGTCCATACTGCCTGGAGTACGTGAGGAGTATCATAGACTCACTCTGCAAGGTGTACCATCGCTCGGAGCCGATGGAACAATGCGCCATATTGAAGGCTCTAACCAACATGTATACTAATTTGGTAAGCTATGTTTTGTACTTACTATTTAATACCGCGATTAGGACTGATAGAATTATGTAGAAACGGCGTGGTCATATTTTACATGAAAAATAATTAAATAAATAAATTTTGCACATAGGTGAGGTCATTATATCCTCACCTATGTGCCAAAATGTTTGTTACATACACACTGAAACATAGACAGCTAAAGTTCTGAAACATAAAGTATATCCCGTGAGAATATCGAAATCCTCTGTTTTCGCGATGTTGGATTGAAATTAAACTCATTTTTACGGTTCTGTAGTCAACAAGATCCCCTCATATTCCGGTTTTAAACACGTAGCTTTTATAAATTAAGCATATTTTCATCGCACCGCGTATCGAGGTTTTACCAGACCTGTCGCTCACGGGTAGACTAAAATGTAATTTGTCATTCTTATTGTTCTAAAAAGTTACTGTAAACTACCGTCTCATTTAATATAATAAAAGCAACGCGAATAGAACCTACCGGAACAATCAGTTTAATTTGAAGGATTATCTAAAAAGTAAATGTTCCAGGTGTACTCGAGTACGAAGTCCCGTCAAACGTTCCACACGAGCCTGGCTCCTCAGAGGAACTACTCGCTGCTCCTCCCTGAAGTTGCCGCGAAGATCGCTGACACCTGCAACAAACAACTTCAGATCAATCCGGGTGAGTTTCACTAAATCCGTACACTAACTTAATCTACAAGTTTTTAAACTTACACGATTTCCGTCCATTTTTATTATGAGACACGGGACTAATAATAAAAAAAAATGTAGCTTACTATCTGCAAAGACGCCGGTAGATGTCGCTTCGTGCCTCAATCGCAAGCCTGGACAGATGAAGTCTATAATTTTACCATTACAGAATGGGCACTGTGGTGGAATTGGCTAGCGCAGTACCAAATGTAAAAGTAGCAGGTTCAAGTCCTGTCAGGTGCTAGTTTTTGGAAAGCATTTTATGTTAAAATTATTCATCCAAGTGTAGTAGTACTAGACATGCCTTTTAAGTTCTGTCGTTTGTATATTTGCCGCCAATTTAAAAATTAGAACTTTTCAAAATTCAAATTTGTTAGAATTTCGAATATCAAAACAATTGAAAGCATTAGGATTAATGCAATTGTTTAGTCACAGCGTTGGTTTGAATCTGTCAGGTCACGTACGAAAATGAATCTTACTAAGGAAAATGTTCGTGCAATAATTTTCTATAACTTTCGAAGAGGCCTCACGCGACTTCAGTGTTTCGAAGAGTTAACATCTGTATTCCATGATGAAGTCCCATGTCTGCGGACCATCGAACGCTGGTATTTGGAATTTGAGCGTGGACATACCACACTTAGTGACAAATCTCGTGAAGGACGTCCAAAATCCGCCTTCACTGAAGATAACATCGTTGCTGTGAGACAACTAATCGTCGAAGATCGTCATGTGACATATCGAGAGATAGAGGCGTTATTAGGCATCTCAGGGACAACCATTCAAAAGATATTGCATGAGGCGCTTGGTGTGAGAAAACTAGTTTGCCGTTGGATCCCGCATTTGCTTTCCGACGATCATAAGGCGGCCCGCGTCAGATGGTGTAAGAAAACTCTTCAGAGGTTCAACCGAGGAGAGTCAAATCACGTCTACGACATCATCAGTGGTGACGAATCTTGGATCTATGCCTACGATCCTGATTCCAAACAACAATCTACAGTCTGGGTTTTCCAAAACGAGCCAAAGCCGACTAAAGTTGTTCGCTCTCGAAGCACTTCAAAGAAGATGGTGGCTACGTTCGTGGCGAAAACCGGTCATGTTGCGACGATTGCACTTGAAGATCGTAGAACGGTTAATGCGGAGTGGTATACCACAGTTTGTTTACCACAAGTCATCGCCGAACTTCGGAAATCTAGCCCAAAGCGACGCATCATCCTGCACCATGACAACGCAAGCTCACACACCGCTCGTCAAACGATTGAGTATTTGAAGCAGGAAAACGTAGAAATTCTTGACCATCTTCCATACAGTCCTGACCTAAGCCCTAACGATTTCTTTACATTTCCTAAAATTAAGAAAACTCTTCGTGGTCAAAGGTTCCAGTGCAGTGAAGAAGCGGTCGACGCTTTCAAGTCAGCCATTTTGAACAACCCCACTTTGGAGTGGAATAAATGTTATAATAACTGGCTCGAGCGAATGGAAAAGTGTATTAAACTTCGTGGTGAATACTTTGAAAAACAATAATAGGTACTATAAGGTTATATAGTTTTTTTCTTCTTCAAACGACAGAACTTAAAAGGCATGCCTTACCTACCTATAGATAAGCAGCGCGCGTTACCTCCACACGTTACGTCCCGCTGTGCAAAATTCCACACTTAAAAGGTCGGCCAGGGAAGTACTGACCGTGGAAGGCGCGTGTAGA
This sequence comes from Idaea biselata, assembly GCA_958496205.1. Lineage (NCBI taxonomy): Eukaryota > Metazoa > Arthropoda > Insecta > Lepidoptera > Geometridae > Idaea > Idaea biselata. The sequence goes on from OY292397.1 coordinate 18,919,948, forward strand.
AAACACTTTAAAGTAAATCAAGAGTACTATTAATTTCTTATCGGTTATAAACCGATTATGGCTGTTTGGAAAGTAGCCAGTGTTAAGTATTTTAAGAAGTACTTAGAAAATGGGTCTCAATACGACATGTGCTCGCCGTCCATTACTACCATTGCAGGGTAAAGTTAAATAAATAAAATAAGTAAATATTGCACGATGTTACACACGGCGCAATCTAGCCCCATACTAAGCACTATGGGTACATGAATAGACTACATATTATAGAAAACACCCAAACCAGAAACAAATATTTATTTTAAAAACATAAAATACCTGCACCCGATAGTAATTGACCCAGCAACCTTTTGCATTGCTTCATGAAATGCCACTTATTTTTAGGGTTCCGTACCATAACCAGTGGTAAACCCACATGCCGAACCCGCATAAGCGTAGTGTTACAGCAACGTGTAATGTAACTCGACAGATGACACCCGAGTGGTCTACATGTCGCTGTGGTCGGCCAAACGTCGCGCGCTCTCCGAGCTACGTCACGGCGTCGCCATCGGGGCTCTCCCCGCGACTCTCTCGCTCGCACTACCCTTGCTGTCTCTCTCGCCCGGGCTCGTAGACAACGTCGCTTCTATTCTTATACTGTGAGTATTGTTGTACTTAACTTTCTTTCTAGTGTGAGCATTTGATCGCTATCTTGTAAAGCGCGTGAATTGTCTTTTGTTTAAAGCTTGAGAGATCTTTAAGTCTGGTCCGTTCGTTATATGCCTGGAAGGGATCGCCCTTAGGTGATAAGGCCGCCGATTACCACACATTATATATATTTCGTCTGTATTTTTTGGTAGGTACAATCGGTGTCCTTATTAAGATTTTTAAAATTGTTAAACGTTATAATTTATTGTGGGTTGTCGAAACAGAACAGTTATACTGACAATAAAAGAGATTATTGTTTTTATTTTCCCGGGACATAATCGCGTGATTTTTTACTTAAAATAAAGTTAGAAAAAGTAAAAATGTTGTAAAAAGTTTATTAAAAGAGAAGAAATAGAGTTATTTGCACAATGTCCTATTGTGACACGCCAAAAATTATGACGTATAGCGATTTTGAAAATGTAAACGTAATCATCTACCTACTATTAATGCGACCATACAATAAATCATTCAAACAATCAAACAAAACACGATTTACGCGTAGAATTGCTTCGTTGCTTATTCGAGTTCCGTCGAACGCAGCCTAAGCCGAACATTTCTCCATTCTAGGTACAAAAAGATTCTCTCAACACATAGCAACGAAGACACGATACAAACCCTCAGTCTCTATATGACAGACATATTGAACTGTCTGTTTAGTGAGGAGACAGTAAGCGACCGCAAAAGCGGCCTAATCTTCAACAATTTAAGTCCACAATTAGTATCAAAACTGACCTCGCTTTACCCAGATATTGATACCAAGTTTAGTATAAGAAATCACCCGGCTTTTGCTCCCTATACTTATATTAACTTAGACGGTAGGAGCGAGAGAGATGCAGACAACTCGATGTGGTTTAGAAAAGTTATTGATAATGAATTTGATAGCTTGAGTCGGTTCTTAAAGAAATCTTTACCGGAATTGCGTTATTAATTTAAGCTTTATTCTGTCTTTGTTTATGAATGCTTTTTGGTCTGTAACATTTGGCAGCCATTACAGCATCAAAATCGCTACAGTAATATTTTGACTAACTATTGACTAACGTTTTAAGTACCCGAAAGTGATATGCGATCTTTTAGCTAGCTAGCTGATTACGTAACTATGTTGCCAACAAATCTCGGTGAAACAATTGAAATTATTGATTACACGTCATTTTCACGTCATTCAGCCGCTAACAAATTGCCAGTGCAATTAAAACTAACGACTAACTGTCAAAACAACAATTTCAATTGTTTTAATCGATATTTGTTAGCAACAAAGTTAAGTAATCAGGAGCCAGACAACGCGAGGCATATGATTCGTCGAATGATACAAATGATTCGTCACACATGCCTCGTACTGCCTGGGCGTGTGAGCTCACTCGTCTGTCTGCAACGAACACATTCGCCGCATATGTTCGTTGCAGACTACACGTACAATGGGTCACATAATTTGTAATTGACCTATCACCGCGATGTCGTTTCTGTGACAGAAAAGCTTTCTGGGTTCACAAACACAAATAGACGTCAAGTCACCAATTAATCAGACAAGATGTTTTGGGTGTTCCGATCGACCAATCCGTGCGCTTAGTTCATAACAGCCAACGATTATTTTCTAGTAGTTCCCGTGTTTTCGCGAAAATCCTGTTTATCAAATGATCCTTCGACTTAATACAAGTAGATCCTGCATGCAAATTGCCCAAGCAACTTAACGGCAAATGTGACGTTAAGTATTATTCAAGTTGCATGCAAGTCTTGTCCAATGGTTCCGCGGCTATAGATCAACAATTTTACTAGGATTTAATGGATGTACCACATTGGTATCTAGGTATATTAGTTTCTATTAAGGTGTGAATACACGACGACACTGCCACTGAGACAGACTACACCTACAGCACACATCGAAACCAAATGTCGATATGTGCACGAATTACCTCATATGTTTGCTATAGGTGTGGTCTGTCTTACGCAGCGTCCTACGTAGACGATTGGATGCGAATGCGATTGCGATCCGATCCGATCCGGTGCGGTGCGGTGTGACGCGGCGACTCTGTCCTACGTGCGCGCGAGTCGGCGGCGCGGCGTCGCTAGGGTTGCCAACAGTTTTTTCGAAAAATATAGTATTTGTGGCTAAAAAATATAGTACGACCCAAAAAAATATAGTACAAAAATTAGAGCGGTGTTTTGTAGAATATTTGGAAAAAAATACGTATTTTTTGGACTTAACCTTTTTTTCACACTTTCAAATACTCTTTCTTTCTTGAATATAAAAAAAAATGTTGCCGACATTCAATCTTTAAATTATGAGCACCTTTTTTATGGCTTTTCCTTTTTTCCCTCTATATACTAGTAGAAAACAGTCCTCTGTAAATGCAGAGAGGAGGAATTTATAAAAGAAACAACTTTTTACAAATTATGCCAGAAATATAGTATTTTTGCGTACTAATTATGTGCTTTCAAAAATATATAGTACGCTGAGCTGAAATATAGTACAATACCATATATTATAGTACGGTTGGCAACCCTAGGCATCGCATCTAGTTCGGACGTAAATGTCAAGTCGACAGATCGCGTTCGCATCAATTCGTGCCGCGCCGTACGCACGTAGGCCACTTCAATGGCTATCGACTGTTTGTTTTTTCCGCACCGCATCGGATCGGATCGCGTTCGCATCCACGTATCCACGTAGTACGCTGCGTTAGTGTCAGCAGTGTCAGTGTCGTCGTGTCTATGAAGCTTTAAGAGTTTCTCCTGTCTACGTTCAATTAAGAATTATGTTTAGTTTATTGTAACTGGAATTAATTCATATTTTTTTAAATAAAAATCTTCAAACTTATAGATTTTTAAAGTATGACTGTGGGACCAATGTGATTAACAATTAATTATTAAGTAAATATTTCATAATTAACTCCAATTCTCAATTCAATTCAATTTTGAAACAATCAAAATTATTAGGAATTATTCATTTCAATTGATTTTTATTTTTGAAGGATGTTCAGATAAAATAAAGATGTTAATATTTTAATACTATTTTCTTTGAAAATTCCTACTTCTAAGTACCTACCCCTATACAGGATGTCCGGAGACCAGTGGATATCCCTGAACGGGCGGCTGGCGGGGAAGGGTTGGCCGCCCAGAATACGTTTTTTTTTAATATCTCAAACGGTTGGATGGATTGGCCGATTAGGTCCAATATTGTGGCCTCCACGTTCGCCTGATCTAAATCCACTTGATTTTTTTACTGGGGGTGTTTAAAGGAACAAGTATACAAAAAATCCATAACCACAATTGAAGACCTGCGTCTACGCGTCCATGAGGCGGCACAACAAATAGGTGAAAAAAAAATCCTTAAAAGTGTCCTTAAGAGATCGTTTATAAAAAGGTTAAGGGCCTGTATGGGGTCAAGAGGACAATTTAAGCACTTGCTGTAACAATAAGACATATTAAAGTTTAATACTTTGCACAATACTTGTTTCAATTTTTTAATGTTAGATAGTAACTTCGATACATTAATAGCAGCAGCTTAGTAACTTATGACAAAAAGTTATTAGTATAATACTGTTTTAGAATCCTTATGAAATAGGCATTTTTTTTCAATAGTCATCCAGACAAGTTTCATACATTTTTTTTACACCACAGATGCTCAAACTTAGCAGAAAGTAAAGTTTATAAAAATAAATCTATCTTTGGGGACATCCTGTAAGTTACTGACTATAGTATTAAAAAAAAACAATGTGACTTACAAACATCAATATTAGTGAACACATGGCAAAAACAAAATCAGTGCTATCGCATAATCTGTGGACGTGATGCCCCGAAATGTGCCAAAAAGTAGACATTATTCAACTTTTACTAAAAGTGACGTATAACTCGAACCGTTTGAGATAGAAAAAAAAAACGTATTTTGGGCAGCCCACCTTTCCCCGCCATCCGCCCGTGCAGGGATATCCACTGGTCTCCGGACACCCTGTATATCTTACAAATATATAAATACGTAAGCTTAGATATTTGTCTGACAATCACGCACAAACGGCTAGTCGGATTTTGATAAAATTTAGTATACAGGTAGTTTATAACCGGGATTAACCCAGGTATCCCGGTGTTGCCATGGAAACGGAAATTACAAGGGAACGGGAACAACGGGGGAACGGGAGCTACGGGGGAGAGGTAACTACGGGGAACGGGAAATACGGGAGAACGAGAATTACTTGAGAACGGGAACTACGGAGGAAAGGGAACTACGAGGGAATGGGAACTACGAGGGTCGAGAACTACTTTGGAACAGAAACTAATAAATGCCTAGCGGGTAAACCCGCGTGGCATTTTAAAAGTCAAAGTCAAATATTTTTATTCTTTAAGAACGGTGTATAAGTTACATGAACGTTAATAAATGTCAAGACTTTACTGTGGTAAAATCTCGACATGTTAAATATTGAAACGAATCTTAATTTAAAATTCAGCATGTTTCCAAAACAAGCATGAAAGCGCGCCGCACACGGAAGGATGCACAAAGCGAAGCGAGCGAGCGTTCAAACGGCGATACAACAGCCGACAGTGCGAGCTGCGCGCTGCCGCTGGATGCACACGAATACTCATCATAGCAAATTAATATCATTGTGTATTGCGAGACGCTGTTACCTACTACTGTAGTAGGGTGACCACTTCACCAGGTACACTGGACATAAAAACCTTCAAAAAATATTAAAATAAAAGTTTTTTTTTTGTTTAGAATAACGATTTAGTTCAGCTTCTTAAACCCGTTTGAAGGACTTTACCTCTTGTATTTGAAGTGCATTAGTGCCTCTTTTAATTTAAGTGAGCATCGCGAATCGAGATCGTGTAAATCTGAGAGAAAAGTTTACTCCGAATTTTAAACAACGCCATCTATGGGAACATTGGCAATTGTATATATTTTTTTAGTTAGACTATAAATAAAGCATCCGCAGGAACTCTGGGCTGGGAAAAGTCAGGGGAAGGCCTAACAATTGGAAGACAAGACAATGAGAGTAGACATGGCCAATCGAAAACATAGGTTTTTTGAACATCATGTTATCGGCTAGAAGCCGTGATTTCCAAACCAATCTAGTCCGAACTATATTGTTAGATTCGAAAATAGTTCTACATACGACGCAGGGAAGGGATACATTGAAATAAAAAAAAGTGGCACTCGGGGACTGCCGCGGGAAAGCTATTGCATGTAGCTTGGCTGAGCTACCGCTCAGCCGAGCTACATGGTAGGCGGAGTGGGGAGTGTTAGGTTTTATTTTCGTTACGGAATTTCTTGATTCGGTCACCTCGCTCAAAGCCCGCGATAAAAGCTATGCAATAGCTTAAAAGGTTTCGTTGCCGAAAATAGGCTGTAGTCATGTACAATAGTTCTACGTTGTAGGTACATATAGCATCTAGATACATATTATGTACTAGTACTAAAGGTGATGTCTCAAACATATTCCATGTTCCTTTTACGCGAAATAAATATAAAACGCCGCTGCAGCGCTGACAACATTGTTACGTCTATTGTAAAAATTAAAACAGCATCGCTGGGGTGCAAGATGAAGTCGAATGAATGGCGATTAAAACGTCAAAAGCATCATTGAGTTTGTGGTAATGTCACCACGGAGGATGTTTGCAATGCAACTGTCTTCCTTCTGTTGCCCTATGTTGTCTACTGTTAAGGTTGAGATCAATGGTAGGTAGTAACTACCTGTCAACCTGTGCTAGGAATAGGTATCAGAAATAAGAATTTTACTGTAAATTATTCTAACATCACAAAAAAAACTGAACCGATCGCGATGAGAAGATACCTGCTAGCTGATTGATTACGTAATTTTGTTGCTAACAAATCTCGATTGAAACAAGTGAAATTGTTGATTTTTGCGTTTACGGATATATTATTAGAAAGTTACAAACAGTTGCAGTCGTTAGTTTTTATTGTAATGACAATTTGTTAGCTACGTATGACGTACTACCTGAACTACAATTTTATTGTTTCAATCGAAATTTGTTAACAACATAGTTACGTAATCAGGGGCCTGTTCACTTTACCTAGTTTAGGGTGAAACAGACCTATTCACAAACGACCCTGCCTGGACTCTGCTTTTGTCACATTTTCGCTGACGTCGATTACCACTCACAAGAGTAAGACAAAGGATTAAGAGGAGTATATACGCCAACGACCTTGAAACTGAAAATCCCTGTCGGGCTCATCGAAAATTGTTGATTATTTCATGACGGAATGTCGTAGAACTTTTTTTGTGCACAGATTGTAGGTGACATTGTTTCCTACATTTTGGTGTAGTTTTAAGACAAGAACCTCCTATTGGTGCAAAGCCTATCCAAATTTTAGACAAAAAATGTCTGATTTGGCTAAAATGTCGATAGGCTTCAATACGTTTCGACATATTTGTATGGAAACTGCACTAAAATATCGGAAACAATGTCGCCTACAATCTGTACACAAAAAAAAGTTCTACGACATTCCGTCATGAAATAATCAACAATTTTCGATGCGCCCGACATGGATTTTCAGTTTTTCAGAATAGGGCCCTTAATCCACGCCTAGGGTCGTTTGTGAATATAGCTGTAAGATTCTATTGTACCTCGATATCCAAGTCGTTGACTAAAATACAACTTACATTTCCATTTATTTCTTCTCGTTACATTTGCTCATTTATTTTTCGCGGTCCGCTCGAAAGCATAAATTATGGACACCTTAGCGAGAGCCGGGCACGTAGAGGGGGTGGCCCCCTCAATGAGAAATGTTTCGGCCCCTCTGTCCCCTTATGCCCCTTTTTGCGAACGACATCCTCAAGGATACTGTGTTAATCGGACCTTACGATACTTTTTGTGAATCGCGCCCTTAGTCGACTGGAAAAACTGATTTTTCTTCTTATTGTTCCTTCATTTCCTTTTGAGTGTTAGGCTGTTACATAAAGCTGATCGCTTATTGTTTTGTTAATAAGACCCATTGTTGTTTTGATGTCGAATATTAATTCGACGTTTCGTGTTTTCATTTTGTTTTATAATTGCGTAACGTTTACCTGCGTTTATTGTTTATTATAATTACAACAGCGAATAATAAAATGAAAGGAATAAATAGGAAAATATTGGTGGGTTCCCGTGCGGCGCAGGAGATAGCACACTCGCTCCGCAAGCGAATGACAAAAATACAAAAGGTATTTGGCAAATTGTACCAAATATCTTCAATAGGGCCCGTGAGGAAGGGGTAGAGGCTGATAAGGTCTTAACATGATCTTTTAACATTGGCCGACTGAGGAAACAATATTATGATCTTGACAGGCGTTAATGGGCATGCACAAACGGGCCACACATCATTCTCTCAGCGATCGCAGGTTTTTATATTTAACTACACAGGTGATCCGCGCCCCCCTGTAAATATCTCTGCGCCCCCCCTGGGGGCCGCGCCCCCCAGTTAGGGAACCCCTGCCTTAGATAGATAGATAGATAAAAACTACATTGCAAAAAAAATTACAAAACACATTACAAAAACAAAAACTTAAGTACAGCTAATTTTAGAACAGGTACAATGGGCGGCCTTATCGCTAAAAGCGATCTCTTTTAGGCAACCTTCGGATTTATTTGCGTAATTCCCGTTCCCATGGAAAAACTACGAGATAAGGAAAGCATCCTAAATGTTAATCCAGGATATAAACTACCTATGCACCACATTTTAGCCAAATCCGTGCAGCCGTCTTTACTCTGTGCGTATCTGTTCCATGAATAATATCTCTTCATCTAAATAAATAAACAACGCTAAAATGATTCTAATATTCCAAAAAATTGAACATTATTACCAAAGCGTAACAGCCGTGACCGTCCCAAATCGCCCAGCGGGCTACTTGCGGATAAAAATATGCGCAACTAGTCACAATCGAGGGGAGATACAACCATAGGGGGTGTACGGGTTTACTGTTTCATATCTCGCGAGAGAACCCTTTGTGCCTACTCTATCCCTACTCAAAAATCGCTCCAAATATCGTGTTTACGTCCCGGAGTAACTATTGCTCCCATTGTTGAGGGTGCCAAGGATTATGGAGACTTTGTTTTTATAGGATTTTTTATATTTCGCTTATGTGATAGGTATGATAACAGCAAAATGTTATGAAATCGGGGTAACTGGAGAGCTTATGTGGCTATTGTTATTATGATGGAGTAGTTAGTTAGAGTCTGTGGGTGCTTAAAGTGAATCACATCGTTTGAAAGAACAATGCTTTTAGAATGGAAGTGCGAACTTATGAAAGACCTTTAAATATGAATTTATTTTAGCACCTTCTATAGGTACCTACCTCTTTGTAGAGTAAGAGGGTTTTCAGACTATCGTTTTATAAGAGCACACGAGCGCACATACACGAGCGGGTGAATTAGTCCTAATTTAATGTATGTTTTTGTACTCATTTATTGTGTGTCGTGCTGTTGGTGTTCCTAAATAAATAAGAGCGTAGGTACAAGCTCGTTTTACGCTCGGGTTTTACGTAAGCGTACATACCTTTTTTGATTTTCTCACATGTGCAATTCGTGTGAACGTTGAGCTCAGACGTAAAGCCAACACCTGCTGACATTGGCGGCAGCCAATGGAATAATCTCGGTACGTACATTTACCATTTAAGAGCGTTCGTGTGCCGCTAATTGCGTGAAAAAACGATACCTAGTCTAATAGCGATCTAACTTAAATTTCCATTTATTTTAATTTAACTAAAATTAATTTGAAATTAAACGAATTTTTCGGTTTTAATCGCGTGGTGTTTATTACTTTTAGCATTGTTTCAATGCTTAACGTTTCGAGACCTTTACAGGTCTCTTCTTCGGGATTTACATTCCAACATCGCGAAAACAGAAGAAAAATCAAAACTTTATTTTTTACTTGATGAACTTGACATAATTTGGGGATCAGTAGGCGGTTATTAAATGACATAACAATTAGATTTTAGATTCTACTACCTATACCAGAATCTAGATGAACTTTAATGTATATTGATCCTCACTGTTTTCTTTGTTTTTTACGATTTTACCAACCCTTAGTACTTACCTATAATTGGTGGCTCATTCATTAATAAAGAATTTGTGGATCTAGTCTGTGAATTGTAAACATAAAACAAAAGCAAACTCGTAAAAGCAATTCGCATCGAATGCGACCAACAACATTTACTCAAAGTAGTTAAATAGCAATTTAAATACCTACCGTACGAGTTTCCGAACGTCAAAGCCCTTATAAACCTCCGAGCTCTGCAAACACAGCCGATGAATCGTGTTAGTGTGGGCGAAACTCCGGCTGCTGTCTGTATCCGAATCGATAAAATTCGGGTCCGCGCCCCCGTGCGTTGCCATGACGACGCTCCCCGGCTCGCCGCCCCGCTCCGCCTCGCCTCCCGCAGCATCAGAACATGCTATACCGATGTTGACTTAGACGGATAGGGTAAGAGGCTTATTAATGGTCTTATGTTACTTCGCTCTTCCCTCACATCAAGTCACTTTCAATTTTGAATGAGTCTGTCTTTGAGGCTCTACTAGGCACTACCCTTTACTTCTAAAATGATCAGTCCTCTCTGACATGATAGGACGACCCCATCTGCCTAAACATTAAACCGAACCTTTCAACCTTTACCTTTAGCAGCTTCCTTGAATATTCGATTAGGTAGTAAAGTATTTCTGCACTCTCGTGTTTGATAGAAAGTGAGAGGCTGCAAATAATGGCGGTAGGTGGGTGCCTAGCTATTTATTTACGATACGAGCAGCGAGCGCCGCCATCTTGCCAGACCGCGTGACGCCATTACAGATCGAGTGCGTTTACATCTGTGCGGTGTGCTTATACCCTCTACCATTCTCCAACATTATTCTCAGGAATGGCAATTCTGTGAGAATTATGGAAATTGTTATGTTTTCTTTTGTGGGAACAAAAATTGAGGGCAGTAAATACGAATATAGCTTGAGATTGTAGACGTATGAAGTAGGTACCTAAGTAGTAAAAGTGAAGTTTTGCAATAGCGATTACCTAAATAAGTTTGCGGCACGATCTCGCATCTCAAGTAGCAGAAACGACGTCGTGTTGAAATAATGTGGGGCACGTGATTTGGGGCCAGAAGCCGGTCAGTTCCGGAAGGAGAGGGCGAGCTACGCAACATTCCCTATCCGTAAAACTGTTTACCCAATACCCCGACTCAAACATTTCTTTGCCCATTTCAGATTATTCTGCGATGAATAAGTAAGTCACATTTAAAGCGAATCGTTTTTGCTTGTCGACCGTATTGTGAATCTTATGAATTTTAAACAGCCCGGCGGAGTAGATGCATCGCTGTTATGGACGCGCGAGATAAATTCTTATTAATATTCGCGTAGCGCAGTTTTCCTTCTTTTGTCTCGGCTGTGGAGAGCGGGCAATAAAGAGGTAGACGGCTGTAAATGTGCTGCATTTATACAGGTTTCAGACGACGCTCGACGTAGACTTGTGTTTTATTTTTGTTCACTCTACGTTCCTATGCGGAGCGGTCTTATTGCTCCCAGCTAAGACTAACGACGTTTTTAATTATTTCCCTTTTTGATGCTACTTTTAAAAGGTGTTTTAGCGTCACAGCGCTGTAGTAATAGTACCTATCTATTCACAAACGTGCTAGGTATCTATATCTTTAGAAGTATACCTAAGTAGGACTCAATTCTAGTAGGTACCTATAGGTGAATCAGTTCGAACATTAATCTACTTTTACAGATAGATAACCGTGCTATTAACTGTTTAAATTCCAAAAGACTTTTATTAAAGAAAAATGTAAAGTACTTACTTACCGAGTCTTAAAAGGGGCTTAATAAAAACCTTTATCATCTTTCTATCGCAGTCCCCAGTCGAATCCAATAACCATTCGGGCTCGATCTTCGGCTTATCATTTAGATTACTTGCCTTTTATTTTAGTGACCGTAAACCGGGGCGGCAACCGACTGCACTTCGACTTTCCAATTTTCATTTCAAATTTTCACGATACACACACAATCACGCAGCACTCATAAAAGGTTTGGGCAGTGTTCGCGTAAAAAGGACCGTAAAACGCTGGCGGTTGACGCAATAAGAAGCTATGAATCTTATTGGTGATTTATGGCAGGGGTCTGGGAGGAGATATGATGGACGCGACCGGCGGGATTACCTTGCCGGCTGGCAGCATCGTTTGACCTTCATTCTGTCCTGCAATATGGAATAACATTGTGTTGTATATAGCTCTTGTGGAATGAGAAATAGGGAACATTAACTTGTGCCTCTAAGTAATCCATAACCTGAGATGAGTATCAGAATAATGTCGAAAATTGTTTTGGAACTGGAAAAACGGGCCAAGTGCGAGTGGGACCCGCGCACGAAGGGTTCCGTACCATCTATACTAATATTATAAAGCGGAAGAGTTTGTTTGTTTTTTTGTTTGTTTGTTTGAACGCGCTAATCTCAGGAACCACTGGTCCGATTTGAAAAATTCTTTCAGTTTTGGATAGTCCATTTATTGAGGAAGGCTATAGGCTATTTTTGATCCCGATATTCCCACGGGATCAGGACTTATGCGGGTGAAACCGCGGGGAGCTGCTAGTTATAATATATCCAAAAAATCCTTGACAACGTTACATAAACGTTAGCGATATCGTTGTGTTTATATAAAATTTAAAAAATCACTGTTGTTGTTTATTGTATAGGCTCAAAAATAAAATGTTTCTTCGTAAACGAGTCGGGTCACCCTAGAGCAGAGTCCTGAGTGATGTCACCGCATCGTTATCTAGTTCCAAGCGTCCCAGGGGCCTGTAAATCTACGGATTATGGGCATTCTGCAGACGATGACAGAATCATCTTAAACTCTACGTTATTTACAGCGCTGTGCTGTGTCAGTGTTTTGATGTTAAATATTCTTCGCTGTTTCAGCAGAAAGCATTTTCATTATCATTTTTAGGGTTTCGTACCCAAAAGGTAAAAATGTGTCCTTATTACTGAGACTCCATTGTCTGTCTGGTCGTCTGTCTGTCTGTCAACCGATGTTGATGTATTTCTGTAGCCGCTATAACAACAAATACTTACTAAAAATAAAACAAATATTTAAGCAGGGGCTCCCATACAACAAACGTGGGGTTTTCGACGTTAAACGCAAAGTAAGCGCGATTTATTTTTACCACTAGCACCTAGTGAATAAACTGGCGTCAGTTGTAAAGATTCGTACCCAATTGTGATAATGATACGGAACCCTTCGTGCGCGAGTCCGTCTCGCACTTTGCTGGTTTTTTATCATTTTTCTCCTTCAAATTAGAAGTTAAAAAGGTTGCCCAGCCCAGTCAGAAAACAACATACAACCCTGACATTAGTTTTGTCATTATTTTTACTCCGTACCGTGCTTAGTTAACGGGATCCCAAACCGTTTGTAAGACTTGGATCCGAGCCAAAGGATTTCGATCTCCTTTCAAACAAAGGACGCCAGGTGTGCTTATCGCCGATAAATTGTTCTTCTTTTTCAGTTTCAAAATGGTTTTAATTATTTCGTTATTGCTGGTTAGGTAGGTACGTAGTTAATGAAATTATACATTTTTCGGTTTTAATCGCTTGGTTTTTATTACCTTTAGCGTTGTTACGCTCAACGTTTCGAGACCTTTACTTACACGTCCCTATTGGAATTAGGCTATGAACAAAGTAACAACAAGCAACTGTTCTTTTAATATTTTATTTTATATTTTATTGTTTGAAGAGAAGTGAAGACACGTCCGTAATTGAGTACAGAGGCAGGCGATCATAGAGAAGTAAGAAAAAGGTTTAAAGCTAAGAAGGAGATCTCATAGATTAAATTTTGTATATTATTTTATATAATTCAACAGTCCCTTCTTCAGGATTGACAATCAGTCAAAAGCTGAAAGTAATAAACACCACGCGATTAAAACCGAAAATGACTTTAATTTCAATACAACATCGCGAAAACAGAAGAAAAATCTAAGTAAAATTTATTTATTTCAGGATTTACTAGTGTTATAGTAGGAAGTACTAGCAGCGCCCCGCGGTTTCACTCGCGTAAGTCCCAGAATATCGGGATAAAAAAAGCCAGATCTTCAGCTCTCTGCATACCAAAATTCATCGCAATCGGTTCAGTCAGTAGTTTTTGCGTTATTGAAACACAAACATTCAAATATCTAAACTTCCGCATTTCTAATATTAGTATAACCCTATCCCGGTTTCCCACAAAAAAGAGAAAAAAACTACATTGAAATCGGTTCATCCGTTCATGAGCTTCGATGCCACAGACAGATACACAAACAGACAGACACGTCAAACTTATAACACACCTCTTTTTACCTCGGGGGTTAAAAACAAAGGATAATTAAGAAGAGGTAGTAATTTTTATCATTAATTTCAGTTTATAAAAATACTTATTTACCAACTGTATTAATCAACGATTAATTTGTATAATGTCGATTAAAACCATAAAAATACCCCCTAAAGAAAGTACTTGGTCGACACTTTGCAGGGTATCTCAGTGAGGGTGAGGTGAAACGGTCGAAGTAGACACCTCTAACGTTCGCAAGAAAATATTCAATCAAGTTTATGACTGCGATTCTTTCTGTGACGTCAGAACTTAGGGATGACACAACACTATTTTTTTTTCTTTCGGAGTAAGTAAATAAATAATGTAGGTACCTACTTGTATCATGTTTATATGATCTACTAGCTGTATTCCGCGGTTTCAGTCGCGTAAGTCCCGACGCCGCCGTGAGAATTTTTAAGATTCCTTTCTTGTCGGTTGCGTACATCACATAAAGAACACACAGTCACAAGAACACAGAGAAACATTAGTTGGTCAGTCAGGACTAAGCCTTTGTTAGATATAGATAAATAATAATATATTATGGTATTCCTCCTTAAGAATACCATAATCCATATTACCGTATAGTCTTAGTTTAGGGTTAGAGAGCGCTGTTTACCGTTAAACAGCTCTGGGATATGTTATGGGTGCCAAGCACTGACGACTTGATCGGTGGTGCCAAGCAATGGATGAACGCATAATGATAATAATAAAACACGAGTGTGTGTCATTATAAAATCACACGAGAGTAAATTACTATACTACCCATCTTATTCGTTACTGGGTGTGTCCCAATTCGGAAAAATATCACTGAAAAGAGCTATTTCAGTAAATATATTGATCGTGACAATCCTACATATTTTTATCTGGTCCGATGGGTTCAGGGCTCATTTGGCTCAGTGTAATGGTGAGGAGCACAGTTAGGTAACCAACGACGGCTTATGCCATCATCTCGGGTTACTGTTTGCAACAAAAATGTAATTTCCGACCCGGGAAACCTCGCTCGCGGAATATTAAAGCGGTTTTGTTGAGTTTCTTTCGTAATTTGAGGGGTAACCTACTGTGAACAATTATTGTTGGCGCATAATAGCTTTATTTGCCCCGTTCACCATTGAAATTGCAATGATCATCTTAATATTACACCGGTTTTGGTTCGAATGGATAAAACTTTGCTTCAGTTACTTTACCTTTTGCTAACTTTGAATGTAAATTTACGAAATGGATCTGTAAGAAATCCAGTTTCAAACTTCATTACCAAATAAGCTTTTGATTGAAGACCCGTCGCGTCCAATATGTAATTTTAACCCTGCAAGGGATTATTTATTTCGAACCCATGAGACCGAAAATGCAAAAGGAAAAAAGAGTTATTCAAATTGATTCATATGTCGCTATTAATTCCCTCTCAAAGTTCCGTGCGTATTAAATTTTCGGCTCAAAAGCGGGTGGGAGACACAGAATTAACCCCCTGTAAAGCACCTCGGGCGGACTTCATGTTATACAAAATTCTTCACATAGTTAACTGGGGATGTTTGCGTTAATATATAAGCCGGAGGCTGACTGCGGCAGAGTATATCGGGTTGTAAATTGATGCTGGATTTATAGTAACCATTTACGTTGAACTACTCTGCTACAATAGAAGTAGGTAGGTACGTAGGTACTTTTAGGTAGTTGCAGAACAGAAATTTCGTATCCTTACGGGTTATTCTGTGGGATCTTTGCTAAAGGTGTAGGTAGAGCTCAAAATAGAGACAGGGCGTTGATTAGTGGGTAGGTATACACTTGATCTTAAGGTATTTTTTAGGGTTCAGACAGCGAAGTCTCAGTAATAGGGTCCCGTTTTTACCCATTGGGTGGTAAAAACGGGACCCTATTACTGAGACTTCGCTGTCTGTCCGTCTGTCCGTCTGTCCGTCTGTCCGTCTGTCCGTCTCATGAACCGTAATAGCTAGACGGTTGAAATTTGTACAGAAGATGTATTTCGGTAGCCGCTACAACCAACAAACGTGTTTTTTTTGAGAGATTCTGTCGTTTGCTGGTGGTGCGAATCCAACCTAAATATTTCACACTTTCCTATCAAATTTAAAAATTGGTTATTGTAAACCATTTTAGGGTTCCGTACCCAATTGTGATAGTGGAACTGAACCCTTCGTGCGCGAGTCTCGCACTTGGCCGGGTTTTTATTTTGATCTAGTAAAGCCAAAAGTCTAATTTGTTCTGTGTTATAGTGGATGTTATTTGGTTAACGGTAATAATAAAGGATAAAGGTTTCCGATGGGCGTTGTTCGTACATTGCCTTATAATACGCCCGTTTTACGTGTTTCTTTTACACACGATAGATGAACGTTTGACCACTATCTCACCTAATGTTAAGTGATAATATGATCTAAGATGTAACATGCTCATCATGGAGAAGGAAGACGACAGTGGAACAAGATCCGATCCGTCTTCCTTATTGACTGCACCGGCCAACGTATCGGAAGACGGACGAGTCCGCTTGGCGCTATGACTTAGACCGTCGGGTAGTAACAAGCCGCGGCCGTAGCCTCACACCAAGAAATCTCTTTACGACGGGCAGAGGAATCGTAGCCTTATTCTTTTAGACCCGGGCTACAGGACCCAAAATATTTGACGTCATGTTAAGACGCGGGTTTTTCCGCGATTTTATACTTCACCGTAAGGGCGATGTTAATAGCGCACATATTTTTGTCTCAAAGACATTGGTGCGCGGTCAATTAGTGGTTAATAAGATGATAAAACCTTTAGTAATAATACTATCTGTGTTCATTTTAAATCCTATATGATAATGTCACAATAGAGATGATATAGATGTTTGCACCTGCGTACAATCAAATCGTAGAGCTCTATTGATTTTCATGCATCCCCGGGGATTCTCGGAAACTGTCCGTGCAATATAAATATTCGTAGAACATCCCTCGTCAAATATTAACTGTATATAACGCATGTAGTGTATATCGGCTCCCTCCACCCACCGTCACCCAGATGTAACCATTGGCAACGGGATCTGGGATGGCGTTTGCAATTGCACACAGCCTCAATGCCCGGGCTAGCGAGGTCTACACGCGACTCTATCTCATAGCTATTAAGTCATAAAGGTGATAGTCGTTTCATCGTTCGATTGGTAGGTAAATTGCATCAGCTAGCTGGCACCTGATTCTCGGTCCCGGGCGAGCTGAATGTTTGCCGGTCGTCGCTTTGTGTCCGCTTAATAAGTACATGGTGAGTGCACACGACAGTGTTGATGTGCCATAATTACGTGGAGAGTGGACTCCCGACTCCCGCCCCTGCGCACCTATAGCTGTAGGGTTGCATCAAACATATTCGATATTGGATTCGTTAATTAATTCTACCTTTGTGATAGGCATTTCGGATTCGACAGTTGGACAGTGGATGGGCACGGGCACTCCGTTAATAAAGGGAGCTGCTATTCAGGCATGTCGGCTTTGTGAAAGTAGTCGAAAGCCGATAATTAGGAGATGTGACTGATTGAATTCGAATTGAGAAGATTTTTTACTATATGTTTTATTTCGTTTTAAGTTGAAGGTTTAAGAGACTGTAGGTATAATAAATAACTGTTTTGTTGTGCATTATTAAGGTAAGGATTAGACTACTATTTCAGAGTAGGTACTACCCATTTGTCTCGTTGATTATTTTTAAACGATACGATTTAAGATGTTACCTACCTATGTCAAACTCTTTATTTCCAAACTGATACATTCGTAGCAATCTGATTGGAGTATCTGATGGAGTATTGACCACGGAAGGCTACTAGGCTCACACACTAGGCTGCACCGGCCTACGTGTCGGACCACACGTGGCGCAACGACTTGGGTATTTTATAATATGATTACGAAATATTTCGCAATCATATAAAAAATGGTATACTTACGAGTCATTTGAAACATTTACCGCCGAATACAGAAACGCCACTTAAAATTTGAGGCGTACTTAAATAATTGAGAAGCTTCTAAATTTAAAAATAGTATGGGATTTTTTAAATTTGAGTGGTGCTTAGTTGTTTAAATAGAACTCAAATTTTGGGTTGCGTTTCTGTATTCCGCCGTTATTTGATAAAAAATGTTTGACTCATAAGCATTTGTCTTCCGTGAGGCAACAATGTCACCTCAGTAAATTATAGGTAGCAGTATAAACATACAACACAAGATCTTTCATATCTGAACAGTGAACAATATATCAGTTTGTAGGTCGTAGCGCAGGCTTCATGTTTTACGAGGACATATTTCACGGGACATGACGGGTCGTCCTCTAGGCTGGGATGATGGACGGCTCGCTCGCGGTGTCTGTAGGTAATGTGCGCTATTACAATAAATATGTTTGGAAGACAGTTGTGTTGTGCGCTTATTTGTTAATGATTATACATGTTCTAGATTGATAGATGTTCTTTGAAAGTTACGTGAGGATGTGGTCTCAGATGTGGCACAATTACCGTGGAGATACGTCTTTTGAAAGTAGGAAGACGGCAGTAGAACGATTTCCAACCCGTCTTTTCGTGGTTGCATTGGTCTAAAAGTATGTTGTTCTCAAATATCAGTAAAAATAAAGAAAAACTTTTTTTTACCAAACTTTTAAAATTATTTTCCATAAACCCTTAGTGAATATTTTCATCATAATTCATAACATATATCTGAAAATATGATTTTACTCAGATCTGCCTGTTTATTACTGCTGTGCTGTGCGTTGTAACCCTCTTACTTCTAGCTAGTATATGTAGATTAAACTTGTAGAATTATATTAAAGCTCTATTCTACATTTGTAGAACTCTATCATACCTAACCTATGTTTGTGAATATAACTTAACAAAGTAGTATGAGTTATATTCACAAAACTCAGTTACAAATGTTCCCAATCTGTTTTATTTTAATAGCCAGTGGTGCAAGTTTAACAAATGGTTATTTCAAATACAGATATTATTCATTGGATTGGCTGAATGCCAACACTAAAGTTTCGATACACTTTTGGTCCAATACTGTTCATTTATTTAAAAAAAAATGTAGATTAACTTATTGACGACCTCTGTAGCACGATGAGGGAACACTGGTTTGTGAAGCTGAAGGTTGCGGGTTCGATTTACGCCGCGAAACAGATTTGTGTAAGATATGCAGATACGTATTTTTATTTTTAATGGATTGATAAGGGTTGAGTGTACGGAGAAAGTCCTTTAACTTTTTAAGGGCTGCACCGGCCTATGTATCGGACGGCTTGATGACTCCATTTGGCGAAACGACTTGAGCCGGCGGGTCTAGGTGGATAAGGCTAAAACTATGGATTGGGTCGCAAAGCCATAGTTTTAGACCCATAGAACTGAACTGGTCTGAATTTAAAAAACTATTAATTCTCATTCCCCGGCCTGTCCTAAGTGACCTAGACTTCACTTTTTTTATTTGCGTCCAAGAACAAACATTTTCTCTTCTCTTTCTTTATTATAAGTATCTAGTAGATATTAGTATAAAATATAATCAGCAGAGTAGAAATACATAAAGTTCCATTTACGAACTATTTTGAAAACAAACTTAGTTATTAGAGTTTCCCCGTGCTGGCCGGCGCTGATGTGGAATCACATTATAACTTGTTTTCACGATGCTCTGAATAAATTCACAGAGTTGAAAGATATTCATACACTACTAGCTGCACTTCGCGGTTTCACCCGCGTTTATTCCGATCCATATAAAGACTCCGCTGTCCGTTTGCTGTCACCAGGCTGATCATGAGATGTACATATCTCATAATAGCTCGTAATAGCTAGACAGTTGGAATTTTCACAGACGATGTACCTATTTTTTTAGACCGCTGGTGAGCGAGGACAAGGCTCAGCTGAAACTTCCGATCAAGAAAAAAATCATGTTCATTCAGCACAAGATTCTCGGTTTTTCTATTACGTTCAAGAGTTTAAATTATGAAAGCTAATGTGAACTAATTAGGTTCACATAGAACAGCAACTCATTGAGTTCTAAGAGTTTGTATTGACTTCGTCATTGGATGTTACTTGGTACCTAACTGATGGGTATCCCCGGCATACAATGGGGAACTTAACTGTGTATCCCCGTGTTGAAACTTAATGATTACTCAAGTTATAAAAACCCAATGACAAGTTTTTACGAATGGTCAGGACTGAAACTCGTAAAAAAACTAAACCATAAACGCTTATCTATCTAGTAAATGTTGCTCTTACTTTACTGAAAACCCAAGATGATATAAAGGCCTATGAAGCGATAATTACCATATTACCGCTACTATGCCACTAAAACTACTTGTACAATTTCTGTATTCTGTGCTAAAACTTATAAAACCGGAACTATTGCAATACCTTTTCGCCTCTAGACTTTACCTACGTCCTAGCACTCGCAGTATATTACAAAATCAAAGCTCAAGCTGAGTAGGTACTTTCCTATTTTATAAAATGTTTATGACATTCAATTTTCCTTCACAATGTTGAAAGTCTCTAAGCCAGTGCTACGAGCGCGATTCGTAGCACTTTCTTTGACTACAAAGTTACTTTGCTACGAAGAGTTCGTAGAACCATAATACTAGTCGACTACGAAAAGGAAATGTTATCTGTTGTGATATGACTAGCTTTGCCTCGCGGGTTTCTCTCGCTAAATCTCATTACGTTTCCCAGTTTTATTTATCTTGAGGAAACTTCGAGATTTGGTTTCGGAGAGCTATAACAAAAGGTTTTTTTTACTCATGCATGATAGATGAGCGTTTGACCACTCTGTCACTTGATAGTAAGTGATGGTGAACGTATCAGGACACGCACAAGTTATCTTTGCGCTATGACTTGGACTGCTGCGACCGCGACCGAAGCGTTCTACTAAGAAACCCCTTTTGGTCGCCTTTTATGACATATTTATTAGACACGTACTAAAGGGCCCGTACCTTTTTAAAAAAACTTGTATATTATTAAGATTTTGAGTACGTGAGTCCTTCTTTACCCACAAGTTACCTCCGAGTATTGTGAAAGAAGCAAGTTAGTAGAAAGCTTTTAGATAAGTGTGGTACATCTTAAACCACCAGTTGAGATAGTGGTCAAACGTTCATCTATAAATTACAGGAAAATTTCATATTGAATCTCCCGTGCATCCAGCGTCCAATCTTTGCCTCCGTAATGTCTCGCATTTCACATAAAATAGTCCGCCGTCAACTCCATCTTTATATTTATCACAGAACAATAATTACAGCTCTAAAACACCGTCCGAGTCCATTCTCTCGCTTCCATTTTCTTTTTAGTGTCAAATGTGTCAAAGAAATGTAGGGCGCATTTTCAGTGCAACGTTCCAGAAAGACCACCCCGCCCCCTTGGGGAGTGTTCGCAGCATTATTACATTTTTACCCCTTCGGTGGTATTCTGAGAATATGTAGCTATTCGAGCTATAAGTTATCAAATGCTTTTGCTCTTGTGTAGGTTTCACAAAGAGCCTTTGTATTACGAATTCTGTTGGTGGGACGTCGTCGGCGTCGCGCGGCGTTCGATTTCAGGATATCGCAAAAATGTGTATAATTTTAACTTCAGAGAGGACGAAAAGATATTTTTTTTATTAAGAGGTAGGTATGTATATATATATGAGCTAAACTCAAAATTCATCCATATTATGGAGTTCAGAAAAGTAACGCCTAATACAATCAAACAATTATCTTAAAATCCATGTCGGGTTCATCAAAAATTGTTGATTATAATTTCAAGACGGAATGTTTATGATTTTTTTTATGCATGAATTGTAAGTGACATTGTTTCCTACCTTCATTTTTTTAGTTGTGGACTATGATTTGACACATTTTCGTTAGGAAAAAATGACAAATACAGAGAACCAAAAGGTCAGATTATAGTCTGAAAATAAAAAAAACTTACCATAGTACAGTTTCAGACAAATATGTCGAAGGTTATTGAAGCATATCCATATTAAAGCCGAACAGTCATTTTTTGTGTAAAATGTAGATAGCCTTCAAAACAATAAGAAAGTTTTGTGTTGAAACTACACTAAATGTAGAAAACAATGTCACCTACAATCCATACCTAAACAAAAAATCAACAACATTCCGTTACGAAATAATCAACAATATTCGATGAACCCGACATGGATTTTGAGTTTAGCTCGTTTATACCCCTCTATATAGACGGACCAAGTCTCATAAACATGTTGACGTATTTTTAATTATAAATAAATAATAAAATAAAAATAAATTCTGCGAACAACACACAGCGCCATCTGGCCCCGTGGTAAGCGACTAAGCTTGTGTTACGGTGACTAGACAACGGATATAATACTTATATTTATTTTTCTTTTGTAAATACATACATATTATACATAGAGGGACACCCAGACCAGACACAAATATTTATTTTATAAGCATAAATACTTGCACCCGGCGGGAATCGAACCCGCAACCTCCTCCATTGCAGTCGCGCTTTCGCACGACGCGCCACAGAGGTCGTCAAATTGTAAATGGGTTGTTTATGAGATTATATATACAACATGAGATTGTCTATTATTCCCGCTGGCCCCTATCTCTGCTTGACCCCCACTGGTGGCCAGCGAACCAATTTTTAAAAAATTGTTCTACTGGCCGCCAGCGGGGGCCATCGGCTACATACTGTAGATTATAAAAACAATTTTGGATAACAAAAGTAACATTATAATAAGTTTTTCCTTGACAATAGTGACTTTTTCATCTCAGCGGTTGAGCTTAATCCTAAAAGCTTCATCCGAGTCAGTTTTCACGACTTACGCAGCGTCCTACGTGGGCGATCGGATGCGAATGCGATGCGACGCGGTGCGGCGCGGAAACAAGGAACAGTCGAGAATCGCGCCGCATCGCACTTTACGTGCATTTGGTTACGTAGGACACTTCAATAGCTATCGACTGTTCGTTGTTTCCGCACCGCACCGGATCGGATCGCTTCGCAATCGCGTTCGCATCCAATCGTCCACGTAGTACGCTGCGTTACACTTGATGAGGCGTGTGCTTGCCTGAATCAGTTTCATTTTCTTTCTTTTCTTTGTAACCTCTAGCTATAAGTAGAACATTTTGTTTTCGTTTCATAAGTAACCTCATTAAAAAACCGGCCAAGTGCGAGCCGGACTTGCGCACGAAGGGTGCCGTACCATTATCACAATTGGGCACGGAACCTTAAAATAAACACTGGACAAAGCGAATTCCGTGTACGAAACGACGACGCACGTTTGCATTAATCTTTACCATTGACGTCAGTTTATCGCTAGATGGCGCCAGTGGTAAAAATAAGTCGTGCTACGTTGCGTTTTAAAATCACGTTTGGTGTATGGGTGCCCCCTTAATTACGTGTTTTAGTTTTTTTTTAGTATTTGTTACGGAACCCTAAAAAACAAGCACTCCACCATAATATCTTCAACTCTCTGTATTTTACCTACTTAATTATAATCTTACTTAATTTCGCCGCTCTCATAAAACGACGAAAAATGTAATAAATAACAGGAAGTTTCCTTCAGGGTAGGTATATACCTACCCTGAGGGTAACTTCCTGTTTCCTGTATATACTCGTAAGGGCGGCAGCAGACAGATTATTTTATAAGAGAGAGTTAGGAAACCATTTTTTTAGTCAATCCTGAAGCATAGTCCTGTAAACCTGAAACAATGCTAAAAGTAATTAATTAATACCACGTGATTAAAACTGAACGCTCGGCCGAGCTACATGGTAATCATGGCAATATGGTAGGCGGAGTGGGGGGTGTAAGGTTTTTTTTTTCGTTACGGAATTTCTTGATTCGGTGGCCGCGCTCAAAGCCCGCGATAAAAGCTATGCAATAGCTTAAAAATCCATTATTTTAGTTTTAGCTAAGCTTATTGCTAAGTTATTTTATAGGGGTGTGAGCGGTTTCGACGTATCGTCCGATAAAAGATAATTTTCCTCTACCTCCCGCCTAAAGCTGTGTACACATAATTATGAGTGTATTTAAGGAGGATATTTACATGATCTGAGCTCATCCGGACTGCGAATCCCGGGGCACGAACTCAACACTTGTTCGAGCGTTATTAATGGAAAAATCTGACGTTGTTTTTATAACATTATCTTTTGATAGCTGCGTCCCGCGGTTTCACCCGCGTAAGCCCCGATCCTGTAGGAGTATCGGGATCAAAAGTAGTATGTTACTCGGGGTGAATCTAGCTTTCTAATGGTAATTTTTTTTTTTTCATTGGTCCAGTATTTTTTGAGTTTATTCATTACAAACATACAGACATACACACAAAAATACAAATCTTTCCTCTTTATAATATTAGTAAAGAGTATAGATATCGATAGAGGTGTATATTTTTATTATTTATACTCTTAATGTTTTTTGTGTAAAAAATGTCGTAATGTCCAACCTAGAGTTTAAAATTAAGAGTATCAACGCCAACGACCTTGAAACTGAAAATCCCTGTCGGGCTCATCGAAAACTGTTGATTATTTCATGACGGAATGTCGTAGAACTTTTTTTTGTGCACAGATTGTAGGTGACATTGTTTCCTACATTTTGGTGTAGTTTTAAGACAAGAACATCCTATTGGTGCAAAGCCTATCCGAATTTTAGACAAAAAATGTCTGATTTGGCTAAAATGTCGATAGGCATATTTGTATGGAAACTGCACTAAAATATCGGAAACAATGTCGCCTACAATCTGTACACAAAAAAAAGTTCTACGACATTCCGTCATGAAATAATCAACAATTTTCGATGCGCCCGACATGGATTTTTAGTTTTTCAGTATAGGGCCCTAATCATGAAATAAGCAGTGGAGTTTTTTTTGCCTAGCTCTGTAGAACAAACCCCTATCGGGTTAAATTTTGGTTCTCGTTAGTCAAGCAAACCAAAAGATCTGGTTTGTCACGTCCTTGAAACGCGCTGTATATGCATAATATGTATTCAGGAGGTTGAAGTAATGCAGCAGCTGCTTTTACATGTTTTTCTTCACGTCTAGGCGACCAACTTTTTGTACTACAGTTGTTGGAAATTCGAAGAAGTTTCCAAAAATTTCGAGTTGAAAGTTTATTCGAAAATCAGCTGTTTCCAAGAGTTAGAGATCATTAACCTGAAATTGTTCTTTTATTTAGATTGAACTACTACATACAATCTTAATATTAATTTCCTTTATTTTTAAAAACAGGATATCCGTATAGGGTTCCGTATCCAAAGGGTAAAAACGGGACCCTATTACTGAGACTTCACTGTCTGTCCGTCTGTCACCAGGCTGTATCTCATGAACCGTAATAGCTAGACGGTTGAAATTTTCACAGAAGATGTATTTCGGTAGCCGCTACAACAACAAATAACAGAATAAAACAAATATTTAAGAGGGACTCCCTTACAACAAACGTGTTTAAAAAAAAACAAGGGAATTTTAATGCAATATGAGGTCGCTTCTGATTGGTCAGAGTCAAATCGAGTAGGTCATGGAATTCAAAATGGCTGCCCTGTCTGTCAAATATACCAGTCTGCCTTCACTTACCAAAGAGTTTCTTATAAGTTTCAGATTTTGTGCCAAAGTTTTGTTTTTCAATTTTTTTTGGGGTGGTTCGTATAATGGGAGTAAGAATCGAAGCTAAATATTTCACATTTCCCTATCAGATTTAAAAATTGGTTGTTGTAAACCATTTTAGGATTCCGTACCCAATTGTGATAGTGGTACAATTGGGTACGGAACCCTAAAATGGTAAAAACCACCCTTCGTGCGCGAGTCTAGGATTTTTTTTATTGGGTAGGTGAGTAGTAGGGTAGTGTATCTTTGACATCTATCTTTGGATTATACCTGTGTATCATGATTGAATAAATGAATTGAATTGTAGTAGTAGGGTAGGGTAGTAGTAGGGTAGGGTAGTAATAGTGTAGGGTTTGAGTTTTTTTTATTTCACGGGCAGGACAACGTCGTGCTAGTTTAGGTATTACAAAGAATACAATTTGTCTCTAAACGATTTCCCATTGATGTAATTCAACAAAATTTGTTCCGTCGAATATCCCATTGGCTTTAGGTATTCAAAAAGAATTAAATAATTTCAAAGGAGATTACATCGAAACGGTCTCACCTAGAGCGAGTTCGAACAAAAAACTGTGTGCCGCCCGCCGCCGCCGGTGCGAGAGCGGGCGCGCGCCATCTCTCGCGTTGCTAGGCAACGGGGCGATCAATACAGCCTCCGCCGGGCCGCCTAATTACCCCCCCTTGGTGGTGGGCCAACCCCCTCCCACCGCTCGAGGAAACTTTGCCCTCCCAACCGCACCGTACGCGTTCACGGATTTAAATATCGAATGATAGAATTCAAATTCTAAATATTTTTCACTTTGTGTGTTTGCTTTGACTGCGGGCGGCAACATTTTGTTTTTGAAGTTTAACAATAATATTTTTATCACCTTGTTTTTGTTGTTGAATTAGGTACATGAAAATGTTTTTGTTAATGCTCAGCACAATAGTATGAAACCTTAGATTACCTAGTTAAAGATGTATGAGTAATTTCCCTAACAGTTAGACTTTGGAACTGGTGAAGCTCATCCGCCGGAGACAAGTTTAAAATGGAGCACTATCTGGCGACCTTTCACCTTCTAGTCTTTAATAGAAACTAGTCCAGTTCTATGTATAAAATCTTAAATCAAATAGCGTTTTTAAGTGGTTCTCCAAATTTGACGTTTCTGGGCCTTTCCAATTCCCCATGTTCACAACTGGACAAGAGTAAATCGTACGACAATACAACTTGCTGGGGATGGTAAAAGATATTTGTAAAGAAAGTAATATCTATACTCATATTATAAAAATGTAACGTTGGTAACATATATGTATGTAAGTATGTTATGTATTTGCCGGGTAATCTCTGAAACCACTGGACCAATTGCAAAAATTCTTTCACCAATAGAAATCTACATTATCGAAGAGTAACGTAAGCTACTTTTGATCCCGATATTCCCACGGGATCGGGACTTAAGCAGGTTAACCCGCGGGAATCTGCTAGTTTTATATAAAATAGATGGTCGATTAACATCAGACATTTGCCAAAACCTAAGCTGCCTACCTAAATCAAGTTCTCTCCCTCAGGGGTTGCTAACAAACCTTTACAATAGGATAACTCACATTTCGTTGAGTTTCTTTACGGCCTTACATGAAATGTAAAACTAAATTCGACGTGTGCGTTGAGTTGAGACCGGTACCCTGGCAACCCTTCGGGAGAACTGTTACCTATTGAAATGATACAAGTACTAGCTGACTTCGTATCCCCATTAAAAAACTGGTCACTGACAGCACTACAATGCTTTAGTTACTCACTGGAGAAGAAATAAATAAAACTTCTTGGAAGGATGGAACCCATTTCGTTTGTTACAAAAGTTATAAGGAAAAGATTTTCTCGACTTATCGTCACATTTTAACCAATTTACTCAAAATTTAACAAAATACATACCTAAACATTCCTCGTGATCACTTTATCTATTGGTGAAAATGTCATACAAGTCTGTTCAGTAGTTTTTGAACAAAAAGAAGGCCGACAGACAGACATACAGACGCGGCAGACGACTTTTGTTTTATAATATGTAGGTCGCATTTACCGTTCTATGATATAAACTCAAGTAGTGAACTTTTTAAATTCACACGATTTGTTAACATAGTTACATTTTCCCGGGTCTTAATCGCGTATTTTCATTTATTTTCTTACCTCGACGTTTCAACCATGTTACAATGGTCAGTCCCCTTGCGATCAAGACCATTGTAACATGGTTGAAACGTCGAGGTAAGAAAATAAATAATTATATGCGATTAAGACCCGGGAAAATGTAACTAAAATCGGGTAAGTCGCCAACTATCATCACAATCATTTCTTGTATCAAAATTAGCAGTGAGCGAAGTATTGATTTATTTATTATTAAGTT
The DNA here is from genome assembly GCA_958496205.1 of Idaea biselata. Classification (NCBI taxonomy): domain Eukaryota; kingdom Metazoa; phylum Arthropoda; class Insecta; order Lepidoptera; family Geometridae; genus Idaea; species Idaea biselata. The sequence continues at coordinate 18,947,822 of OY292397.1, forward strand.
GAGTATTTATTTAATATACAGGGATGAACAGGCATCTTCTAAGCGTGCTACATCTTAGATCATAACGTCAGTTGCTATCTAGTTAGATAGTACAGAAATGCTCATTTATCTACCAATTAAAAAGACTTTCCGCACCTTTTCTCGTTTTCATCATTCCCACATTATTTTAAGATTCAATAGACAAAAACAGAGAGCGGGGCAGTTCTTGTTATATGAGGGTCGAAATATGATTTATTGAAAGGAAACTGCAACGTTGGTTGAACTCCTTTAAATTGAGGGAGAACCCCATTCAATGAGTTTGCCACGGGCCATGGAGGGCCTAAATATTTTTCTTTCTTCTTAAAGAGCCCAATTTTCATCAGAAAATCACCCTCAAAAGGTCATTTTTTTCGTTTTTAACTTGAATTGAACTCGAATTAGAAAAAACTGCTTAGCGGTGATAATTTTCTTTATAACTTCTTTAAATGTATGTGTATAGCTACTATCATGGTAAATATATATTACCTATCTGAGTACAGATAGGTAATACAGATGTTACAGATAAATGAATGATTTATCTGTAACATATGACATTAAAAATGAGCACTTTCAAAGTGCTCATTAATTCGAAAATGGAACTCCTGAATTGGAAAACCGTTCTTCAAGCAATATCTTTTAATCGTAGTTTTGAAAGAGCTATCCAACGATATCCTAATCTTCTTCTTCTTAGTTATTGGCTTCTGTTCGCTATAAAAGCGCAATTGTGCTAATAATTGTGAGGTATATATGTGTCTAAATTTGACGGTTTATTGTATGGTAGAGAGGAATCTAATTTTTCTTTGTGGTGTGCGGTGGACATATTCGGTTTCTACTTTAAAAAAAACTGGTTATGTAGTCGGTTGAAGAGCACTAAGAATGAGCTTCATCGGTATGATCGCAGTCATGGTGTTTTATTATAAAAAGGACAACACAAAATAGAAATAATTAATACTCATTTATTATCTAATATCTAAATATATAAAATAACTCACCACTCTTCTTGTTAGGTATTGACTTCTTAACCCTAAAAACATTTGCTTAGAACATTTTGATAATGGGCTCTTAACAATTATCTACCAATGAAATAAAATTCAGATAACAAGACACAACAACGTCTCTCGTAATTAAAGTTGAAAGCAAACTATTTTATTTTCTTCTTTAGTTCTTTTACAAATAAACTCCGATAGAGTCCTTAAGTGTACGTTTCGTTTGATGGCGTCTCTCGCTTCACATTTTATTTCTTCATCTTGGAAACTTGAAGTATTCTTGAATTCAATTTGATAGGAAAATTAATTGAATTTGCAGTAAGTTAATAAGTACGTAGAAATAATTAAAAACTAGTTAAATGTGCTTTCAATATTTGAACAAGCTCTAGTAGTCCGGGCTCTTTTGCAGGAACCTTATTTTTTATTAAGACAGTTTCTATGAATATTTTGTGGTTGCTAAAAGGTGGCCGGGTGCACCCCCCACTCCCATCAGCTGTATAGCTTGATAATACATTTTTAAGGTCCTGTATGAGGACATGGGGACGCAAGATAGTTTCTTGTTGTTTCTTCTCATCGGAAGGCGCGTTCCGATACCACAAACCATGCGTACCTCTTAATTTTAAGACACTTCAAAATGATCATGTATGTGTAAACAGCTACTTAATCAATAGAAAATTGAGTATTAAGAGGAGTATTTACGCCAACGACCTTGAAACTGAAAATCCCTGTCGGGCTCATCGAAAATTGTTGATTATTTCATGAAGGAATGTCGTAGAACTTTTTTTTGTGCACAGATTGTAGGTGACATTGTTTCCTACATTTTGGTGTAGTTTTCAGACAAGAACCTCCTATTGGTGCAAAGCCTATCCAAATTTTAGACAAAAAATGTCTGATTTGGCTAAAATGTCGATAGGCTTCAATACGTTTCGACATATTTGTATGGAAACTGCATTAAAATATCGGAAACAATGTCGCCTACAATCTGTACACAAAAAAAAGTTCTACGACATTCCGTCATGAAATAATCAACAATTTTCGATGCGCACGATATGGATTTTCAGTTTTTCAGAATAGGGCCCTTAAGCTCAAACTATAGCTCGAAAATTTATACTTGCTGTGTCCCGGGGTTTCGCTCGCGTTAGTGCTGATTCTGTGAAAATTGACAAAAATAATTTCTTAGCGTCCGCTAAGTCTAAAATTTTAGGACTCTCTGTTAATCGGTTTAAGTTATACGTTAATGTTAATAGTCAGTAAAGACAATGAAATCATAAGCGACGTTTAAAAAACACGTAAGTTGAAAATGTTTCAATTTTTAAATTGATTTACATCAAATGTACCTAAGCTAAGACCACACGTGGATCACACTAGAAGCACTAATTGTTATTTCCTTTCATATCTGTCATACCTCAAAATAAATATACCTATGCAATTTAATTTCGTACTTAAATAGAATAAAACCTACATAAATATGCACGTTCAATAATGATCTCTACCAACCCCTTCATTCAACCAATATTCCCATTGTTAAACTATGAAATTCGAATCCTATTCGCCATCGAAATTTCAAAAGCTGAAAACTATTTCATCCCGGAATTGTTTCTGTGAAAATGCAACATAAAGTGGTTGTCACGAGTATAATTCCTCTTCGTTGCACGTCAGACGCAGTTCGTTTCGAACGGGCTTCTCGTTTCGGCCGACACCTCGCTTCACTATAAAATGTACAATAAAAAAGAGGGAATACTTTTGCGAAACCAAATTTGCATTTCCCTTTTTCTCTGTGATATTTTTTAAATGCGGCATAAAATAAGATTTGTTAAGGTTTTCGATTGTGCTATAACCTCGTGGGTAGCTTTATCTCTATTTTTGTTCCTACATAGTATACGAAACAGTGCGAGTAGATATGACTGTTCAAAACTTTGTATACCTTACACTTTCGTAATTAACTCATGTTATCTACCTGTGAGAGCTAGCAGCTTAAAGAGAAATCCACATGAAAACACCTGAAAGGTAATAAAACAGATATTAACTTTATGAAAGTTAAATCCAGTGAGGGCATTAGCAAAATGCGGGTACGGCAAAAGAATTCTCGTCATTCGTAAAAAGCGGATTAACGCATTTCGGATGAGAGCGCTTGCGATCCGGGTATGCGAGAATGCGTGGCTCGCTTTGAGTGCCTCTTGCATAACTCCTGTCCGCTTCACCGATCACCTTGCTTGGAACTTGGGTAGCTTTCAAGCTTTCAACTGAGTACGCTAGTCCTCTTCTATCCTATCCTACTTCCTACTTTATTTCCTACTTTAATAAATTAATTCATCATATCCTACTACCTTACTAATATTATTAATGTCTGTATGTGACTTTGTAACTCTTTCACGCAAAAACTACTGAACCTATAACCGATGAAACTTAGAATATATAAAGCTGGAGACCTAGAATAACACATAGGCTACTTTTTATCCCGATATTCCCGCGGGATCGGGACTTACGCGGGTGAAACCGCAGGGCGCAGCTAGTATTCTAATATTTCTAAGTTCTATCTCTACTAGTTTTAATTATTTTGTACTCAACATTTAAGAACGTGGCGACTGTTACCATTTCCATACAAACTTAATACCAAAATAAATTATGAAAATTTTAGTTTTCTACCTTAATATCGATATTATTCGGATTAAGATTTTACTTTTAAAGGGTCCCCACCGCGAGGTTTTCCAAAACATTAATTCGAAATGAAATAAAACGGAGAAACATTTTTTTCATTTAAAAATGTTTCTCCGTTTTATTTGAATGTGAATGAATATTTTGGAAAACCTTGCGGTGGGGACGAAATGAATTGACGAATTCGAAATGAAATAAAACGGAGTAACATTTTTTTCATTTAAAAATGTTTCTCCGTTTTATTTGAATGTGAATGAATATTTTGGAAAACCTTGCGGTGGGGACTCTTTAAAAGGAAAATCTTAATCCGAATAATATCGATATTAAGGTAGAAAACTAAAATTTTCATAATTTATTTTGGAAGTTTGTATAGAAATGGTAACAGTCGCCACGTTCTTAACATAAGATAAAGATAAAGATAAAGATAAAGATAAAGATAAAGATAAGTTTATTGTTTCTTAAAAGTGACTGGTACAGCAGAGCTTAACTTAACTTAAAACTAGCTTAAGCTGTTAAAGCTTAGTACCCTAAGGGAACTCTGTCCCCCACACTAGGTCTCTAGTGAGCCTGTACAGCGGGGTTACAGTGATTCGCATTGGGGATTTTAATATGTGTGGACAAGCTTAAATGTAAAATAAAGGAGTAATAGCACAAATATATAAAAATAAAAATAGAGTTTAGTACGGCCGGTTATTACCCGTAAGGTCTATACATTGTTTTGTTTGTGTTACTAAAATATGTCTGAATGTGTATAGGTATGACTGTCGCGTGATTGTGTTAGTGAGGGTGAGTGTATTGGTGAGTGTGGGTAGTGAGGTGTGTAGGAGTGAGTGTGAGTATGAATGGAGTGGTGTGTGATTGCATGAGTGAGTAGTATACTAATTAGTGGGGATGGATATCGTGTGTAGATGTAGGTGTGTAGAGATTTATATTTTGGTAGTGAATAAGCATTCTGTTTCGTCATAGCTAAGGGTGAGTAAGTGATTGTGTAAGTATTTGTTGAGTTCTCGGTAGCTGAAATGTAGTAAAGGGGTCTTGTCGCTGAGGCAATTGTAGAGCACAGGGCCTAAGTATTTGGAGCTTCTTTTACCAACCTTTGTTTTTCTTCTGGATACAGCAAACACTACGTCTTTTCTTCGTTTCTCTTTATTTTTTTCCAAAATGTGGTGGTCGACAAGTGCATGTTGACTAATAGTTACTGCTTTAAGAAATAATTGTCTAATGGTGAGTACAGAACATTCTTCGTAGAGTGATGCAGTAGAGTACAATCTAGGTCTGAATTTAATCACCTTGAGGAGCATCCCATTGTAAAACGAGTTACGAGTATAATAGTGTTAAACATATACCTACTCCATTTATAGTTATATGTATAAGCGGATTAAAATAATAAGTATTTTATACCTTATCTCCGATGAATAACAACGTTTGGCATAGTAGGTTTAATTGCTGTGTAGCAATAGTAGGTTTGAAAACTAAAATGGTCTTAGTATGGCTTTTAGCGATAAGGCTGCCTATTTGTGCAACTTACATTTTAAGCTTTGTCTTTACTCTATGTATTTTTGTCTTGTTTTCTTGTCTTATGTTGTACAAATAAAGTTATAATCTATCTATCTATCTATGGAATGAAATCTTACTTAGGAAGTCATTATTGAAACAAAGACTGAGTAAATTTAAAAAAAGTGTCTTGAAATGAAAATGTTTCGAAGCAATACGAATTAAGTACGTTTTTCTTACGTTTTTTAGTTGAACAGGTGCCAAATGTAGACTTTCTGTGGAATACGATAAAGCTATGCAATTTTAACAGACAATTCAATTGTTCTCTCTTTGCCAACTTAAAAGTAGCCCCATGTAAAAGAAAATAATTATATGCCATACGTTTTCAATTATGAAATTGTGATGAAATTCAAATATTCTAAAAATCTAATTAGGTATCAAAAACTACTACTTTACAGTGTACTAATAGTAGTAACATACCTATAAGCTACATGAAAATGTTTTAAGGCGCGAGTAAAATGACGGTTTTAGATACAAATGATAGATTTTTTCATGCCGAAACAAGCCACAAATAACCTGGTTTTTAAGGTTCCGTACCCAAAGGGTAAAAACGAGACCCTATTACTGAGACTTCGCTGTCTGTCCGTCTGTCCGTCTGTCACCAGGCTGTATCTCATGAACCGTAATAGCTAGAAGGTTGAAATTTTCACAGAAGATGTATTTCGGTAGCTGCTACAACAACAAATACGAAAAACAAAATAAAACAAATATTTAAAAGGGGCTCCCATACAACAAACGTGTTTCAAAAACAACAAAGGAATTCTAGTGCAATGTGAATTCGCTTCTGATTGGTCAGAGTCAAATCGAGTTCTTCATGGAATTCAAAATGGCTGCCCTATCTGTCAAATATACCAGTCTGCCTTCACTTACCAAAAAGTTTCTTATAAGTTTCAGATTTTCTTTGAACTTTTTTTTTCTTTTTAGGGATGCGGTCGTATTATGGGAGTAAGAATCGAAGCTAAATATTTCACATTTTCCTACCAAATTTAAAAATTGGTTGTTGTAAACCGTTTTAGGATTTCGTACCCAGTTGTGGTGATAGTGGTACGGAACCCTTCGTGCGCGAGTTTCGCACTTGGCAGGATTTTTATATTTATAGATTACCATTATACTTTAAATGTCCTCTTCGTCGTAAAAACATGAAATATTAATACTTTTTAAACAATAAAAAATTATCACAATGTTACGAATAATTTTCAACTAAAATCAATTTATTTGCAAAACTTTGCGTATAACTGAGTCAATATTTTAATACATAGTATAAAACTATTTTACTCAGGTACCCTTCATAGTGCTTTGATGAAATAATGTACATTTCACGAGTAATCATCGTTTTTTACGAGAAATCATTGTTTTTTTATCGTACAATTCTATCCCAGTCATTCCTATGCCACCGAAAAAGGACAGGTAATTTAGTAATTACCTGTCCTTTTTCGGTACAAAAAAAATAACATAACACTAATTAAGACGGCGATAGATGGTTCTATCGCCGTCTTTATTAGTGTTATATTAATTTTCTTGAAATTATTTTTATCGTCTTCCCTTTTCCTTTTTTTCAACTCCCTGAAGGGCTATTAAATAGTCCTTCAGATATTTTAAACTGAACAAGAAGATGATTTAAATGATTAACCAGCTATCAGTGCGTCATACTTCTGAATAATATCAAATGATTTCCATCAAATAGAATAGGTACCTAATAGTACCTATACATAATTTCCATACTTTACACGTAGTTTCATTTCCTTTAAATTATATTTTATTTAGCTAAAAATCTTACCCAAACCCTTAAAGTTGGAAAGCAAAATTGTATACAAATGAGTTGGAGCAGGCAGCGCGTGGTAAAACTCCTTGCATCAACATTGTGAAAGCGGTAGCGGCTTCCGCGACTCTATTTACGAATTCATTTCATTGCTTTTGACTGGAGCGTCGAGTAAAGTCAAGGCAAGCTTTCAATTCACCGAGTTTGCTGACGGTTTGCTGTTCTTAACGTAAAGAGTCTTGAAGTCGTGCCTACTGTGTATTATTTAGTTTTTTTAAATTTACGATCTGACGTTTTGTTTCTTTGTATTTTATATAGGTATTTTCTTCAGGAAATGTGTCAAATCTTAGCCTACAATTAAAAAACGAAGAAAAGGACCTACTCATGGGCACAATGTAGCCTTTAAAAAATACATTTGCTAGAAAATCTATTGTTTGCTGTCGGTTATGTTATGTATGGCGCATAATTAGATAGTAACTGATATTGTACCAATTTTATTTTTCCTATGTGTCAAATATTCGTTCACCGTTTATTCAGTGAATTAACACTGCAATAGAAATAGTCATTCTTTTTTTAAATTATAAATGTCATTTCATGATTGTGATACCCACTCATAACATAATGATTCAGTCATTTGGTCGAAAAAATAGAGGTTACCTGGAAAGTTTTCCAGGAGTTTTGAAAATTAGTAATTTTATAGATTTTGACGTGCTCTTTTTGAATTTTAACTTTGCCACCTCGTATCTTTGCCGCTCGCGCCGCCATATTGCAAAAATGGCGCCTAAAAGCAGTTTTTTGATAATAATTCCTTTCCGACGCATTTTACAAGAAAAACATATCTATACAAAATAATAGTAGAGAAAATTTCCTACAATTTATGTCATAACCTTTTTTTTCCTAAAACCAATCGTTTTGGCGTACGAGCGCCGTAAACCATTATACAACTACGCCAACGTATAATCGTCGTATAATCAACGTCCAATGGCAGGACATGCGTATTCACGTGCAGTAAGAGCGCATATACTGACTCATCTTTCAATTGCTAAAATTGTCCTACAATTTATTGATTTGACACCCGATCTCAGTGCAGAATTACATAAAATTTTAGATAATTTCGATAGGTCAGTGATACTTGAGGCGGACCAGGAAGAATGCTGCAAAAAACTTGCTGATAAATTTGAGAATGAATTGATTAAACTTGAGCAACGTGGTGCTACAGCGAAATTATGGGTTCAATATTTTCGGATGGTTACACATTTGAAGCAATTCATTGAGGCAGAAAGAATGGGCAACTGGAATTTACATCTTGACACTGTCCAGAAAATGATACCTTATTTTCATGCCAGTGGTCATTTCTTATATGCAAAATCTTGTCATTTATACTTGCAAGACATGCTTAATTTAAAGGAGAGAATGACAGCTGAAGAATACGAACAATTTACAAGTAAAGGGTATTTCACAATTAGACGTTCTGACAAATTTTGGTGTGGTACGTGGTCAGATATGACAATTGAGCAATCGTTAATGAGGACGATGAAATGTCTTGGTGGGCTTACTCATGGTCGAGGAGTCAAAGAAAGCGTGCTATCCAAGTGGACTTTAGGAATGGCATTTCTGTACAATATTTGTGACGAAGTTGAGAAATTTTGCGACGTAGCTTTTTCCAGTTCCGAGCAGCATGTCGAAATAAGAAGTTCACGGGTTAAACGTGACAATGATGATATAAAAAATTTGATGAGTATAGGAAATGAGTATTTCTGCCGAAACGTGTGTTGAACTACACTTTACGGCGCTCGTACGCCGAAACTATTGGTTTTAGGAAAAAAAAGGTTAAGACATAAATTGTAGGAAATTTTCTCCTCATTATTTTGTATGAACATGTTTTTCTTGTAAAATGCGTCGGAAAGGAGTTTTTATCAAAAAACTGCTTTTAGGCGCCATTTTTGCAATATGGCGGCGCGAGCGGCAAAGATACGAGGTGGCAAAGTTAAAATTCGGTAAGAGCACGTCAAAATCTATAAAATTACCAATTTTCAAAACTCCCGGAAAACTTTCCAAGTAAAAATACCAAATGACTGTACTATAATATGTATTTGAAAAAAAAGAAAGACTTTATTTATGCGGTGCAAAAGTATAATTACTGAGTAGAGTAAGCAGAGCATAATAATAAATTATAGAAAAGTGTGAGTCCTATGGTCATTATGTGTGTATCGAAGGAGGTCTCCCTTCCATCCTCGGTTCTCGTTAAGCTACGAGCTCTCGAACTGTTCGACGGGGAAGCTTTGAGCTCCTTTGAGAGACCGTGCTCCGATATAATTGGATTCCTTCAGTATTTCTAAGCAAACAACGCATCTTGCTAGCGCCGCGCCGCGCGCCATTCCCCTAATGGAATACCTACATATTTGCAAGGTGCATAGAGCTATTATTATGAACTCCAGTATCGCTGAGATATTTTTCTATTAGAAATAGGTAGGTATTTGAAAATTGAATTTTGTATTGAAGTTTTATAAATAAAAGTAGGTATAGTTAAAGCTGTTGAACGATTTATGAAATAGAAAACTGCGTGCTTGTTATATCTTATATCTATAATATGCTTTGTCCTGACTGACTAATCAATGCACAGCTTAAACCGCTTGTAGTACCTAGAGAGCTGAAATTTGGAGTGTGTTCCTTACGTGATGTAGGGGTCCGATAAGAAAGGACTTTTGAAAATTCGGGATCGGGACTTACGCGGATGTATGTACTACATACATTGTACGGTTTGTTGCAAACAGAACAGCAGCTATTTAACGTTTGGTTCACATTATTTTGTAATTGATAATGTTTTAAAACAAATTGACTGCCGGTATATATACATCACTAGAAGAGGTTTACCCGTGTTAGTCCCGATTCCGTAAGAATATCGGGATCAAAAGTAGCCTATGTTACTCCTCGATAATGTAGCTTTTCATTGGTGATAGAATTTTTGAAATCGGTAACACTAGTTTCGGAGATAACCCCATACACACACGTTACCAACGTTACCTCTTTATAATATTAGTATAGATTAGAGGTGGTCGGACAGGACCGTTTTGGACGTTACCAACAGTAACCCCATCTAACATTTCCGAAAATAATAGGTAATTATGTCACTGAGCCACTGACCCTGGATATATCAACCTTTAGACTTAAAACGTAGGTATACTAACCATAATTCTACCAAGTTGTAGTTTTCAAACGAACATTTCAAAGTAATAAAAGTTCACGCCCGTCGGGTGGCTGGTGGTCGACTCAGCAGACTATCAAACTGTTTAATATCAGAATAACCTTAAAACTGTGACGTTATATTTAATTACTGCAACAAAGCGTCTATATCTATTCCATTATAACTGTTAGAAAGACATTCGAAGTTTGTGGCCCGAGGGCGAGCAGAGCATCGTAAAAGCCATGAGTCTGTTCGTTATCGCTCCACATAGACGTGCCAAACTTTTCTATCGGCGTGCAAGTTGGCACGTGCCAAGTTCCTATCGATGTAGTGGAAAATACTGGTATCGGAACTGCTTTGGCACCAAAGCTAGAGTCGAATACGGCTTCCAAACATTTTCTATGCATTCGAAATGGACTGCGCTTACTGTTATTACGTAGTTTGAAACTTTGTAGACTTTTGCTTAGTAGCAGAGTTTTAGTGGATTCTGTGAAACATGGTTGAGTTTTCTTATCATATTTTTTCGGCTTCAGTTTTGAATTTTTTATTTTCATTTGCTATAAGTCTCTCTTTAGTAATTATTTAGATCAACCGTTTCATCAGATAATCGTTTCAAAGTAAAATTATCGTTAAAACTCTTAACTCCGATAAAAATCCCATTTTCTTTATGAAATAGAATGAACCTACGTAAATACGCTTGTTGTTATAATCCTTAAAATATTAAGAAATAACCTTCCTAAAATTATAAAGGACGGTCTGCCCTCCCTTACTTTTAATAAATTAATAATCCAAAGCTTAATTAAACATCGTTGTTCAGTAAAAACACATTTTTTCCGGCTTCTTCATTAATGGGTATTTGAAAAGGATATTTTGCTGGAGTGTTGCTTTGAGACGTCTCGTTCGCCTTTACCGCCTCAAGTAAATTGACTTTCAAATAAAAGCCGCAGATAATAAAACAGGTTCTGCCTCTGAAGCACCATTTTCTTCAGAACCAAATATATTTTAGCAGTTATTATTCGATACGAGTATGAGGAAAATACAAATAACATTTGCTACTCTGAAATAATTGCCATTTTCTTTAATCTTGTTCTACATTTCTCTATTGCAGTTTTTGAATGGTTTCTGAATGTCGCCTACATCAAATCTTATAGCAATGCAGAATTTAATATTCATTTTGCGTGGACGATTTTCAAATTACCTTAAACTCTCATCTCAATTTGCCTTCTAGTGTACGTTTCTTTGAATCTATTTATATCTACTAAACTTTCCTTATTCTATAACTGGGATATTTCCATATTATTTTATTATGGAAATTGAATTTGTTAGTTCTTAAAATTAACTCAATTCCAACGTCTCTAATACGTTTTTTGTTCATGGTCACTTGATGGTCACATTTATTAATAACAATTTAAATGTGTGATGGATGAACGTATTAGTTCAAAAGATTATTTATTAATAATTTTAATAAATAATCTTTATTAAAATTTATATCTCAATTTATTCAAGGGATTACTAGGGAACATCGTAAGTAAGGGTAGTCTCCTATTTCTAGGACTATTGATGATAAACGGACATACCAACTAAGAAACGTTTTTTTTAGGGGAAAGTCTACCTACTCGTTTCTCTATACAGACTTTCCTAACGTAGTCGACTGTTTCCTCCCTGGTTAAAGACATTTAAGAAAATATGTTAAGTATATGTCATAAATATCAGCCATGACATTATGATTTTTTTCATAATATAATTTTTCTAAATTTTATTTCTGTTTTGATTAGAAAATGAAAAACTAAAACGCCTGGTCATGACAGATAATAGTTTTATGTCATAAACAAACATTTGCTCTATTATCTTTGTCCAGGGAGGAAACAGACGACTACGTCTGTACTTAGATGAAAACAAAAATAGTAGATACGGTATATTCTAACTTTGCGTATTCGAAAAATGAGCTAGAAACACCTACATGCATTTACATAAAATTATTATGTTTAAAAACATTTGTCTTTAAGAATGATTCAGGGATTTGTAAATAAGCAAAAATGCGTTCTTATGGGTTTAAAAAAGATAATCGCAGTGTGTTTGACATATACGCCTGAGGCTAGTGCGTCAGCTAGACTCAGTTTTATCGTCTCATTTTCCAAGACTAGGTAACGTATCTGCTGTTTTTTGTTTTCATCTAAGCGTCTGTATGAAGAAAGAGTAGGTAGACTTATAATAATACAAATACTCAATTAAAACCAAACATATTTAATCAATAAGTACACGCTTAGAAATAAATTCTTTTTAAATTAAATCTCATATCAATAACATAGTTTGGCATAATAATGTTTTAATTAAACTAATTTGTTTACAATCATAAAATTTTATCAATTCCAACAATATCTATAATTCGAGTTCTAAATAAATATGTTTTAACTACAAATTAAGGAGATCAAGCATTATTCAGGTAACGTTAATACGAGGCGAATCGCCTGGTCCATACATTGTCGATAGAAAAATAGAAAGGTATTTAGTAAACGTTTATAAAGTAAACCAATATCGTATAATGTAGAAATTAACTACTGGTAACCATATTATTTTATAAAATTTAGCCTTTTCCCCGCTAATATCACCAATCACCATTATCACAATCGTGTACCTTTTATATTATATTATCATGGGACGTAGTCAATTACTTATTACAGTGCGTTAGTTCAATATAGTTGCAATTGAGATTTTGTCATCAATTAGAGCTTGCTTAGAACCTTAATGGCCTTATTAATAAACGTGGAGTAAGATATTAAGGCCAATATAGCCCTATTAGTAATTCTACAACTTTTTGTTTCTGTCTGTCAACTTCAAAAGTTCTTGTAACGGAAAAAGCCAAAGCATGCTCTCACTACTCCGACCTTACTCCACGTTTATTAATAAGGCTAATAGACTTTACAAAGTTAAAGTGCTATATTCACTACAGTAAACCAGGGGCTATATACGCTTAAGTAGCGATATAACCACAGTGCATACGCCTAAAGTTGCCAAAAGAATACTCGCATTTACTTTAGTGGCGTTTTAATAGTTTAAGGTTCAAAGTAAGCTCTAATTAATAGCAAAATATTTATTATAATTCAACAATATCTTACTAGATAGAAAGATAACTAAAATATGTAATAAATTAGGCATGCACCGGTAACATATCCTGGCTAGGACACAGCTAAATTAACACAAACTTATGCCATAATCCTAGGACATTCATCGTTTCAGTTATGATATGTTTCAAAAGTACACCTCCCACTATCACAGCCCTTACATTCAAGATTACCTATTTTAAGTGTCGTGTAACAAAAATAAATTGTATTAATACTTAATAAAATCTAGAGTTAACACTGTAAGTACTTAGGAATAAAGGGCCAAGTAGCACGGCACAGCTCCCAGCCGAAATTAATGTTTCATCAGATATCAACGAATTGATTTTAAACCTAAATAAACAATAACTGTAAGGATATATTAATATTTGAGCCAGGCTCGATTAACTACAGTTAGGTAATAAATTTCCTATGATAGATTGTTTTGATCGTGTGTAGTATTATCCAATCTGCGCGTAATTTATAAGTATGAATAACTTAGTTAATATTAAATCGCGAACGGTAACAACTTGAGCATATTCTTAATTAGATAGAATTAAGTTAAAATGAACAATGCGGGGACATGTGCTAGTACACGCGGGTTGGACTATACGTACATTAATCATGAGGCTCTCTCGGGTGCGTCCCACGAATCTGACCTTTTTTTACAACTAGTTCCAAGTGTAGGAAACACTTTAAAAAATAAAATCAAACTAGTTTCAACTTAGACTAAACGACGAATTATCATGAGAACTGGCACATGAAGTGGTAGAACTGATCGAAGTTCACAGGTTCAAGATTGGTCTCGTGATCCGACCGGTCGAGAAGTTCAGGGTTTCTTTTTAAGAAGTTCCTGACCCAATCCTCGCCGGCCATTCGGCTGTTTACATCGAATGGATGGTTTAGTTGATTGTCCTCAGCGTATTGAAAAGCTAATTCCCTGATGTCCCTCCTTGAGACTCCCATGAAGTATTTCTCCATGCTCTTGATGTAGCCGACGAGGTCCTTCTCTTGATCGTCAGTGAAGACACGTCTGTAGTGTCCCATGAGAGGTTTGTGGTCATCAGGTTGTTGGTAGCGGACTTTGCTAGCTCGTCGTTGCAGCGTCGAGCGTGGGATGTGGAACGTTCGTGCTGCCAGCTTGTAGCCCATCTTACCTGAGACGACGGCAGCCACCGCTTTCGCCATGTCCTCCTCGCTCCATGACTGGCGGCCGCTCAATCTTTCGTACTTTCTCACCATTTCTGAAATTAAAAGACAAACACATAAAATATATGGAGTAAGGAGTAGTATAGTAGAGTTATTTACAATTAATGATTTAGTTATTTACTGCAATCATTAACTTAGATTGATGGAAACTTAATTGTGTCGTAATAGTTTTGATTTGAATAAGGTAGGCCGTAGATACGTCCGAGTGTTCGACGAAGGGTAACCGCAGAGTTACCGGTTCTCTCGACGATCAATGCCAACTCGAGGTGAAAAAAATATATCCAAAGACGTTCTTGAAAGTATAAACACATAATTACTCTGAATCTCAAATTATTTACCTTTGTTTTTTATTAATAGAAATAATTGTAGGGAATTTGCCTGTTTACAAATTATCACGTACCTACTCTGTAGTGCTTAGAGTGTACATAATGTACTTATAAGTTTGTTTATTATATTACAAATGGGTATACCTAATAAAATACAATACAAATACGATTAAATTTATTCAGCAAAACAAGGTTTACAATAAGATTTATTAATAACAAAGTAATAGCTACATATTATTGAATCAGGCGCAGAAAGTATTCCAATAATTACTACGAGTCCTATTTTTATGTCGCTAGACAGTTAGTTGTGCGGAAAAAAAGTAGAATAATAACTAAATATGAAATATAATTGCCACGAATTAAAAAAGATACATTATAGGTATTGGGTGTACTAATAGATAGCAAAACACTAAGTACCTATGTCATTAAACCTTGGAAATATACGACAAGTACCAAACTGAGGAAAAGTAGTCCAAGTAATGAGCAAGTTGCAACATTGTCCGGTAAAAGAACGAAATAAACATATATAAAATAATAAAGAAAAATACCTTGCGCCGACACAATAATAATTATGATGTATTTAATTTATAAACGACTCGGTAAGCAGGTATTCCAAATACTTAACGCTGTCTTGGCGTAGTGTATTAAGGTCGTATTTACCATAATACCTACGTGTACTTGCTTCAGATGTTACTCAAATAGAATAGCTTGAACAAATATAATTGTAAACGATGTACCTAGTCATTTACACGCGTATCGGAACGAGTTTGTCATTGAGAGAGCCTCTAACGTGAGATCGGTATACCACAGCAATCGGAATGCTGGCATACTCGTACTGGTACCTACTGATAGCGCACACAACGTGCGATAAACGTATGGCGTGTTTTTCCAATGTGATAAACTCTGAAAACGTAGGTTCGTTGGGCGTTTGCGCTGCGCTTGCATTCATTGCATTGTGTCGAAACATGCATTGCGATGCAACTAGTACACGACCCGTAGGTACCCATCGCCTTTGCCGCAGAGCCAAATATGACCAATAAACCACTTTACCTAATAGCCTGACACATTTAACAAACAATTTACAAATCGCAATAATGACCTCAAAACGGGAAGTAGTCGACCGTCCTTGGATGACCGCGTCATTTTTTATTATCATTTAAAAAGAAGTGTGGCATCGTCAGCGCTCAGCTGTTTGTGTTAATTCCATAACACGTCTATCAACAGTGCTCTGTATTGATATAAGTTGTAAATCGCCGTATTTATTGCCTTGCCCCAACCACTGCTTTATCTTTAGACCATTCCCCGTTTCTGAATTCGTTCCAAAAGGCAGTGGAAAGCAAACATCAACAGAGCGTTGTCGAGATTTTACGAGGCAAATAAACTTGGTAGGGGACCGAGTACGGCGTGAGTCGAGGTTACTCTGACGCGTGACTTGCAAGGTCTCAGCTGCATTGCACGATGCGCCAAGGTTGGTTAGTTAGCTTCTCCATATCGATACGATGACGACGCGACGTAGAGCCAATCAATTAATTAAATAAACTTATAATTAGATTAAAAGTGTAAATAAAACAAACGAACCTGAAAACGCAGCTACATCAATGACCCTCGGCCGTTGCAGAAGTGAAATCTGCATCGGGCGGACGTTATCGCGGTGCATCGTTGCAATTAGAGAAGTAATGGGTTTCGTCACGTACGGTATATGAGATGTTGATACAATAATAGGAGTGCGTACTCACTCGCTGAGTGTTTGGGGTGATGTGGAGGCGCGGGGGAGCGCGCGGGCCGGGCGTGGAGGCAGACAGGCGGCAGGCGGCAGGTGGCGGAGGCGAGCGCTGGGTACCACAGTGCAGGCTCGTAGCGTGCGGACGGGCTGACGGCGCGCGCGACACTGGCGCGGGGCCCGTCTTGCCCCGCCGCCGGCCCTGGCGCGTTGACGTCACCTGGCCCAGGGCCCGACGACACACTACTATTTTTGTCCTCAACTAATTATCTAGATCCTGCCTTTGTCTGACCGCTCGCTTGACGCTATCGAAGAGGAAACCTGGGTTTTTATCTCGAGTACCTATCCAAACTACATGTGTTTATTATCTACGTGTTTGCCAATAAATTGCAAATTAATGATTTCACGTCACACATTGTTTAGACGACAATTTGTCGTCATGTCTACGTAGCGAATGCTTCTATGAATACTTATATGAGTCATTGCACTCGAAAATAAGTAAACTAAATATCGAATGCGTGAGCGTACTTCGTAAATAATATAATTTGTAGTAGGTACTTATCTATATTTAATAGACTTCACTGAAAACGCGGGATGAGATAGAACAAAGTTCATCTCTCCTATACTTCCAATACACACCGCTAGGTGTTTTAGTTAGTACTTATCACACAGTCGATAAAAGTAGATACATACATACTTGCTGTAGGTATTTATGTTCATATGTACGTACTACGTACGTCCCTGCTGTGATTTTCCTTTGTTCGTGGATACTTTGTAGAAAATACTTAGGTAGGTATGTCTTGCGTAAGATAATTCATTGTGTTCAGACTGAAAATGACTGACATTATACTGGAGAGCTCTATAACAGAGAGGTCTAGACCCTGGCTGGAACTTACGCAAATTAATCTATTTTACTTACCAAATACCTAAGTTTAATTAACTAGGAACTAGAATAGAGAAAACCCTAAACCATTATTTGACAGCAATACACAATCTTTGAGATCTTGTGTGGTATTGATACTATCAGCGTTTTTCTTTTCAACAAAATTTGAGACTTCGGCCAATTTTCATAAACTACTAAGTATACTTACTCTTAAAATTAGAGGCGCAGGTAGAGACTCAGTCCACGATCGTCCATCGCCAACTAAACTAAGTTATTTTAGCTTAGTGCGCTTCACAGCTTCATACAAGTAAGCTTATCGGGCGTAGTTTGAGCAGAACGTATGTAATATGTGTTTTGTATGAAATATTAGTAGAAGAAGGTCGTAAGTCTTACAAACGATTCTAGATCTTTTCTTCCGAAAACTGAATCTAAAAAGATGAAGCCTAACTGTACGTACGTACACCTTCTAAACACTTGCCTACACCACTGTACCTTCTCTAGAAAGAAGAAGGTCACTGTACTGAATTCCTGATTATAAATACTTATTTATAATTTCACCCGCGTAAGTCCCGATCCCGTGGGAATATCGGGATCAAAAGTAGCCTATGTTACTCAGGGTGAATATAGCTTTCTAATGGTGAAAGAATATTTGAAATCGGTCCAGTAGTTTCGGAGATTACCCCCAATATACATACATACATACATACATGTTACCAACGTTACCTCTTTATAATATTAGTATAGAAGTATAGATTATACTATTAGACTAATACTTATAGGTACCTACTACTTTTATACACCTCTACTAATACTTTACCCATGACTTACTACTTTTCATTAGTTACTTACATACCTTTTAATTACCAAGTTTAAATAACTTTTTCTTAGGTTTTCGAGCTTTGTATACTTACTCAACTTTTTACCTTAGCTTACCCTGTTTAATTTTACTATACTTACTCACCTATTTAAAATATAATATGCGAAGGTCATCAAATTTAATAAAAATTAAAACCCGGAAAATATCGGAAGGTATAAAATTAACACTTTTTTATCCCAATATTCCTACGGTATACTTTCTTCAATAAAACTTTAGAGCACTGCTAGTGGTTGTAAACTTAACATGATTAGGTAGATAAGCACTGCAAAAAGCAACGTGACAAATAATATCAATTTGAGGTCACACATTTGCTTACTCGGCTATGGATATGTGGACCATATGTAAAATACAAATACATTAATTGTAAATTCAGCATCAATCATTAAACCTAGTACCTACCATCTAACCTGACTCCGGATCAGCACAACAATGCAGCGAGCCCCGAATGCTAGCTAGAATGCTAGCGGCATTTCTGCGTTTTATGGCAATGCCGATTCTTTAAGCCAAATATAAATCAGCATTCCGGTGTCCCGCGTCGTCTCAATCACACGTTCTGAGAATAATGTATACCTAAATATTTCGGGCTCCAGGCCCTCACGGCCCTTACATCTCATCACCGAAGCACTCAAATACGTAACTGCTATTGTAACCATATGCTTTAGTAATGTAGATTATATTATGGTAAATTCATTGTCAGTATTTTGTTCTCGTCCATATTAAACAAGGTAGACCAATTTCATCTTTAAAAGCTTACATTTTGTCAAATAGTTGAATACTAGCCAAAAAGTAACAAAGGCGAACTGAAATTCCCCGAGATGAAAATGTTGGTAGCGGTTAAATGAGTCATCCGGGTTTGTCCTCTGTGTGGTTCGTACGAAATAGGGGCAAAGTTCGCATATATAGCTAGCTAGCTAGCTAGCATAGCTACATTATATGTGCTCCCGACACACTGGGTATACTAGTAGATACTGTAGAAACGATGGTCCGGATACAGCTCACGAAACTTGGTCTTTTGGCATTTTGTCTTACTTTTATTAATAGACTTTCAAATAAATCAAAAAGAGTTATCGAAATCGGACTTCATATGCCGGAGTACGGCGCGGACATATCTACATACATACAAACAAATATACGGGTCGAATTGAGAACCTCCTGCTTTTATTTGAAGTCGGTTAAAAAATGGAGAATTTTCTCAATTCGGTTGTGGCTATTTTTTTTCAATGGAAAATTATCATAGCATCTCTACGTAGAATCTCTACAATTGATTAATGGATTCGCGTGCTTCTGCTATTATTATAGATTTGCACCTAATTGTAGTTCGTCAAATCAAGGGCTATAATAAAGCAGTGGCTATATACTTTACTGTAATCTATTAATTTTCACAACACTTGTGCACCTTTCACAGCTAAGGGTTACAACTAAGTTTCCAATACAAAAACCGTCTTTTTCGATAATCTTCTATCTATCTTCTCTATGAAAAAAGATCAAAAAATGAAAAAGAAATTTTCTGATACAATAAATAAAATTATTTCTCATCCAAGTCCTTTCACAACTAAAATAGTACCTATGTATTCCTTAGAGAGTTCCTTCACGACAAATATCTCGTCATCATTGAAATATAGCGATGCAAGGTTCATAGTATGTCGTAGGTGCTCTACTCCGTTTTCGTCGAGTTCTTTTTACAATAATCTTAAGTACCTGCCTATCCTGCCTGTAGGTACGTTTCTATTAGCTACTTAATACTTACGCTATTTATGCCCTGAATAAAACTTTGGTTGTAAACAAGATGATAGTCCAGACGACGCCGATGGCTGCCTGCCGCAAACAAACACTTAAATATCGTCGCCAGCTGCGTTGCTTCCGCCAACTTCCTCCGTTCAATGTTGGATGGTAGATGTGTCACGGATGTAATGACATTTTATTGTAGACTAGTTGTGTCCCGCGGTTTTACCCGCATAAGTACCGATCCCGTGGGAATATCGAGATCAAAAGTAGCCTATGTTACTCAGGGTGAATGTAACCTGTGGCCGCCCACCATCCTAGGCCAACAGGGAGCCCCACACATCCCCGCCACTCCCCCCGGAGCGGTGGGAAAGTGCATAAGGTCGCATTTATCCTCGATTTAAAAAAAAAGGTAGTTTTCCAATAGTGAAAGAATTTTAGAAATCGGTCCAGTAGTTTTAGAGTTTATTCATAACAAACATACAGACGCACACACACAAATACAAATCTTTCCTCTTTATAATATTAGTATAGATATAGATTTCTTTAGTTCGATTCTCCTCAGTAGCTACAATTTGATTATTACCATAGTGAAAATGCTGGTACTAAGTGATAATGCTGTTTTAAATATTACTCACAATTGCGTAAATATTTCTTATCTAAAGCTTCATCTCTGAAGGAACGATTTAGTTAAGTACCAATACTTATCTTGTTTTTAACTTTTTTGATTTATATTTTCGGAACTCTCCCGTTACTTTTGCTGTGTAAGACCTTGCTTTTGGCAAAAGTTTACGTTTCTAGGTCGACGGGAAGCAAGTTTTTGACCCAAATTAATATTGTTTCGTATACCAGATATGGAATTTTCGATTAGCTGTGAATTGTAAAAAAACAAGGTCTTTAATTACTTGTTACAGTTTACATCTCTATTTTAAAATGATAGAATTTCAGTATTAGCTCTACCTACATCTTGTACAAACTTCCAAAATATGATGTGTGTTGTTTGGATAAAACTTAGGGTATGTTTGATAAATCTTAAGTTTACTCATTAGTTACATACAGTTGAGTTTAGCTATTTCATTCATTATACTGGACTAAACTCTCAAAGTCGTTTTTAGGGTTCCGTAGCCAAATGGCAAAAAACGGAACCCTTATAGATTCGTCATGTTTCATGAAATCTAAGGCGTTGCTATTCAATACGAGTATGAGTATGAGAGGTGTTAAGCTTTGTAGCTTTCTAGCAATTGTACCGAATCATAAATCATCTTACTCTTATTATTTTAGTGTTTCTGTTATATCATCTTTATAGATCTACTAGCTGACCCGGCAAACGTTGTTTTGCCTTATAAATTATATATATATAAATAGATAGTAGCCGATTCTCAGACCTACTGAATACGCGTATAAAATTTGGTAAAAATAACATTGTGACATGGAAAATTTATATATTAGAAAAACAATAAAATTGGCATGTTAAAAAAGTCTTACAGTGAAATGGTTTTAAAGTACGGAACAAAACTACTAGGAACAGGAGGAATCTCAAGCAGTACAGGGTTGAGAGGCAACCAGCATTTATGCCGTACATTAAAGGAGTAACAGATAAGGTCGCTTAAATCTTGGATAAATATACCGTTAAGACAATTTTTACTCCTTTCAAGAAGATAGGACAAATGCTGCGTACGCCCAAGGATACTTTTCCCCTCGAAAAACCCGGGGTTTATAAGGTTGATTGTAGTTGTGGAAAGGTCTATATTGGACAGACGAAGCGCACGGTGGTTTGTCGTATCAAAGAGCACATAAAGGCGGTGTTGGCATTAGCAGAGCACCTTTTAGAGGCCGGACCGAACCACTGGATTGAGTTTCACAAGCCGCAGGTAGGTACTTTCGACACAACGCCACTACACACCCCGAATGGTACGTGAAGCCATTGAAATTACTAAGTATAGTAATTTCAATAGGGAGGATGGGTTTCAATTGTCGAGGGCCTGGAATCCGGTGGTTAAGTTGTCTAAACCCACGAAGACCACTATAAGAAGTTCGCAAACCGATACTGTGTCGTCTGTCGAGTAAAGAATCGAGAACATAGTGAGCTTAGTGACAATAGTAGGGGACCAGGAACTAGACACAGCGAGCGCATTAGGAAGAGGGTAGTTCGATATGGACACCCCTAACTGTCATCACCTACCCGCAATCTCAAGTCTCGTGAACAAGCCAGTTTAAATTCCTGGCAAAAAAACGAGCTCAAAGAAAATACAAGTTTAAACATGGTAAATACCCCGTAGTGTAATAATATTTGTAGTGAAAACAACCATGTAAGGTTAAAATAATAACCCATTCATAAAACGAACAAAATAAGAAAGTGAAAAATCCTGTTCTTATTCATAAGTGTTTTTATTAAGGACTTTACGTCTGCCTGACGTCATTTATTTTTATCATTTCGTCACTCTGTCCTGCCAATTGGCACTTTCCTTGTATTGTTGGTATTTACCAGATTCTTACCTACCGTTTCACAGCTCAGAATTCAATTATATGTATATACCTACTAGCAGAGCCCCGCGGTTTCACTTGCGTAAGTCCTGATCCAACCTACTATAACGAATGACTAAATTGTACTAACATAAGTAGGCTCAAATCAAGTATCTTACCAATCCTATTAATCTTAAAAAGTTTATTTGTAACTCCTTCACGCAAAAATGACTAAAGCGATTGCTATGAAACTTGGGGTGCAGATAACTGGAGATCTGTATTAACACCTATGCTACTTTTTATTCCGATATTCCCCCGGGATCGCAATTAACGCGGGTGATACCGAGACTATAGGAAAACGATGTTTGGATGTTAAACTGACACATAGAGAGTAAAGATTCGACCTACTCGTTCTCCATACAAACGTATTGGACTGTTTCCTTCTCGGATAAAGACATTATAATATGTTTATATGTTTACATGCTATAAAACCTCTTATCTGCCATGACCATGCCCCTATGTTATGGTTTTTTTCGTTTTCTAACTATAATAGAAATAAATCAGAATTTGAAATAAAAATAACAATACGTAGGGGCATGGGGTCATGGCAGATGTAGGTTTAATGGCTTAATTATATTTTCTCTAAAATCTTTATCCAGGGAGGAAACAGTCGACTACGTTTGTATGGAGAAAGAGTAGGTAGATATCCTTTTTCCTTAATGACTATGCTCAGCTTACGGTGGTTTATAAATAACAGGTACCTACTCGTATATCTGATAACTCGTTGTGTACCGTGGTTCCTTCTGCCGAAATCAAGTAGCTCCACCAAGCTAAATCTCTAGCTTTATCCATGTTTGTATCGACAAACTCCGAAAACTGATTCACTACTGCTTAAACTTTACCTTCTTATAATATTAGTACAGCTACATCATACTTAAAGATTCAGAAACTTAGATAAAAAAAAGAGCTGTAACATTCAAATAAATGTATGGGACTTTTGTTAACATTTTTGATCTAAGTTTCTGAAATAGGCAATAGTAAGTATAATCAAATAAACCTACTAATAAATACAGCCCCTGCATGGCTAATTTAATACCAAGTTTCACGGTAAAGGTTTCAGGAGTTTTTGGGTAAAGGAGTATAGTTATAAACAAACTTTCACATTATATATTTGTACATCGAAATACGACTCATATTTGTAGGATTAATAGGTAAAAATCTTTCATGACTTATATGAAACTGGCAGTAAAACACAAAATGAAATATTTTTTATTCTCTTTACTTTGTACAATATCTGCTTCTCATCTGCGCGATGTTCCCGGTTGCATCCCTCTCGGGAGCCTGCGGTCCGCTAAACTCCAAATCGTCTAAATAAATCGAAATATTATTTGCGGTCGCCCCGTAGGCAAGTCATCACATCATTGACCATACCTTCTGCAAATAGGTTTTGCAATCGTGGTATCGACGAAACATTTATTATGTTTATGATTCTTTCGGCGAACCGAGCTGTTGGGAAAAAAGCTATCGGTAGAAAATATACTCTTTGAACCGATGATGGGCGAATGGTGATTTCTATGTATAATTGTATCGTTCAAAAGGTAATTCTATATACCGTTCGGAGCTCTATTTTTACAGCTGGCCGCCTGCCTGACACCGACCCTCCTAGGGACCAAGCAGCTTATCTGCCATCGCGCGGGGAGAACTTAAGGTGTGCTAGCTAGTCTTCCTCAGATCCCTTAGGGGCTTCTACACAGCTTCTTTGTAACCTACAATATAATACTTGTGTTATTTCATCAACGTTAATAAGTCCATCCCCCGGTTGCCAACTTTGCAGCCTTGCATAACAAATAACTATTTCTTTTTAAATACATATTATATAGAGAGACACCCTAGGCCAGAAACAAAAAAATATTTCTAATTTTTTTTTTTAATAATTGTTTATATTGGTTAAAAAATGACACATTACACTTCAGTCAGTGAAGCCCGTGAGAAGTAAACAATGTAAAGTCCTCGAAACGTTGGGCTTTGAAAAATGCTAAAACTAATAAAACAACGCGATTGTAACTGAAAAATGAGTTTAATATCATACCACCATCGCGAAAACCGAAGAAGAATTGAAGGATATAAGAGTAAATTTTGATCAAATGGAGTCTGAAACGAAAAATATGTGATTATACTTATACTATCTTATCTAAACGTAAATGTAGGCAAGTGGACGATAGAACAGAAACAAAGGAAATTTGATAACAAAAGATACCCTTTTTTGTGCAATCTTTCTTTATAGTTCTATTATACCTTAGTTATTTGATAAAAATCTGAGAATAGGTACGATAAGAAAGGTCAAAGTGCATTGTAAATGTTGTAAGTATACTTCGATTTTTAATTGTAGACTACGATTTGACACCAAAACGTCAGATCATAATCTGAATATAAAAAAAAACGTATGTAAATGTAAAACCATAAAAATCGAGTGTTTGGCTTAGAACGCACTGCGATTAAACGCAAGCGGTTTACGAATAGCTGAAAACGCAAAATCAGTCATTGAAAAAAATGCTAATGCGTGGGCTTGTACAGAAAGCTATGTGTTCCATTTTTTTGCGGTTTCAGACCTACGGAAAAACGGAGTCTTTTAATGGCAGTGCGTTCTAAGCCTTAGCGCAGTTTTCCCATAGTCGAATTTCAGCCACCTAAAACAGGATAAAAAGTTCTAACTGGGTACTTATATATTTTTTTCAAAATAAAACAGTAGGTAGGTACATTTTTAAATTAAGTTATTATTTTAAGTGGTTTAAAACCGTACCTACTCCAGGTTATGCGCAGAACGTATTGATAAAATGTCTCAGTAACATCACGTACGTGTACGTGATCTTTTGCTAATTACAAAACCTTGCTACCTACCTATGTATTTAGTGTAGGCTTTAGATACCTATAGATATAAGCATTGAATAATCCCTAAGGATCTTGATCAAGTACGTCGGGTTTAGTTTCACTTGCCTACATTGGTGGACAAAGCGGCCTTGCATCCAGTACGACGTGTCGTCGTTGCATAGTGTGGTGTATAGTGGAAGGAGCTTCATACCGTCGCGACGGTGTGGAGTGGTAGGAACCACTGATGACTTCGTACTGCATTTTCTACTAACACTGATCTATAACACTATAACTTAAAAACTAACTTAATTTATTTAAATTACACAATACAAATTGGATAACCCCCTTACTAGCCCCAATATAACAACTGTAGGTACGCTTTCTGATTTGATGGCAGCCAACAGCAAAGCCAGGAGCCTCGCAGTTTGCTGGAGTGGGCGGATCTAACATGGTCATAAAATGTGCCATCGACACGACTAAGAATAAAAAGACCTATAAACGAGACGATTAAAAGATAGGTAGTTATGTAACGTTTGTCTCTGTCTGTCAATTTTGAAATTTCATGTCACAGTAAAAGACAAACAATACATAAGTAGTTTATGCATTTGTTAACCATTGTTTATAAGTAAGGAGGTGACTCTAACTTTGACTTTGGTATTTCTGTATATTCGAGATTAATAATTATAATTTTATTGACATCTAGCTACAGCCAGAAAAATTTAGCCAGAGATTGGTTACATAAACCATTTTTCCTGCCTATTTCTGATATCAGTAGATGTACCTAATTGAGGCTACGCTATCTATAAGCACCTAGGTTATTTTTATAAAATGTATAGTAATATTTTTTTATAATTACGAGTTTTTTTGTTACGTGGGAATTTTACATTATTATCTTCAACCTCCTTACCAACTCCGTGTAGTAGGATGATATATTGTATTACTTAATTTGAATGTTAAATATGATATTAGATACACGGAGAGGTATACCTAGTTAATTAATTATAAGGTAGTCGTATAATATTTTTTATTATAAGTAACTAGCAGCTCCCCGCGGTTTCACCCGCATAAGTCCCGATCCCGTGGGAATATCAGGATCAAAAGTAGCCTATAGCCTTCCTCAATAAATGGACCATCCAACAACGAAATAATTTTTCAAATCGGACCAGTGGTTCCTGAGATTAGCGCGTTCAAACAAACAAACAAACTCTTCCGATTTATAATAGTAATAGATAGATATTATCAACACGAGTGTGCCACTGTTGTTTTTCAATTAAATGAAAATACAGTTGGTTAAAAACCGACTACAAAAAACTTTCTTTCAAAAGGCTTTCTTTGGCTCCTATAAGTAGACAGCAAACTCGTTAATTTTTATAATAAACTAGCAGCTCCCCGCGGTTTCACCCGCATAAGTCCCGATCCCGTGGGAATATATGGATCAAAACTAGCCTATAACCTTCCTCAATAAATGGACTATCCAACACCGAAAGAAACCGAAATAATTTTTCAAATCGGACCAGTGGTTCCTGAGATTAGCGCGTTCAAACAAACAAACAAACAAAAAAAACAAACAAACTCTTCCGCTTTATAATAGTAATAGATTTAAACCATGTCCCCCAGTTAAGATAATTTTTGCTTAATCAAAACGGTCTAGTAGAGGATACATATTAATAATATGCTTCTTGTCTAAACTTACGAACGACAACTAAAGTGCAAAACAGACACAGGGTCTTCGACTCTCTTTTCTTTTTTAGTATCAAGCCGGACCGTTTTTTCGACGAAGTGCGACTTCCAGTGTACATATGGATGAATTATTCTGTGTATTACTGATAGACGTGGTCTAATGTCAACTTTAAAAAACTTTTGCAAAACGTAGTTTAAAAAACGGTCTGCTATATGTACATGCGTATTGCACACTATAGCTGCGTCTCGGTAACGGTGTCGCGAGTCCAGAGCTTTTATCTCATCTAAAAATATGCGTACCGCGCTAAAAGAAGTTTACATTTCAAAAAGGTTTTTCCAAAATTTTACACCAGACAGGCTTTCAATCTGCTTCCTCTTCAAATCCATAGACGTTCTTAAAAGCTTCCAACCTTATACCTTTCACGTTTAGTAATAGGTGAAGATGTAGGTTTTTATACCTACTAAATAATAGATAAATCCTTTATAGATGGATACAGAGATTACAAACACCGATGAAAAAGAGAATACAGTGGCCGGCAGATTTGTTGACAAAAATGGCGGATGCGCAGAAGTCGATTTTTATAGAAGTTGCATGTAAAATTTACTGCGCGAACTTTCCCCCTCCACGTCATTTTTTTTAACTTATCTACCGGCGACTGTAACAACCCAACCACAAGTATAAAGAGTGACACATAATTTAGCTTCTGCGGCAGCAGGCCTGTACCTACTTAATTAAACTGTGTCAAGTGTTGTCTCAGCTTTAATCAATGTTTTCGAAAACAGCTGAACAATATTTGGTAATATTGTAAGAAATCACGAATGCTTCAAAATCTTCGTTTCAGAATAAAAATGAACAGAGCTGAGGCGTACCTACTTCAGACATTTTAATTGTAGAATACGGGCCTAGTCCTATATTGAATTGCAACTTACAATATAGGTAACCGGCGAACTAGATTAGAGTTTGGTGATTACTTATAGATCAATCGTCGCAACTCTCAAATAAGAACTTTTTTAAATGATAACTGAAACTTTGAAAGCGCTAAAGAAATTAATATTATATTACTTGTAATATTTATGTATTCTGTGATATTGCTAACAATTCTAAAATAGTTTAATTTTTCTGAGACTTGCAAGTAATCAGAGAATAAGAATGAAGGGCAGCCTTAATTATAAACGTGGAGTAAGGTCGGAGACTTTACCACTTTTTGTTTCTGTCTGTCAACTTTAACAACTGGAAAGTTGTTCCTGCGGCGTTAGATAGATGGCGCTTTAACGAGCCTTAATCGTAAACAATCAGAGGAGAATATAGCATTGGAAGTTTTCACGGCAACAGGCGTGGACTTGCGTAGTCTAGTTGGTATAGACGTTGGGGTACTGACCCAAAGACGCGAGTTCAAGCCTCGCCGCAAGTAAAAATTTTTGTACGCTATTTTTCCTTGAAAATAAATTTTCTAACTTTAAAAGTTCTTGTCATGCATGTTCTCACTACTCAGACCTTTCTTCACGTTTATTACTAAGACTAACAATGATTAAGGGGATTAAATGCTTCTAGTTTATTGTAAAAATTACCAAGTTGAATAACGAAATGTAATTCTATTTTTTAGTTACGCCAGGACATTGTTTTCAGCTTCTTAATCCCAATTCAGGCTTGCAAACTATCACTAATGTAGATGAAATTGTATTATTCGAACCATTTACATTAATAATAGCTTCCGATCCTAAGGTTTAAAACAGTTGACCTAGTAGTTGACGTCTCGGCGCTTTTTATTCCGTATGGTTTTTAGCAGGTGGAAAGCAATGAAATACGCCAACTTGCATAACGATTCCTAAACATGTTTATCAAGAAAGAACTGGCAAATATCAAAAACTGTCAAAATGTGACAATATCTAGCACTCTTCTACTTTAGGGAGCTCCGAACGGTATTATTATTAATTATTATTTTATTGCCGTTTTTTTTTTCAAATAGTTTAATGAATCAGTAATTTATCAAGCCGTCATAAATGTAAAGTGGAAACAGATTCTCAAATAACTCAAGTGCGTTTTTCGTCGCAATAGAAACAATGGGATATAATTTAAAAAAAAAGTTAGATCCACTATTTCCATTTTGTATTTCCATGGAAATAGTGGGATCCACCCCAACTTTGAACTAAAATCGTTTGTGTCAAAAAGAGCTTCTTGACGATTCCGTTTCTTGATTCTTCTTTTGTTGACACCGTAGTTTAAGTCCGCTCTTGGCATTCACCGCGTGCCTTATGAATGTTTAGGAACATAATGGCCACGGGATGAACGCTAGGAGTTAGACTAGTTTCTTCTTTCTTCATTCTTATCGATTCTTCTTTGTTCTTTCTCCTTCATTGGCGTTTTAATCATTTTTAGGGCTCCATCTGCAATGGGTACGTAAAACCCACACAGACAATGGGGGACTTATTAGTAATGGGGCTACTGATAAGTCCTCCACTGTCTGCGTTTCCGTCTCGCGTTTGTCAGCTAGGTTGTACTTTTCTCATAAACCTTGATTGCTAAACAGTTGAAATTTTCATATTTTCCTTGTACGCTTTATACTTTTCATTTACAGATAAATAATAAAATTATTATATGGAAAATGCATTCTGGAATAAATACACCGAAAAAGGGCCTAACAGAGAATGCGCAGGCTGTAGACATATTCCTTTCTTCATAAATTTCATAAATGTTTTTAATTAAATATATTTTAGTTAAAGTTGTCCCTTTTGTTTGTAAATAGCAGACGTCTGAATGACACAAATAGCACCTACCAACTTATTAAACTAAACACGATTCATTAGACTATCTAGGTGTAGATATAAGTTTTATGGCATAAACATATTTGCTCTAATGTCTTTATCCAGGGAGGAAAACGTAAACTACGTTTGTATGGAGAAAGAGAACGGAATAAACGCCCTTAATATCTACTTTAGTGAAAATTAGATATT
The DNA here is from genome assembly GCA_958496205.1 of Idaea biselata. Classification (NCBI taxonomy): domain Eukaryota; kingdom Metazoa; phylum Arthropoda; class Insecta; order Lepidoptera; family Geometridae; genus Idaea; species Idaea biselata. The sequence goes on from OY292397.1 coordinate 18,977,776, forward strand.
ATTCAAAACAATATAGGTATATTCGGTCGAATTGAGAACCTCCTCCTTTTGTTAGAAGCCGGTTAAAAATATTTAAATAAAAAATATAATCTTGTCATTCAAAAATAGAAATAAATATTTTCATAGCCATCTGAATACATACACTACTGATTATAATTAAAAATATATAAGTAATATCATTAATATTAAATAATTAGCGGACTTAAAAGAATCATTAATTATAACTAGCTAATTACCTACCTGTCTACTGATTACTAGTTTTTCAAAACCTAACATCAAAATAACAGTAATCCATGCAACGTAATTTTGCTTTAAAACTCTTGCCAGGCGACACAGTGTTAAATATTTTTTAGGGAGGTAGTCGTATAAGGCGTTTTTATTTATAAAATCAATAGATATAATATAATATGTTTGTAGTTAAGAAAAATAAAGGTAACTATAGTGCACACATTTGACCAGGGTTTTGTTTTAAAAGTCAATCTAAATAAGAACTGAACATGTTGTTTACAATAATGGGAGTGAGTTACCAAGTGGAACCTTGACCCGGTCTACAGGAGCCTTGTGCCTAATACCTAATCTGATTTTAGACCAATAAACTTGCGTTGTTTGATTTTATACTTAATGTAGTCGTTTTACATTATGGAGTACCTAAAATCTAAATCAATGTCAAATAATGCACTTTTATCATTGCCTGTATTATGTAATAGATCTATGTATGGAACTCAATGATTTAAAATGAAATAGAGTGGAAGTGGGGTGGTGTGTAGAGTGGAATCTGCTGATTATTAAGTGACTAGGATGGAGCAAGACGAAGCATAACACTTCTATTTCTCCCCGCGTATCGATATTCTTCGCCTGACTCCTAGTAAAATTCATATTAAATTGCACTCAAATTGACAAAACTAGGTCACATTCCTGTTGAATTATTGCTATTTCATTCCATACGCAGTACAATTTCTCGTCTATTCTCATCTACGCACGAAACCCTGGCTGAGATGACGAACTGTATAGATAGCATCTTTAACATTGCTATATATAATATAACTTATAAATGAGATTTGCTACAACGGGAAACGCGTGCACAGCAAATATGTAACCCTTTCTTTGAGTTTGCGCAATGTTGACATTTTTCTATTTAGAATCGTGTTTTTATTTTCGTCTATTTACGCCTCAGATTTCCGGGCCAACAGGCGCAAAATTATAAATGCATGTATACAAAACGACGGACATAAAATAAACACTTTACATACGTATAGAAAAGTGCAGTAGTTACGAAATATATTAAACAGAGACTGGTTAAATTGCCTTTGGAAGTGCCGATTACAAACAAATTAGGTAGGTAGGTCAATTAACACCACAATTGTTAACGACTATTTCTGTTCTATCATAAGGCGTAGAAAGATAAAGATACCTACTAGATAGCTAATATTGGATTATAGGTAGATAGATATAGCGTTAAGAGTCAGTAAATTAGATCAATGGCCTACACATAGACAGAGTGTTATAAATAAATGTCGAAGAGATAAATTGCTATGGACCAAATATAGGTAATAAAAAGAAACTCCGACCAAATTCCACTATAAATTCTAATCAACGCTATGATGAGAACATTCGCACGAAAGAGCGTGTTAATAATAAATCAGCAGAGTTACTATATATGGGGTGTTTATTGCCCTTCCCACCCCCACGCGTCAAGTTGACTGTCACTGTCACGTGGGGACGTTTCCTGATCTCACCCACCCTCCATTATCAATGTCAGAATTCGCATTTATTCAGCTGAGTCTCACGGACTGTCATATTTGGAATACATTTTCATCTTATTTATTTAATCGAGTTCAAAAATAGAGTACCTACCTATTATTGGTATTATTTTATTTGGAAGTAAAAACAGTTTCGCTTTGAGACTTATAGTAGAAAGCGAATGTAAGAAAATAATGTTTATTTGTAATAAATAACTGATTCTAGAATACAATAAAAGGTCCTACCTAACACATTAACAGTTCGCCGGCATGCAGCCTCCCGCGCCACTCTCGCGCTGACTGTCAGTTACTGCACTTATTGATAATTGATAATTATACTGTCTGTATGTCCGGCGACCTGCCGGCGGACTGTTAATATATGGAACACTTAATTTTTCTACCAATGTCGTTTTAATAGTATTGTAACTCAAGCAAGTTACATAGATAGCAGTCTACGATGACGCCTTACAAATAATTGATGGCTATTTCATAAACAACAACTTATTAAGTAAGTAAAGATTTAGGACAAAATCAATTTTTATTTTAGTAGTTGTAACACGATTTGCGAGGCACAGAGCATTGACAAACATTTTATTTTCGATTCTAGCTAGCAATATTGAAAATAAAAAACTTGAGAGGTGTCAAGGGACACCCGGCTGGAAAAAAAATCCAAGCAAAAAAAAAAGTGTATCCGCTATAACTTTTGGTCTTATTTTTTTCCGTCTAGCCCCCTTTCGCAACGCGCGATAAGGAACTTCGTTCCAATAAATTACAAATATTAATACAAATATTTGTTTAATAATATTTTTAGTGAAAACAACCATGTAAGTTTAAAATTAATTAATTTTGAAATTACGTCAACTATAATAAAAAACGAAACCGTCCGTTATGATTATGATAACAACTGCTTATTTTTCTATATAATGCACGCGTCTACTCCTAGTACAGCCGCTAGTTCTGCCCCACACAAAAGAACACGCTTGCAGCTGCCATTGTACTCAATGAACGAAGTAGGGTCGCGGGAACGTCACGAATTATACCACTATCATTAAATATGCAAGTACCTTTATAATTAGGGTTGACAAAAAGTGCTTATGGATGTTTTGGTTGCGTGTTCAGAGATTACAATATAATACTGAGTTGGTACGAGTAAAACTAACTTGTCCAGCTAACAATTTTATTAAGCAAAAGATTTGTTACAACGCTCAACGTTTCGAGACCTTTCCAGGTCTCTTCTTCAGGATAGACTAAGATGTAATAAAAACCACGCGATTCAAACCGAAAAATGTCTTTAATTTCAATACAACATCGCGAAAACAGAAGAAGAATCTAAGCAAAAGATGTACTATCTTGCAGAGCTTTGAGCTTTTAGTCGCCGACGACGTCAGCTTAGCGGGCTGATTCAGCTCTGTTTTTTTTTTTTTGAAAACGGTTGATCAGTTTTTGGTAATTTTGCAAGGAATCAGTAACATTACAGAAGTTTTATCGAAATTTTGCAGAATTATCAACGAACACATTACCATTTTCGACAAAAAATGTACAGAGCTCAGACATAACTACTTAAAACGTTTTGATTGTAGAATAAGGCTCAGAGCTTTTTTTATAGCTTTAGACGAGACTTTGCACCGAGTAAAAGGTAGAAACCACAGATATCTGAACATAGAAACTTTAAAAACACTTAACTAAATAAGAATTATGCTCAAAATGCAACTTTACCTAAACAGCCCATGCACACTTACACAAATTTCTTAATTTTATAAGGTAAAGTTGCAGTGTAAGTGTCGGTCGTGTATTTTGAGCATAAGTGAGCGAAATTATCTACCCTTAGTACAAACCAACATGCGGCAGGACTAACTAAATTCACTAAAACTATATTTCTATTAAATTACTTAAATAAAATAAATAAATAATAAATTCTGTGAACAACACACAGCGCCATCTAGCCCCGTGGTAAGCGACTAAGCTTGTGTTACGGTGACTAGACAACGGATATAATACTTATATTTATTTTTCTTTTGTAAATACATACATATTATACATAGAAGGACACCCAAATAAATACTTTGGTATGCCAGTTATACTCCGTTTGATTAATAATCGTCCCTCAGCAGCGACTCTGCTCGGCTGTCACACCGCGACTATGAGCTTCAAAAGGTTAACGTAAATATCGCGACGTAGTAGGTGGACATAATTTACCCTTCATTCAGAAAGGGCCACAAACACGTCACAAACTCCTATAAATAGCACTACCCTCGCGATAAAATAGCCCAATTAAGGATCTCATTCGAGGTCAAGTTTAGAAAGATCACAATGCGCGAATTACATTTTTACGGGCAATTAACGAAGAACTTACCAAATAGGTAGGTAAATAGGTAAAAAGTATATAAAAATAAAAGTAATGTAAAATGTGTAGGTGTGTGTTTATTCTTTCAGTTTCCTAAAGCTTTCGATCAAAGCTCGCAATTTATATTTCAATGCCATGAATTAATTATTTATTTGACGAACGCACGTAACACATAGCTAAATTACTTAATACCAATTAAAATAAATAAAAATAAACTGAGGGCGGTCTATAGGTATAAAAATAACATATCGTAGGTACCTTATATCACTTTACTTTCAGACTTCAAACTGTTATGTAAGTTCTAATAAAAACAATTCATCGAACATTGTTGTCAAATATTCTTTTAGCACGAAAAGGAATTAAGTCTAGACGAATCTGGCATGATCAATTTTTAGTGAATAAATCATAATTAACGGTTGGTAGGTACATTTTTTGCGTGAGCAGTATCGTGTAAGGTTTTCAGCCATCACTGTAAAAGTACTATAGGCAGAATTAGTCGGAGTTGTTGGTGCCATCCACGGCGTGCGTTGACGTGGGTCCGATGAATAAATCTGTTTAACATTGCCTGATAACAAGGTAGAACACCTTGAACTCAAATAATCACGGCATTCCATCATTTCGTATGAAAAATTTGAAAAAAAAACATTTCATTTTCATTCGGTTTTCAGTCGGGTAAAAAATCCTCGGATAAGAAATTGAGGTAGGTAGGTACCTAAACAACGCTATTTTCTATAATAAACCAGCCATTATTGGCGTATATGCCGATCCCGCGGGAATATTGGGATAAAAAATAGCCTATTTTTTATTCCAGGTCTCCAGCTATTTACATACCGATTTTCATTGCAATCGGTTTGACGGATTTTGTGAAGGAGCAACAAACACTCAGTAAGATTGTAAGTTATTAATTGATATAATCAGTCGGTAGCATACTATTACAAGTTACTAGTTCACTCAAGATTTGATCATCGCGAATGAATGTAAATAAGAGGCAATAGATCGAGTTCCGGTTCGCCTTTCTTTATGGCTGCCATGGTCACGAGTACGATATAAATCGCTTCGAATAAAGCACTTTTCTAAATAAACACTTTAATCGAAGTTTGACATCAGCAAACTAGCCGCGAACATGATGAAACAATTAGCTCTACATAATTGCTTTGAATATAACAATAGTGTTGAATAAGAAAATAGTGTACGGCAAACAGCAGCAAATTAGTGTTCAGTCTAACTGACCAATAACAAAGTTGTTTGAGTTGAGAAAAGAGAAAATGAGTTAATTGTTGAATACAATTAAAATGTATCTATGTATTTATTGGCACGTAACATAAACAAAATAGTACGTACTTAGAGTACTTATCTAAGAAGTAGGAAAAAGGATAAATGTCTTTCCTTTTATCAATTTTCCCGTTTAAAGGATCTCAGAATAACAAAATTATAAAATGTATAGCCACAACTTTGAACTCATATCCCTAGTGAATATTCACTCAAATCAGAACATCACACATGCATAGATTTGACGAAAAAGTTTGTAGGTAAATGGTAATGGATATTTGATTGATCGGCCTGCACTCTCCATGGTGAAGGAATGTAAACACTACGGGGTAACGTTCCCCTAAATGTAGAGGTGTGCAAACACCTGTTAAAGCTCATATTCGGAAGCTTACTTGCATAAGGGTGGCCATAGACTTGAGCGGAACCGAACAGACGAGCAGAACCTCGAGCATTTGTTGTTTTGCAACAAGCCGAGCTGAACCTTGAACATGAATGCTCGATGTTCTGTTACCTATACCTAATTTAAAAACCAACGAGCATACGAGCGTTTTGGTGTAACATTACACTAATACATGAAAGAGTGAGCGCATGGTACAATGAAATGTTACGAGATTGCACACTCTGTGTGAGCATTACCTACGCCGAACATTCGCAGAAACCTAACATTACATAGAAATGCTACAGAACCTGAGCTTTTACCTGTATTGAACCATTCGTCAGAACGCCAGAACGTTACGTTGGACAGAAATGCTCGTGAAAATGCTCTAGTCCGTACTCAACTCACCCTAACGTTAGTACCGTACATATATGGGCCTCTAAGGAAAATCCTATTTTTAAACAACAAAGCTCTTTACTCTTCTTAAAGGCTTTTCTAATTTTATTTCAATGTTTGTTAAAATCTAGAGCCTATACAAAATGTAAAAAATAGATAACGTCAATATACAAATCGTATTTCAATTTTCTTTTTTAGGACATAATTAGATTTCTATATTTAAACGTCACACTGTGTGCCTACCTACGTTTATTTTACTCCACTATTATACGACTTACTTAGCGTCTACACGAACTTACAGGGATTGTAAGCAAAGTAGGTTAAACTAACTAAGTATACTTTGTTTAACCGTCGGTTCATAATTAGTGACCGCTTACGTTTTTACCAAGTCCCCTAATCTGAGACCAAGGGTGTTTACGGGTGTCATGGTGAAACAACGTAAACATTGACTAAACCACGTTCCCCTACAGCTAAATGACCACTTGTTTGTGTCTATGAAAGTTTTACAACTGAACGTGTCACTGGTTGGCTACTACTGTATAATTTAACGCGTGCTTTCAATGATAATAAAAGTTTCAAACTTTTAACTTTAAATAAAAATGATTATTTTAATTGTACATTTCGACTGTTTGTTGGTATTATATTGTATGGAAATAGTACAGTACATTCGAATACTTTGAAGAAAATAAAATCTTTTCTGTAGAATGTTGTTCTTTTTTTCGTATGCCATCGTGACGGCTACAATGTTATCCTCGCCTAAATAAAAACTTAAATATGCTCATTAAAGCAGACGCGTTTTATTAGTAAATAGCTGTGTCCCGCCGTTTTGCCAGTATAAGTTCCGATCCAATGAGAATTTTCAAAAATCCTTTCTCACCACTCTCCAATCTTCAGCCCTTTGCTATAAGCGGTTTGGGCTGTGCGATGATGAGTCAGTCAGTCAAGACAAAGCTTTTTATAGATATAGATTTAATAGAAATACAATTCTTCTAAACAATATAAAGAAAAGTTACTGTTACGATTTGATTGATTCTCTGCTAAGTTCCTAAACACTCGTACGTAAAAAGTATGTTGATTTGGTAGCTTGACTGCAAAGCAGTGAAAAGTTTATGCGGAGTTGCTAGGGTGACCGCTTACCACGTGGGGAATTCCGATACAACCGTCCGGAACTTATTCTATTCGTGCAAGAATATTGTTATGAAAACACATCGTTGTTTCATAAATATACACAACAAAACACTTCAGTAGCCAGATGCTTCTCGAAGAGAAAGCTATCGGAGAAGGAAAGTTAACGTAAATTATGCTAATGTCACACACAAAAAAAAATGTTTACTTGTCTTTTGTATGTCCTAAAAGTTATTAAAATAAATATTACAGGGCGTTACACACTCTAGCCCCAAACTAAGCAACTAAGCTTGTACTATGAGTACTAGACAACGGTTATACTACACATTATACTATTTTTTTGTAAATATGTACAAACCAGAACCCAATAACAAATATCTTTTGAAAGGATTGGTTGAAATAATAAACGCAAAAGTTGTGAAGGGGATTTCTTCGCCTTTTAAAACATAAAAGTCAGAGCTGCACTGCTGAATATAAATTCTATTAAAAAGTTAATTTCACAATCTCATAAATTTGTAAAGTTAACGAAACTGCAAGGATATCATGCCAAGTTGTCAATAAAACAAGGTGAATAAACTTTCAATCGTTTTATGTTGTCTTCTTTATAAAAAGTAAGTACTTCTCAATGACACTTGTCGCAAATAGGGGTAGGTAGAGGGAAGCCCTTCGACACACTTCCGTGATGACGTCACACCCCGGTGTCGTGTTGTGAATTAAGGAAATTATAAAAGAACGTACTACTTGTGAATGTGAAACGTACTATTTATTATAAGCTAGTGGTCTAAACTAAACTTTACAGAAGGGTATGCACAAACTGGCACTAATAGTCGCGATAATAAGTTTCAGTAGCTACCATTAGGTACTTTTGCCAACGCCACGTAAGAAAATAAAGCTGAATTAAGCTTTTGTCAAGCTTTTGTATGTGAAATGTATAATATTTAGGTTTAAGCATACTAAACAATAAATTGAGTTTTACTTTTTATTAAAAACGTAGGTACGATTATTTGTTTAAAATCTTCCCCATATTACAAACAACATTCGATTATTCCAATCGGCACCCAATAAAATTCGTCCTAATTTAAATTTCGATTCACAAAGACCCTTTTTAAAAAAAGTTGACGACCTTAGCACACTTTAAAACTGCGTTGTTTTGTAATAAAAATAATACGAAGGGGTTGTCGCGTGGCACCCTAAAGTACGTTGAACCTACCATTTAGGTATGATATACCTACAGTATGATATGTGAACTATCAGAATATAATCTTCTAATGGATGTCGATTGTTTGATGGTTATATGTAGGTAAGTGGATTTCAGGTAGTGATACAATACTTTTAAGATACATTGAAAAGAAAGATAAATAAGTGAAAAGAATACACGGTTTGTGAATGTGCATTCTCGTATTTTTAGTTCTGTATTTAATAAATCAGTTGGGTTTAAGCTTAGTCTTAGAGAAGCCAAAAGATTGGATTAAAGGTGGACAGCTATATTGATAATTAATTAGTTCAATACTCACAAGTTAATTTAAATGTTGAAAATTTTAAGGCACATTTTAATATTCAATATTGCAAAGATAATAAAAACGATGTTGGTCTTTTAACGTCGCAAGAGTCGACCACTACTGAAAACTGAATAATAGAACTACTTTCCAAGCAAGTATTGTTGTCAAGACAATAAACATTGTAATAATGGAAAGGGTTGTATCACACTATCCAAAACTGGTATTCCTAATACAATTTCTATGTTCACTAGTGTTATGACAAAAGGTAAGGGAACATAGGAGTAGTCTACGTGTACCGTGGGAGATGGCTTCTGATATTATTTCCAATGGGGGCCGAGCATGCCAGCTGTCGCGATAATGTCCCGAATCGGCTGGGATCGATTGTTTGATCGCCGACCAACCATTGTTCCTAGACGATTGTTTGCCACGACGCGACGCGTTTGACTCCGATTCTTTCTATCAGAATTATTATTAGCTTTCATAGTGCTTTTCGATTATAGAGTATTGGGACGGACATATATTATGGTATTGACAGAGTGTAGTGAATGGATCCGATCGTAAAGTTAACAGCTAACGCGACTTGAAAAATAAATGTTTTAACTAATTGAAATTGATGATGTAGGAGTCGGTTAAATATCATGTCTTGTACACGGCATTGATATTGATTTGTAAACGTAATTAAGGATTATGCATATTAATGACATATGTCTACGTCTAGGACAAGGACATAGGACCATGCCAGATTCAGAGCAACGGCAGAGCTCACTATTAAACTATGCATCCAATATTTTTACGTGGGCTGATATTTTTAGCTTGTCATATCTGGAGCGGGTTCATTTAATCTGTACCATCGATAGAATTCTTTGTATCGATGAACACGACGACGATTTGATTTTGATGACGATATAGGACTTTAATTTTTCTCACTTATGCCCAAACAGATCCAATAGTAACACCTACTTGAACTAGCTCTCTCAACGCTACAATTTCAATAAAAATGACCAAATTCGAACAATATGAATTACAAGTCTTTAAATGACCAGAGGGACCAACACACGCCAGAAAGGAACCAGTTTCTAATTCCCAACAATAGATGCATTAATGCACTGCATTACATAATATGCAGATTGGTTGCGCGTGCAAATAATACACGAAAAGTTTTAATCCTAGACAAAGCTGGTTGGATTAATGATTTAAAATATGGGGTTAGTTTTTTTGATAGTTGAATAGAAGTAGGGTTCGTTGATCGCAGCTGCGCGGGCGCGTATAAAGTTGATAGTAGTGCACACATGTCGCGAAAGTACAGCGGGCGCGTGGCCTACTGTGACGTCACGCACGCATGCCTCGCCCCAGTGTACGCCGTACGAGTACCGTGTTGCCATTTATTGGGTGAATATGTAATGAATAAGGGAAGAAAATGTGTTTTATTTTATTGTACCCATGTTGGTTTTACTGGCTACGCCAAAAATTTCGTGCTATATTTTTTACTGCAGGAGCCAACAACAATACATATTAGATATCCACCGTAAAAATACAGAATTGCTTTTATTGGAATATTTTGAATTCAAGTCCTGCTTGCGTTAGAGGAATTTGTACTTCAAATGTTTGAACTTTACAAAAGTCTACTTTACTTAATACAATTTTAACGGGTTATTGTACATTTGTCACAAAGTTAATTCGTCACATTTTTAAAACTCCCTACGTTGAAAGTTAATTCGTCACAGGTAGGTAAACTCAAAGTTAATTTGTCACAAACTCTAATTTTACATCATTTTTTAATCAAGTATGGTTAGCAAGTTAATTTAGTGCTTTGTTAAAAACGAATTATGATTATATTATAAAATATTAGTTGCATTTCGCGGTTTTCGAGATTAAATTTAATATAGCCTATGTTATTCCATGACACTTTCTTTTGGTGAAAGAAGTTTTCCCCGCGACGCATAATGACCTATTTTACGAACGCGAAAAGTCCTAATCGCGAAATGTCTTAAACGCAAAATGCCCTAATCGCGAAATGTCCTAGACGCAAAATGTCCTAGACGCAAAATGTCCTAGACGCAAAATGTCCTAATCGCGGAATGTCCTAGACGCAAAATGTCTTAGTAGGTACTATACAAGGTGGAATTTTTTAACGCCATTTGCAGGGAAAGTACTCTAAATATTAGAGATAGCAAATTTTACTCAAAAAGAAACATTCCTTTATTTTGAAGAGAAACAAAACTGCATTCAAAGATTTTTAAAAATTAGCTTATCTTACACGGGAATCGAACCAGCTATACATTGAAAAAACTACATCCTGTACTTTTATGGCGATTTAATGAAAGCAAAACCATGAAAGACAAGGTAAAGCACTTTTACTCAGGGATCCATGGGATACCATAAGGTTCACAATAAATTATCGGGCAGAAAAAGTGATGATTTTCAGTGATTTTTTTTTTATTTTTAATGCGATTTGTTCGTCTAGCGCAAAATACTTAGCTGTTTTCTCCAAGAAACTTTATACGGATTCTTTAAAATCAAGAAATATCAAAATTGAAATTTATGTAAGTAGGTATGTATAAATTGCGTACGATGTCATGTCACCGCCAGAAAGTATGACAAGGATTCTCCCCAAACCCCCCTAACCCCGACTATTACTTCAGACTTGTTTAGGTCATTATGCGCATAGGTCATTATGCGTTTAGGTCATTATGCGTTTAGGACATTATGCGTTAAGACTAAAAATTGGTTTTAGGTCATTATGCGTCTAAAGGGAAGTTTTTAATCGGTCCACTAGTTTCGGAGCGTGTTGGTTATAAACAAACAAATCTTTTCTCTTTATATTAATATTAGTATAGATGAGACAGTATACAAAAAATAATTATTGTTGAAAATTAACAATATCTAGTTATCACAAATACAACTAGCTTTTTCTCAAGGCATCACGTTCTCGTTTACACGCCTATCACCCCCTCTCGCTAACTCATCTTTTCAACCCCATCACTCAATACATCTATAATATTAATTTTATTGGACATTTAAATATTTTCGTAAACGTATCAGTTCTGCTTTTTTTTACATAGATATAAAAATAATGGGTTTAATAAAAAAAATGTGATGATTAGGAGTGATTTAATTATATGTATTTTTATTGTAATGTGACGGATAAATCAGCCACTTGAGAACCGTGATTTTTAAGAAAATGAACGATCTGTTAAATAACAAACTGAACCAGGATGAACCATTTTAACCGGCCTTCAGGGGATATCCTAAACTATAAGAGATAGCGAAAAATGCTAAAAAAAGTGGCTTCCCCGATTTTGACAAAAACGAATTATAACGTATTTAGATTTTTTTAAACTTATTACCCTAGTCAGGAATGTCTTTTTTGTCTTAGTCATTTTGCAAAAAAATAAACGCCACCATATCATTAGGGTTTTTGATAAGATACATATTATCAAAAAATACATATTAATCCAGATAGATGAAAAATAAATTACGTATCTTTTCAAATCATTGTTTGATTTTTTCTGCTGACTATACGGAAAAAACATTGTGACGATTTTACAATAGTTTAAAATGTTATTTTTCACAAAATATAGAATTGTGGTAAATTTACACGTACTTTTTTTCGTGACAAATTTACTTTGTGACAAATGTACAATAACTGCCCCAATTGTCTAAAGTAATCTATTCGTTAAAGTGATTTTAAAACTCTAGGTACGTAATTCTTCTAAGTAGGGAAAATCCACCATTAGTGGGTTTCCCGAGGTTTAAAGACTGTTAACTTAAACGCCTATTACCTGGTTTCAATTTCTTATGAAATAAATAGTTTCAGGACTTTTTAATATATGTTTAACGGCCGATAAAAATATCCAGAAACCGATTAGAGACTTAATTACACATAATATTTTTTTTAATCAAAGAAGACATTGTTTTTTACGTGATTTTTGAACCCTCTCTACAATTTCACACTTGGACATTATTATGAACAAGCTATTGGCGCTCGATTCAATATAATTTACCGATATACCTTTCTAGGTATCTAGAGTTTAAAAATTACTTTTCAACACACTTGCTCAGAAAGTGACTCTAATTGTAACGAACTTCTTAGGTATATGACGCTTGTAACGAAACAGTATCATTTTTTTTACTATGTGTTTGTAGCTTTGGATGTCCTTAAATAAATAAATATTGATTACCATTACGCACTAGGGCGATAATGTTATATATAACATAAAGGTGTATTTTTGTTAAGGTTCCGTACCCAAAGGGTAAAAACGGGACCCTATTACTGAGACTTCGCTGTCTGTTAAATATATTTTTTAAGCACCGTATAAAACTAATTTGCCTTTATTTTTCTTCACAAGTGTGTTGAAAGACATAGTTTGATACATGTCGTTAACCATTCTCGGCTCTCTTACCCTCGCCTTCAATCTCAATACCACAACAGCGGTAATCACCAACATTACACGCTTATATTACAATGTACTATTATCGATTAGGATATTTTCGGTGACCACCAAAGCTGGGCTTTTCGAAGTTTTTAAAGTAAAACTATAATTAGTCCAAATCTATCTTCTTGCCAAATGAAAAATAAACCGGGCAAGTGCGAGTGGGACTCGCGCACGAAAGGTTTCGTAACATTATTTATACAAAAAAACCTGGACGTTACGTTAGCATTTATTTTATGATTGGCGCCACTAGATGGCGCCAGTAATAAAAATAAATCGCGATATCGTTGTGTTTAAAATTTAAAAAACATGTTTATTGTATGTAGGCGGTTACAGAAATACATTTATGAAAATGTCAACTGTATAACTATCACGGTTCATGAAATACAGCCTGGTGACAGACAGACAGACCGCGGAGTCTTAGTAATAGGGTCCCGTTTTTACCCTTTGGTTACGGTACTCTAAAAACATTTAAATCGACAAATGTAGGGAATAGTTATAGTAGTTAACCGAGTAATTTTAAACCACAACAAGTATTAAGGTAAACTGAGAGTTCGACGGTGGTTGAAGTAGTTATCTATCGATCGATACCGATTATCGCGGCACACGCAATCAGCTGAGATACCTGTAGTTATACCTTTTATATGTTCTGCCTTCGTTTGGGGTACGCCCAGTAAGTACATGTAATACGATAATAGAGAAAGTATACATATTTTCGAACTTTTACACAGTGTAAGGAGCGCTGGACTGAGCGACCACTAGGCCCTTACCCAGTGGTCAAGCCGCTCACTTCTAGACCAATAAGTATTTAAAATACTAAGAGACGAGTAAACTCGAGGCCACGGACCTAACATGATGACTATATCAAATAGAAGCGTTGTGAATAACACATTTTTGAGTGTTTCTATATCTATAAATAGCTTTGTCCTGACTGACTGACTGACTGACTGACTGAGCAACGCACATACTTAACCGCTGATAGTAGAGAGCTGTTTGGAGAGTTTTCTTTATATGATGTAGGCATTTGATAAAGGGGTTTTTCAAAATTCCCACGGGATCGGGACTTATGTGGGTAAAACCGCGGGACTCAGCTAGTTAATAATAAAATGTCGAAACAATAAAGCTCTGAAAAAATCTGCAGCAGGTAGAGTATGAATAAGATGAAACCTAATACAGGAGAAAGGATGAAGAAGAACAGCTACGTCGCATCGACCGTAAAAGAAATTAGCAAATGATTGGTACTTATTATCAAATCATTAACCATCGAAAATGTTAGATAACTTATAATTTAATGTTATAATCATAAATAACACCTCTACAATATACCAATTGATAGGATACGATAACTTAGAAAATATATTCACGTTTTGTAAGCTTTGAAGATGATTCATTAATACCGGCTTGGTTACACTGTAATGATGACTTATTATTACTCCAAATCAAGTACTGTGTGTATCAGTAGCTACTTATACTCGTAATAATCAATAAAATAAATCTAAATACTCACGTATACCCGTATTATGTAAAAAACGTTGCTTTTTCAATTTAAAAATAATTTTAATATTTTACTCACTAGATTCACTGATTTGGTTGATGATATGTTAAATTTATGCCATTTAGCCGTGAATAAATCTATACATTTAATTAAATTAAGGCATATTTCTTAACCCCCGACGGAAAAAGAGGGGCGTTACTAGTTTTAATCACACTATTCACGGATTGTCCGGAAATTTAATTAATAATTGCGATGAAGGGTGTTTAATAACTATTTATTAAGTTTCTTTTGTCCTTATTAAGTTGTTATAAAGGACGTGGCGTGGTAAAGCCAGCGACACTTGGCGTCAGAAAGACGCGACGGCAAGCAAGGGCGGGCGCAAGCCTTTAGCGCGGTCTGACAACTACGGCACTTATCGTATCGTATCGTAGCTTTTGTAGGTACACATATTAGTTACAATATTCTAACTTCGCCGATAACATTAAATTCGTATTTATAATAATAAAATAGAAAACTTTTATGATAATGTATTGCCAGTAATTAATTAATTAATACTGGGCTGCGACAGCAATTTTTAAACTTTGATATACCTATGTGAGACAGATTTATTTTTTGTTATAACTATACCTATATAATAATCACTCCGCGCGTTAAAATCCATCGGATTATATTGAATTTCTTCTAATTTATGTCTCTAAAGTAGTCAACTATATTTTTTTTCAATGCCATTTTTCTTTAACTTTCTCTGGACCTTTTTAAGTTCTTATAGCATTTAGACATCTAGAAATAGATAAAAGGGTTTTTCGAAAATCTAACGGGATCGGGACTTACGCAGGTGAAACCGCGGGTCACAGCTAGTCTATATACCTATATAAAACGCTTTGTCCTGACTGACTGACTGACCAATGCACGTCGCACAGCCTAAACTACCGATAGTATAGAGGTGAAATTTGGAGAGTAGGTATGTTTTTTATGTGATTTAGGCATCCGATAAGAAAGCGTTTTTGATTTTTATTACGGAGTTGGGACTTATGCGAGTGAAACCGCGGGACACAGTTTGTTATCTACATATTGTGTCTAAGAAAGAACACTGGAATGACTGTAGGTAGTGCTTCCATACCTTATTAGTAGTAGGCAATATAAAGTCCTGGATAAAATACAGATATCGCTGTATTTAATGCTAAAGCTTTAGTTGCCGTAAACCGTATCATAAAACGGCGAGAGCATATAAGAGAGGCTTGTGGGGTGAGAAAGGGGGTGCGAGGGAGCTGGCAGCTCGCCAGCCGACAAGGTGAAGTGGCGACGCCGGTGAAAGTCCCCAAGTTCGCGCTCTAGCTAGGCTCTCCGACGCTCTTACAAGAGTATACCACCCTACTAGATACGAGTATGTATGTATAGTGTTTTGCCTCATTTATGGTTATACGAGAGATCTGCCGCGGTGTATAATTAATTGTAAATGAGTTCGTCTTCTTTTTAACGGATTTTGTTAAGATTTTCAGTATCGTTTAGAGATATTTTTTTCTGAAGATGTAGATATCTTAACAAAATCCGTTAAAAAGAAGACGAACGAAGAAAAAACAGATGAGTACCTACAGCGATTTTCCTTTTAGTATTTCGAGATGTAAATTCTGATTTTTCTGTAGCCTTTCTTGAAATGTTATACTTAACGCCTGTTCATATTCTTTGTTTGACAATAAAAGGGTACCTACTTATAGAATAATAATTTTTTTTTAGTATTTCGGTTTTTATCGGTTTAGAACTTTGATGAGTAAAAATACTAGTAAACCAGAAAATTTTCTTACTTTATACCTTACCCTAAAATGTATGTTACAATCACCAAATGTGATATACTTTTTCTCGTTTTTAACAGTAGGTAGTCTAGGTAGTCAGGGTATATTCGAAGTATAAAATTTAACTGAAGTCAGGATTTAAAAAATAACAGTACTCAGAATTTATTATTTATTTGAAGAAATATGAACGGACAACATTAAAAGCGTTAACATTGAACATGCGACACAGTAAGCTTGTGAATCCGAGTTTAAATAGTTATTCGAGTTTTAAATAACACCTAATATAATTTGTAAAAGTGTGAGAAGCCGACTAGTAACCCTAAAACGAAACCGATCACGAAACGATAACTTTAATAAAAAAAATCTATCATACTTAAATCGGAAAAGCCGGTTAAAGTCTTGTACAACCACCCGAAATTGAAAATATTTCAGAACAATGCGTGGAAACAAACAGTCGTGAAAAAACGAAAAGTGTGCGAGATAAAATAGAACTTTGTACTTCTCCATCGAGAAAAGTTGGTGACAATTTTAAAGTGCGTTTAATTAAGTT